>OX596077.1:42610296-43195296 GCA_951394005.1 Protophormia terraenovae | reverse complement strand
AAAAATAATTAAAACAGAGTTGCATTCCATTAAGGCAATGTTGCAAAAAAGTGTCAATATAATTTGTAACATTTGTATTCACATATATATGTATATTATTACAAATGTTTCCTACTTGTATATTATATATTTTATCAAATTATCTTGAGAATTGTGGAAATATTTTGTGTTCTTTTATTTGTTATTAACCCTAAAAGTTTAAACTTCGTCGAATTGACGACGCATTTTTTAATGTTGCATTTTTATACCCACCATGAAAAAGATGGGAGTATATTGATTTTGTCATTCCGTGTGTAACATGTCGAAAGAATCATTTAAGACCCCATAAAGTATATATTTTCTGGGTCGTGGTTAGATTTTGAGTCGATCTAGCTATGCCCGTCTGTTGAAAGCAGGATAGGGCTCGAAATTTGGCTCAAATATTTTTCTTATATAAGGATTGTTTGGTATTGAAAATCGGCAAAATCGGTTAATAAATAAAAAAGATTTGCGTCGTTATGATTTCGGTTTGCGTTGCTATATCTATATATATAAAAGAGTAACGTGACTGACTGACTGATTCATCATCCCACAGCCCAAACGGCTGAAGCTAGAGAGACGAAATTTGGAACGTAAAGCCACTATGACGGGATTTTTGGAAATTCGATTGTTTAGGGGGTAAAAAAGGGTAAAAACGGTAACTTAATAACCTAAGCTAAAAGAGATACAAAAAAAGTTGAATAATTATTGTTATTCACTTAAAAAATAATTGGACGGGTGTCTGGTACTTTTTTGAAAATCTTCCCTTTTAGGCAGAAAACGGGTAAAAACTGTACTTTGGTACTTTTTTGGCACCATATGTATCTTTTAAACCGGTCAACTTACAGATAAAATTTACATCGTATTTGTAACTTATCGAAAAATTACAAATAAAAATTTGGTACTTTTTCAAAATTCGAATGTTTAAGGGACCCTTTATGAAATCGTACCTATTTTTGGTACTTTTTTCATAAAATATTTTTTATATTTATTGACATAAACATATGCGTATTTTAATATGAGATCTCACTATAATTTTGAAATTCATTGGAATACAATTTTTGATACTTCGATGGGTAAAAAAGGTACCATAAAGGGGGGTAAAAGTGGGAAATTATATTTTATTCAAATTCAATAACGAATTTTCAATTATAATAAACCTAGAAATATGAAATTAAGTAAATGTAGTCCTATGTGGATAAGAATTCACAAGAGTGGAATTTGTGGTACATGGTCCTGTGGGTAAGAATTCAAGAGGAGGGACTTTGTGGTACTTTTTTGTTCTTCTAATGGTACTTTTTGAATTTTCTATAATTATGAACCTAGAAACATGAAATTAAGGACATATGGTGCTAAGTGAATGAGAATCCATAAGCGGGGACTTTGTGGTACTTTTTTGTTCTTCCAATGGTACTTTTTTAATTTTCGGCAATATTTAACATAGAAACATGAAATTAAAGATATGTGGTCCTAAATGAATGAGAATCCATAAGAAGGGACTTTGTGGTATATTTTTCGTTTTTCTAATAGTACCTCTTGAATGTTTTGAAATATTCATCCTTAGAAACATAAAATTGAAGATTTAAGGTCCTAGGTGAATAAATATCCTTAAATGGGATTTTTTTTTTGGTACTTTTTCATTATTCTAATATAATTTTTCATAATTCTAATATTTATTTTTCATTATTTTAATATTAGAAACCTGAAATTAAAGAGATATTGTTATTTATGGATGAAAATTCTCAAGGTCTATTAGTCACATTATATTATACTAAAAAATAATAATAGAAATACTTTGGTAGTTTTTTTACTTTAACATGAAAGATGTTAAAAATTGGTACTTTATTGGCATCCTACGAACATTCTTAACCAAAAACATAGAAATAAATTTAAAATAATATCTTTTTTTTCAGAAATTTATCGAACATGCCTTTTATACTTTTCGAAAACCCAATTTTTTTTTTAATTTTTGGTACTTTTTTAGATAAAATATTTTTAAAAGTTTATTGTTGTTAATTCCGACACAACACTATTATTAAAGATGTTCCCACGGGAGTTAAGAATCTTAGTTTAAACTTATTATATAGTATGGTTTTTATAAAAAAATTTCCGCTAACGAAGTAGCGGGTTTACAGCACGTACAGTATATTTTTTCTTTGGAAGTTTACAAAAACTTTATCGATTCATTGATTTTCTTACTAAATTCTCTATTTTGAATTAGAAAATCAAAATTTAAGTATTTTAAATTAATTTCTTTGTACAAAAAATACGACTTTTTTATTAAAAATTAACATGTTTTCTATTCAAAAAGTTTTTTCCTGGCATCAATTATTAAGAAAACAGTGTAAATACATAGAAAATAGTGATTCGATTTGTGTCGCAGTTCTCCTGTCTTCATTAACGACGTAGAAAGGGGCCTTAGTGTACACATGTATGATATTAAGGACAAAAAATAATTTTTGTTTAATTCTAATGTTTTTGAACTATACAGCAATTTTTAGCCCACACTTTATTAGAAAACATATTATTTTTTCTTAATACTATATTTTATTAGGAGTAAAATGAAGCATCATTTGACAAAATCGGATTAAAACATATGCGTTTTTTCGAAGTTGTAAAACTCATAAAAATCTGTTATATTACATGAATTTTGTTAGTTATTATTTTACATCATAAATATGACTACAACTATAACTTTTGGAAGCATTTGATCGTTTTGAACAAAATTATTTTTATTAAAAAATTACATGAATCGGGTAAGGTTATGTATATTCCATATACAATATATACAGTGCTGTGCAATATAATAGGCTATTGTATATTAAATATTTTCTTTTCGATTTAACACTATTAAAAAAACATTCTCTTAGGAATTTTTGGTACCGTTATTTTTGATATTGTCAATACTAAAAATAATGGGTATTTTTAAGATGTTTCTTTCTTTCCTTTATGCTTTTTCGTAAACATTTCAAGAAAATTTAAAATATAATTTGTGCAAAATAATAGACTTATTTTAAAGGATTATATTTTTTGTTTTAATTTACCTTATAATTTGGATAAATTTTCTGAAAATAATTAAATGTAAGGTAAATGAAATATTATTGTTGAAAAAATATTATAAAATAATATTATTTTTACGAAATGATGGGTCGTAATGTACATAGCACTCATTAAGAAAGGCGAATAGTGAAATAATAACGTGACCAAGGAAACACACTTGATTTTATTGCGGAATTGCTTGGAAGGTCTCATCAAGTGGAAGCCATCAAAAGAAAAACGTGGTAGACCTTGCAAAATAACCGCTACCACGGATTCACAGATAGCTCTTCTAGTGAAGAAGCAGCCATTTCTATCTTCAAAAGCCGTTTCTGAAGAAATAGGTAACATAATTAGTGCTTCAACAGTCCGACGAAAACTTTTAGAGAAAGGTTTGCCAAGTAGAATCGCCAGGAAGTTACCATTTTTAAGCTCAAAAAACTAAGCAGCTCGAAAAAAATTTTTTACAAAAATTAAAAATAGTGAAGTTGATAATTTTAAGAACATTTTATGGAACGACGAGACAAAAATTAACTTGTTCGGGTCAGATAGTCGCAGAAATGTTAGATGACCAAATGGAAAGGAACTAGATGATCGTTATACAAAAAATATTGTAAAACAGGGCGGAGGAAGTATAATAGTGTGGGCTGAATTTTGTGGGCATGGTGTTGGCCCTCTTTATTAGATCACAAAAATAATGAACCAAGAAATGTACCGTGATATTTTGAAGGATATTATGCTACCGTATGTAGGGCATAATATGCCACCAGAATGGACTTTACAACAGGACAATGATCCTAAGCACTCTTCAAAATTTGTTAGCACTCAGCCAAGATTTAGGCTGAGTGCTAACAATGTATCTGTTTTAGAATGGCCTTCACAGTCACCGGATCTAAATCCTATTGAGAACCTTTGGGTTGAACTGAAGAGAGGTCTAGATGGGAAGACATTTCGCAATAAAAATCAACTTTGGAAAGATGTTAAAAAGAAATGGGAGGCAATTTCTATAGAAAAATGACAAAAATGTATAGAATCAATGCCCAGAAGAGTTCAGTGCATTTTAAACAATAATGGCGGTCATTCAGGTTATTGAATTAACTTGGCATATTATTATAATATTCAATATTAGTAGAAAATTTAATTTGTTTTAGTCTTTAATGAAAAAAATATATATTTGTTTAAGAAATATTGAATAAGTCTATTATTTTGAATCATAGGAAAATGATTTTCTTATTTTTTATTTAAATAAAGTCATAAAAAAACAAAAACATTTGTGGATGGTGTATCTTTTAGTACAGTTCTTAAATAAATAAAAAATAAATTTAAATATCATTCATAATGGAAAATATTTACCAAATAAAAATAAGTCTATTATTTTGCACAGCACTGTATATCTTATACGTCCATATATCATCTAGAATCGATAATACATAGGTATAATATATTTTTCAAAAAGAAACCACAGTGCAATTTACTAAAGAAATACTAAATTATAATTTAGAAATTAAAATATGTAAAATGTTTATATCTTAAATTTAAATGTAGAAATGGAGTCAATATATATAACTAAAAAATATAATAAAGAAAAATTCATAAATGTATCTTATTTATCAATAAATATTTGTGCTGTGCTACTTCTTCTTATCCCCTATTTCAACCAACAAACACTACATAACAAAATTTAAGATAATTCAAGAGCAAAAAAAAAACCTTTTTATCACGCGCCAATAAATGATTTCCATATATTTGCATAAATATTTATTTATAATTAATTAAAATAAAATACAATTTGGACTAACTAATCAACCCAGACAAATTCAACGAAAGTGAAATTTTTTGTTAATTATGATAATTTTGTTTTTAGCTACTTCTTGTAACAAACAATAGTTTCACTTTTTTCTCTTTCTTTTTCTCTTTTGCTTTAACTCTCTTATTAAAAAATACTTTACTAACTGGTTGACTGTCACAAAACTCAAATTAATTTATTAAAAATTAGTTTAAAAAAATATACATATATAAAAATTATGTATGTAAATTAAAAAATATAAAAAATGTTTATGGCTACCAAATTTCCCAAAGAAATCTTCTCATATAATATTTTTTAAACAATAATAACAAATTATATACTTAATTATGCAACTATTAAAACTTAAATGTCAAAAATTTTAAAGATTTTTGAAAAATAATTTGAGAATTTATATGTTTTTTTAAGATTCATTATCTTTAATAGAGAGAGTTAAAATATTTGGTTTTTAAAGTGAAAGGTTTTATGAACAAAAAAAAAAAAAAATATTTAAAAATCTTTTAAAATTTTTGTTTTGAGTTTTCATAATATTATTTCTCTCTTAATGACAATAATTAAGCATTTTGTTAATTATTATTGTTGTTTTTTATTTTTTTTATTATTATTACAAATGAAAATGTTTAATTGTGACAAATACTTTGTATTAAATAATGTTGTCAACAATTTGTTGCAATTTACGCATATTTTAATGTTTGCAAAATACTATAAACTAAAAAGAAACTCCAAAATATGCACCTGTTAATTTTGATTTCTGGCCAGAAACTGTTTTTAAAATACATTATAATTGGTTTATAGTAGTACATTTTACTTATCGTACATGTATGAATGTTAATTGGTAATTTAAACACGATTTTTTTTTTTTTTTAATTTTTTAAGAGTAGTTTAAGAAAAAATTATATTAATAACATAATTTAAAGTAGTTACCAGTTAGCAGAAATAATTTGCAATTTTATAATGGAATTTTACCTGAAATGAAAGAAAACAAAAATGAAATTTATTAATATTTTGGAAAAATACATTTTAAAACGAGAATGGAAGATATAGTCGGTCAAGCCCGACCATTGTGTACATCAAAATTCGGGCAGGGGTCTTTTATTAGACTTGGGGACAATTGTAGACCGATACTCATATTAAGTGTAAAATAAAACATACGAATACAGAATATTCGTCGATACTAACATTTATATGAATTTATTCACTTCTGGGTAGGATTCCCAAAAAAAGGGCCTTATATGGGAGCTATGGTAAATTATGAACCGATCTTCGTAAAATTTGGCAATATTATTTATATTTATATAAAACTTATTTGTGACGAATATTAACTTGATACTTACTTTTTAATGGGATTTATGCCCGTTAAAGCGATTTTCTGAAATGGGGTTAATATGGGAGCTATGGTCAATTATGGACCGATCTTCTTGAAATTTGGCGCACGTATAACGTGCCAAATTTCATTTCATTCCTTTAACGGGGAGGACATTTGTATATGGGCTAGGTGAAATAATGGACCGATCATAACCAATTTCAATTGACTTTGTCCTTGGACTGTAAGAAACCTGTGTGCCAAATTTCAAAAATGTTTGTTCAAAATTGCGACCTGTAGTTTGATTACAAGTTTTACATGGACGGTCAGACGGACGGACGGACGGACGGACATCGTTAAATTGACTCAGAATGTGATTCTAAGACGATTGGTACAGATTAGGGTGGGTCTTACACCAATACATTTGGGTATTACAAACATCAACACAAAAATAAAAAATATTTTATATCACAAATATGTATGTAAATATGTATTTTATATTAATTTACCTAAATAATTCTATTTACCCTAACCCTAATTGTCACTTATTATATTCTAAAGGTCATTATCATTATGCGCACAATATTTAAACAAATTTTGGCTTTTTCACCAAAATATATAATAAAGAAAATCTTATCTTATCTCTACTATTTAATATGATTTCATTTGAAAGTTATGCAAAATACACATACACTTTATTGGATAAATAAATAAGTAATTTAACTAAGATAATTTTTGTGAGCGTATAAAAAAATATTTAATTGTTAATCTATTATTTTGAACATTGATGATCATGATGACAACAATAGAAAACCATTTTTTTTTTTTTGCAAAATCAAATATTATTTCAATTAGATATTTAGTATAGAAAAAAAAAATACGTATATAAATGTTATTTCATTTGTGCAAATATATAGGAAAAAGCAACACCCATACAAATAATGATACAAATATTAAAGGGTGTTTCAAAAAGATATATTAATATAAAGGAAATTTAATTAACAATATAACAAGACAATTTACTCCTTTTATTTTTAGACAGAAAGCAAATAAAAAATGTATTTTTGAGAAAACCAAAAACTTGTTATAATAAACAAAGATTTGTTAAGTTAATTAAAGCAGTTAAAGCAAAATTTTGTAATTGATAGGAAATTTATTAATTATTTTTAACACTTCTTCTACCATAAGCCTTTTAAAATCAAATATTTATAATAAAAAAAAGAAGAGTAAATAAAAAATACCCGTAATAGTTTCATTACGTAATTGTAGTTTTAATTACCCCAAAAACCCCTCGAGTTAATACACAAACAAAAACAATTAGCTGATAATAGTTAACTTAAATAGAATATAATATATGATGAATGTTTGTTGTTAATAATAGTAGTTAAATTATCTTCTAAAGAGCCTAGACCCTAGACGAATGAATAAATTGAACAAATGTTATTTATCTTTTATGGCCAATGTCTCTTAGCCCAAAACGCCAGCAACAAAAATAACAGAAATTCTTAGACAGATAAGATTGTTTAAACAAAATATTAATAAATTATTTTATTTATTTATTTGATTTTTTGTTTTATGTTTAGCATTTGTACGGTCATTCCTTTTCTATCGATATAAACGTCATTAAAATTGGAGAATGGCCAATATGTATGTATGTATGCTGTATGTTTTATGTATCTTGATACACAAGTTTCCAATTAATTTAAGGAGATCAGACTGAACATTTTTAGAAATAGGAAAATATTTATACCCTATACCACCATAGGTGGGGAGGGTATTATGCGTTAGTGCTGATATTTGTAACTTCCAAAAATATTGGTGTAAGACCCACCTTAATTTATACCAATCGGCTTAGAATCACTTTCTGAGTCGATTTTACGATGTCCGTCTAACCGTCCATGTAAAACTTGTAATCAAACTACAGGTCACAATTTAAAAAATAATAATAATAAAACACAGATTTAACAATAATAAATCCCTTAAATATAGCAATATTTTAATGAAATTTGGCACATATAAGTTCCATATAAGTCTAAATCTGCGTTCCGAAGATCGTTTCATAATTGACCATAGCTACCATATAAACCCCATTTTCAGAAAATCACTTCAACGGGCATAAATCCCATTAAAATGTTAGTATCAAGTTATTATTCGACACAAATAAGTTTTATATAAATATAAATGATAGTGCCAAATTTTACGAGGATCGGTCTATAATTTATCATAGCTCCCATATAAGGCACTTTTTCGGGAATCAACCAAAAATGAATAAATTCATATAAATGTTAGTATCTGTATTCGTATGTTTTATTTTACACTTAATATGAGTATCGATCAGCAATTAGCCCCAAGTCTAATAAAAGACCCCTCCCCGAATTCTGATGTTCTCAATTGTGTAGGGCATCCTATGGTTGGGCTTGATCGACTTTCTCGTTTTTTAATTTTCTTTTTTTTATATTAATAATAAAGTTTTGAAACTAATTATTTCTAGGTTAGCTCTTGGGATGCTGCAGGCATAAAAGTGATAGCTTATGCCGATGACTTAGTAATACTATCATCGGGAAGATTCCTTGATACTATAACTGATATTTTGGGGTATTCATTAAAAATACTTTAATGAATATGAATCCTTCCAAAACCGAATTGGTACTTTCCACGAGAAAAAAACCCGCTTTAATCTCCTTTTCCGAATCACCCTTTCGTTGTCGAATTCTGCGAAATTTCTGGGAATTTATCTGGATAGAAAATTAAATTGGAGAAACAACCTGAACATACGAATTAAGAAAGAGTATGCTGCACTTTATTCATGTCAAAAACTTATTGGTAGAAAAGGAGGGATAAAACCAAAATTATTCTATTGGCTTTATACTGTAGCCACATATGGAAGAGAAATTAAATACTACTTTTCCATCATTGGATGATTGGTTAAAAGGAAATGTCAAGTCTTCAGAATTAAATTTTTACACTGATGGTTCTAAGATCACTGATGGAACTGGTTGTGGGTTTTTTTTAATCGTTTAAAAAACGATTGTAGTTACTTCCAAGCCGAAATTTACGCAATAGCAAGACAAATATAAATGTTACGAATATCCAAGCATAATATTAGCTTTTTCTATAATAGTCAACCTGCTACACTGAAAAAAGTAATTTCAATGAATGAAGTACATTAAATGAAATTCATTAATTCTTTCTAAAAATTTATTAACTTAATATACGAATTCATTGCTTCAATGAAAATATTCAATGAAATTATTAACGCTATTATAAACATTACATTGAAACCATTCATTAAATTTATTTCTTAATACAATAAGTAAATCAGTTATTTGATTTAATGTATTAGTTCATTGAATTAATTTATTCAATGTAATAATACATTGATTTAATTAAGAAGAAGCATTACACAATGAACAAAAGCATTGAACCAATGAAATATTTCATTAAATTATATTAAAATAAATGCTTTCTAACGGGAAATAAAGTAAAACGAAAACAAATACAACTCAGTTTTTTTATTTATCTCTTAAAAAAAAAATGACGCGTTTTAAACAAAAGACGAAAAGTAAAAAAATTGGTGTTATGTTAAAAACGAAAATAATTAAAAAGTAAATAAAATAAATCCAATTATAAAAATACATAAATATAATTTATTCGCAAAGGAGAAGTCGAGCAGCATAATTGAATACACCAAATTAAATTAATTATTTAAAAGAAGAAATTTGGAGACTTGCCTTCATAACACGTAAGTTTAATAATGTTTATGATTTTAAACAGTTTTTAAATATTACATTTCATTTATGTAGATAAAAACACTAAGACGCAGAAGAATGTGTTATTAGCCTCAAATACCAGGGTTTCAAAAAATATTGTGGTTTCAAAATTAAGAGGATTCTAATCGTAAGTATACATAAATACATGAAATATTTTAATTAAATTCTTAATAAAAATATATTACAGACTGATCAAGATTTGAATGTTACATTTTGTTTATTTAAATTTTTTAGTGAAATGTAATATTTTTATATTTATATTTAATTTTTGCTTATATTAACTCAATATCATATAATTTAATCATTTAATTTAAACAAAATATAAACCAAAAATAAAGAACAAGCCTATTATAATACATTTTTAATGTATAGTTTCATTGGGGCAAAATATGAGTTTATTGAAACCAATGTACTGTTCACTCGAATTATTTATTTTATTTAATGAACGTGTTCATTGATTCAATGTGAGACAAAATTTAATCAATGAAGTTGTACATTGAATTTTAATATTAATGTATGACAATACATTGTTTCAATGAACCTGTACATAGGGTCAAAGTTAGTGCACAAATTCATTGTAACAATTAACTTTTTAATTGTATTTATGTACCTTTTTGTTTCAGTGTATAAAGACATTAATATTAGGTAGTCAGCAGCTGCCACAAAGAACTTCTAGCTCTTCGGGGACAGCATAACATTAATCTTTGCTGGGTATCAGGCCATAAGAATGTTCTAGGCAATGAGAAAGTGGGCAAATCGGCAAAAAAAAAAAAAAAAAAAAAAAGAGGTGCGCACCTACCACAGGAGAACGCAGTGAGGCAAGTTTTTCCACCCCTATCCAAGGTTATTCAAAAAATTAAGCAAAAATCGAGAACTGAATGGTGAAGTCGATGGCAAGAATCTGACAAAGCAATTATGGGAGGAAGAAAAAATAAAATATAGTAATATTCTTCTGAAAATGAATAAGACACAATTGAGAATGGTAATTTACCTAATTACTGGTCACAATACTCTTGGTAAGCATATGGTTTAAAAATTATAGAGGATGATACATGTAGGTGGTGTAGGGAAGCTGTAGAAGACAGCTATCACTTCTTATGTGAATTTATCCAATAGACGATTTAATGTTTTTGGATCTTATTTCTTTTAGAGGCTGACTGATATCAGAGGTACAAATCCTTGGATTTTCTTTGAATATATCAAGGCGTAGAATGCACTATAACACGAAGAAGAGGAGTAAGTTTTTAAGGAATCATAATGGACCACCTTGGTTTCTATGGACACTGACTTTGAATTAGTCGGTGTCATCCTTACAACCTAACTTAACCTAGTATAAAGAAAATTTGCAGATATCGTTTACGTTTATGAGAGGATAACACCTTAAACAAAAAAGTATCGAATGTTCGCTAGTCTTTCGGTCCTTCATTACTTTTGGATGAAAGTTCTACTTTCAATGATTATACATAATACATATATAATTATAAGCACTCCTGGCATGAGTCTTGATTGAACAAAGCCTCCAATTCTTTATATATTAAAATTTTTCGAAGTTTAAATAGTCAAAACTAGTCACGACACATTGCCTCAGCTAAAGCATGAATTTAGACCTCTTCGCTGACCTTACAACATTACTAGAGAAACCCCCATTTGGGGGAAAAAATCTTTGATATTTCTAGAGAAATTCTCAAAATCTAACATAACCTTAGAAGAAAGAGAACCGGTTCAAAACTAGTCACGTGACAGGTTCTCAGGGCTAGTGACTGGTTGCAGTTCCGGAACTTTATATGGGAAGAACCTGTCACTTTTACGTGGGGTGGTCATTGGAGGTAGCTAATTAGCACCTTGGGACAGGTCATAAGACTGGTCACAGGACTGGTCTATGAGGACATGTTCAGAGCCGATTAATATAATAAAAAAATGTGTACTTTTTAAACTTTTTTTATTTTTTAATTTATTTATTTTTATTAAATTTATTTATAACTTTTCGTTAATGTTATAGTCTTCAATTTTAATCACTTAACATGCCTGTTAGAATTTGACTCTCAACTAATATTTAGTGAGTGTGGTGGTGTCAACTAGTTCTCAGCTGGAACTTTGATGACGAGTTAGGTGTCAATTCACAGAAAAAAATATTTTAAATATTTTTTTAATAAAATTATTAATTAACTTTATATTGGAATTTAATTATATGATTTATTAATATAATTAATTTTCTAATTGGTTTTCAGTTTTGTTTTTTAATAAATTGACAGCTGTTAATAAAATATAAAGAAAAATTAAATATTTGTCTATTAAAGTACAGAAATATAATAAATTTAAGTAAATTTTAAAAAATTTTCAAATCATTGCATCTATTTAAGGAAAAGAAGTAATAATAATATCAATTATTCTAGTTATTAATATTATAATTTTGATGATTGGAGCAAAATCAATTAAAAATTAATTGATATTACAAATTTCGTAATTGAAGTGCATTTTTACTTTTTTCTGTGTTGGTACTAAACCGGTACTGAGGGACCGGTCCATTATTGCAATTGCCACGAATTTCTCGCAGGGAAATTTTTTAATGAAAAATTTTTCTCAAAAGCAATCAATTACTTTACAAATAGCAAATAAATTTTTAAATAAAGATTAATTTGTTAAGTTTAATGAATTTATAAAAAATTTCGAATGACATTAACTAAATTTTATTATTTAGTAATATGACATTTAATTAATTTAATTGTATTTATAATCTTTTTTTAATTTAAAAAATCAGGAAACATGTAACTCTCTTAGCTTTCAAAAAAAATCTAAACTTGACCGATTTAAAGTCCAAAAAATTTCAAATTAAAATTTAACCTTAAAAACAAAACACACAAACAATAATAATAAAAAAATAAAAAAAACATTTGGCTAAAAAAACAATACTTAATACGAACAAAACATTCGTGCTATACTATCTCTAAACTATTTTACATATCTAATCTTTTTGAAACATTTTTCTAAATCTTACGACATAGTAATGTTGTTATTGTTGTTAATTTAAGTAATATTAAGTCCACAAGTACAGAATTTATAGCAAAAAACACACATATTTTATGAATTGTTTTTATTTTTGCTCTTACTAAATTTTGTTTTGGGTTTCACAATTAATTTACATTTCAATGTTAATTGGTAACAGAGAATCTATAAACAAATGAACGAACGAACACGTATCATAACATAAATTGTTAACCAAAATCGTTTAACAAATATTTATTTTTTTATTATAAATTAACCTGTTTTTTATTTATTTAGGTTTTTTTTTCTCTAACATTTATCGTAGATTCTTATTTTAAGATCTTAGAAGTTTCTAGGGGAAGTTTTTGAAATTTGTTTTTGTTTTTAACATTTCTTGTTAAATAAAGTCTAATGAGACAAGGGAGTGGTGACGGAAGTGACAAGATAAATGTGCTAAAATATAACTCATGACTTGGCCGCAATTTTTTAATTTATACATTTATAATTTTACAAATATTCTTCACGCTTTTTTTATTATTAAGAAATCAATTTGTATTATAAGTGTTAACTATTACTAGTTAGAATTTCAAAACAATTTTATTTTTATTTTATTTTTTTTTTTTTTTTTTTGTAATTATAAATTAAGAAGTTTTAAAATTAAATATTTAAAATTAATTTATATAATATTAAAATTAATTTATATAATATTTAAATCTATTATAAAATTAAGTTGAACTTGTTATTTAAGAACTTAAAAATAGAAACTTAAATGCAAGAAAAAATTGGAATTATGACATTACTTGTTCAAAATAATATTTATTTTAATATTTTTTAAATACTTTAAAAAAACTTTTAAAATGTTATAAAATAAGTTAAGTAAAAAATGCGTGTATAATTAATAATCATAACAAAAATTTTTTTTATCAATTTCGCAATGCACATGTTCGTATAAACTTTATACCATAAAGAGTACATACGTACAAACACATATCAAAGTGAATGTAAAATAATACTCTCTAAATATATACATATATTTATACATCGATCATGCATGGATTTTTTAAACATTAAAAACAGCTGACCCTCATAATACAAATTCTCGCGATAAATTTTTATACATTGAAGCATATCTCGTAAAGAACTTATCTGATTTTATTTTAATTAAAATTGTCTTTAAGTCTTCATACATTACTTTTAATACAGTTATGGAGATTTTCATTCATTTGCCTACAAATGTATGAAAAATGTCTTAATTTGGCTAGAGAAGGATAAGTTTATATTAAGTTTTAAGTAAAAGTATAAACTTTTTATACAAGTGTTTGGTATCTAAGAAAACATTAGAATATAGAGATTAATAATTTAAGAAAAAAAAGTTAGTGGATCGTAATTTTATTACAGAATTTCTCGAAGGACTTAAAATTTAGCATTTTTGCATTTTTTTTTTTTTTTTAACATAAAGTTAATATTTAAATTTAAATAAAATTTAAATGAATGGTGATATTTTTTTGAAATTTCAGTATAATATGTATAAATTTTTCTTAAAATCAGGGAATTAAAAAAATTCTTACTTTTTTACATTAAAATACTTAAAATACCAATCCGTATAAAACGTGTTAAAAAAATTGACTTTTTTCATTGAAATGGTCACCCTGTCGTTATTAGGGGCCTCAAACAGAAAATACATTTTGGGTGTTTACCTTACATATAGAGCTCTAAAATTAAAATAATTTTAAGTCGATTACAGCTATGCAATTTGAGAACTTAACAAAAAAAGAAAAACAAATTTTTTTAAAATTGACAAAATTTGGATAGGGTTTGTGGGCAGACCTTTTCAACAAGCACCCCCGAATTTACTTTACACCCATTTACATTAAGATTTCTGTTAAAAACATTAAAAAAATGATAAAGGCCAGAACAAAAAACAAATTATATCAGTGAATAAATATTGCCACCTTTTTAGAAAAAAATCCAAAAAATTTAAAATTTGTTTAAAGTTCCAACTTCAGATTAATTTAAATTTTTAACGGATTCATATATTTATATGACCTTTGTAGCAGTATTAGTTAGAATTTTGTAAGGAATATGGCGAATATTTTAATTAATATTCTAGGCGCAATATTAAGCCCGCTAAGTTAAAGAAACTAAAAAAAACGAAGCTTAAATTTTTTGTAGAGATTTATAAGGACTATCTGTATATAACATTTCTTTTCTGTCATATCATAAATTAATTTTTCGCGATTTTTCAAAAAATTACATTCCCGAGATGGTGAAATTTAGAGGGCCAACCACTTCCCACCTGTACTCCTCTAAATCAACTCGAAAACACCTCAGCTATGACCATGTGAAAGGTTTTATTAAATTTTATTGAGATATCTCTAACGGTTCAATAGTTACTGAATTATTTCCAAAAAAAAGCGTTTTGGAACCACTGTAGTTGATAGATTAAAATGCTTTGGGTTAAAAATTAGGCATGATATTATCACAGAACATTCGTCATTCGGATTTTTATAATTACAACTAATAAAAATTTAATAAAAGTATTTAATTTACATATAAGTATATTGACATACATAGAAAAAATTACAATCTATTATACGATTTATCAAAGATACAAACTGTTCCAATTAGTTTTTTAATTGTATCAATTATTCAATTTATCACAATTAAAATTTTCTAATATTTTCTACTATAACTTAAACATTTTCTCGGGTTTTAATTATTATTATTTTTTTCATTGTATCAATTAATAAATTAATCAAATATAAACAAAAATAAGTGATAATTAAAATAATGGAATATACAATTTTTAAATAGGTTGAATTTTAATTAATAAAATAATAACAAAGTCGAATAATTACTGATAAAAATTTAAATTTTCTAACATTTTGTACTAAAATGAAATTGAAAAAAGATTCGGCTGTGCCGAATCTTTGATACCCTTCACCATATTACCATATTACCATCTTACTATATTATCGACATCATATTACCATATTACCGACAAATAATAAAATTTTCGCCTTGTATGCTTTCATATTTTCACATATATAAATCTAAATTTTTTTCAAACTACGAAAATTTGAATATATAAAAAAAAAAACAATCATAGCAGGCTTTGCTTTTAAAAAATAAACAACAACAACAATTCCATATTTATATATTTTTTTATGTGTGTATATACCAGTGTTGCCAGAACTTCTCTGAGAAAAAGTGCTAAATGGCTATTAAAAAAGTGCAATTTAGGAAAAATAAGTGCTAAATGATTGTTAAAAAGTGCAATTTTTTAGAAAAAAGTGCTAAATTTTAAATTAAGTAATTAGAATAAACATTTTTGTTATTTATGCATATATACACAATTTCTTTCTTAATTTGTATGGTTTACGCCCATTATATTGCTCATATCATTAATTATAAAGGAACAAATCAATTCAGAATAACTTCCTATCTTTATACTTATGAATAGGGCAAGTTTTTTATGCACAAAAAAAAAAAATTGAAATATGCGCTTGAAAAAGCACGAAAAAATGGTTTAATATGCACAGAAATATGCAAAAATAGCATGAATATGTATATAAAAACCAACAAATTTATGCATTCTTATATATAAATGTGTAGAAAATATGCACAAATATGCATTTTTTAACTTTCAATCTCTAATAGATTTCGATGTTTATAAAAATATAACTGTTTTAATTTTAAATAATATATTTGACGTTTCCGATTTTTTTTTTCTTTACAATATTTACAATGACTTAAAATACTCACAAAAAAATTTTTAGAAATCATTTGATTGAACTCCAAAAAATCACAAAAAAATTGTGTTTTTGTATATATATAACTTTTGTATCCATTATATGCAAATTTATGCAAAAATTTAAAAAACAAGCATTTTTGTGAAATCCTTTTGAAATATGCAAATGCTTACTTTCCAAGCAAAAGCTTGAAAAATTTGTCCTGCTTATGAACGTATTCTCATTATTTTTTGGACCACAGTAAATTTCATACATAAGTATGTCTTATTGAAAAATGTATTAAATAATTTTGTTAAAATAAAATAAGAACATAAATTTATAGAAATATAAGCACTGCGCATGAAGAACTGGAATATAAAATTTATCTTATAAAAATATTGGGTTCATCTCTTTAGAGTTTTTTGGTCGAAAGGCTTTTTTAATTCGTGTATTGGATAAAAGATTTTATTCCCTATGTAAGAGATGGGTTTACTTCTTTTATTTTTTCGTAGGCTGTCCTTATAATCGGTATTTTTCTAAAACATTGTACAAAGTTTTTACCAAAATTGTGCAACCACTACTTTTACAAATAATTGTTCACAGTTGTTAGATATGGCAAATGTTTTGTAAGAAAAAACAGCATCGTTCTAAATTTGGTAAAATGTCAGCTATGAATAATTAGTAAAAAATGTTTCCCTTAAAATGGAGAAGTCAGAAAATATTTTTATAGTAGTTACGTCATTTTGTCTAGTCTGACCATATCTTAAGACAATTAGTTTTGGAGTTGTCGAAAAAAGATTTGATCGGTAAACTATACAAAGACATTTTTAGCTATTTTGTGCTTTATTTATCCATAATTAAAATTAAAGTGCAAAAATTAAAAAATAAGTGCTAGAAATGCACTTTTAATGCTAAAAAATTCATTTTATTTACAAAAAATTATAAAAAGGTGCTAAAAAGCATCTAGCACCTTTTTTCGCAAAAAAAGTGCAGTACCCGAAAAATAAGTGCTAGAATTGCACTTTAAATGCTGTTATGGCAACGCTGGTATATACAAACTGGCTGCATATACAAAGAACAACAACAACACTGTTATTCATTATATTACTTCTGTTGCTAACTAAACTACTTGTCTATACAAAAAACAAAAAACGTCACTAATAGTCATTACAATGCTTAATATACATGTTTGTGTATGTATTTATGTATATTCTTAACAGATATGTTTTAGCAAAGAATATACAACATATAGAAAGCGCATCTCAATGTAAAATGAAATATTTTTTAAAAGTATTTATGGATGCGGGAGGGAAGACAAAAGGAAAAGAAGCTTATGTGTTTTTGATCTCTTCTGTTATGCTCTTGAAATAAATAAAAAAAAAACAAACAAGAAAGTCAGTCTCGCACGAGCATCCAATCAGGAAGGTTGTGTTATCGCTTGTTGTTTGATATACGCTCATAAAAAATGTTTGATGTTTAGTAGGAGTAATTATTACGATTTTTGTCTCTTAATTAAACAACTATCTTATTTTTTTAGTTAAGAAATATTAAATTACTATAATTAATTTTTTGTTATAAAATACAAATTTGAAATAATCGTTCGTGCTGAAGTAAATTTAGTATTATTCGATATTTCTTAATGAGAAATTAAATTCTAATTTATAATTTTAATAACAATAGAAAAATAAACATTAAATCGTAGTTTTTACGATTCAAATTCTAAACTAGTAACCTGAATTTTCACTTATAAGACGAAGAAACTTTAAAAAATAAATTACTATAAAAATTATGTTATTTTTTTGGTGTATAATTTCATAATGGGACAGGAAAAAAAAAAAACATACACAAACATAATTGTGAATGTATGAGTGTGGCGATCGCTGGTGTAGTGCATATGAGAAAGTGGAAACAAGAAATTGGTTGTTTATTTAATAAGGAATATAAAATCGATCGTGTAGTGTAGGGCATAGCATATGTGTTTTGTTGTTTTAAAAGTAGAAATACTTTAATCAGCACCGAAGTAGTTATGCCCGTTTTAACCTCATATGAACTTATGAAAATATACTTTCAGAATATCAAACTTATATATTAAAATTTGATTTTAGTAGTTTTTTTTACTTATGTATTCAAAGTAAAAGATGTTAAACTTAAGTATATTAATAAAATAAATAAAAACGAAAATGTAAAATTATATTCACTTGAAAAAAAATATATAATAAAAATATTTTTATTTATTTGTTTTTTTTTTTCGTATCGAATTTGTCACCACAAAGATTAGATTTTTCCTTAAAAAATTTGTTTTATTCTGAAAAAATATGAAATTTTATTGAGAAAATACCTTTTGTAAAAATAATATTTAATTTGTATATAAGTACCTACAATATTAAAAAATTGTTATGACAAAAATAAATAAATTAATAAAAATCCTGGCCAAAAAAATAACTTTTATATATTTAAAAACATTTCGGTATTTTTGTTTATAAAAAATTAAAGTCTATAAATTGAAACATTGCTATATAAATATTTTTTTATAACTTATTGCTTACAAAAAGGAAATCAAAAATTTTCTTTATTATTCAAAATAAATGACATTTCTGCTCAAAAATAATTCAAAACAATTTTTTTACGAAATAAAATTTACATATTTTAATAGCAATTTTTTGTTTCGAATAAAATACAACTCAAAAACTTGGAAAAAATCACAAAATAATTATTTTCCGAAAAAACTTAAACTTTAAAAATGAACAAATTTAAATATTTTTAAAAAAATTATAAATCTAAAAAACATTTTTATAATTGCAATTTTTTAAATAATAAAAAAAAAAAACACAGAAAAAAATATCTGTACATTTAAGAAATATATAAAAATATACATGTATAAAAGTATAAAATAACAATTATTAATTTATCAAAAATAAAACTATAAAATATAAATTGACAACTTCCAAATCATACAAAATTTTGTCACGTCACAAAGAAGGTATAAGTACGTCGGTGCAGATCGAAGAATTTCTACTTGTAAAACAACAAAACATGTACGCTATGCCCTACTGTAATATTAACTTTTATGTCTGTTCCATTAGTTAATAAACAACAAAAATTTCTGTTGGCTCTTTTTATTTCAAAATAAAAGAAACAAATATTATTTGTTTCTTTTAATTTGAAATAAAGGTCTTTATTACATGTACAAACTTATATACATATGTGTGTGTGTTTTTATTTGCATTTCTTTATAAAGAATACACACATGTACAAACACATATATTTCAAATCTTTCTCTCTCTCTGTTTTGGTGGTGTATTTTGTTTCCCTTGTTACTTATCCCCCTCATCAATGCAAAATGTTGAGAGGGAGACTTATGTGAGAGCGGGTTCTATGATTAAAACCCGCCATAAGAAATTTTACTTCTACATGATGCGCCTTCTATATATGAATATTCTTTGGTTTTAGTTTTTAAAAATAAACAACAACAATTCCATATCTATTTATTTTTGTACAGACTGCATATACAAAGAACAACAACAACACTGTTATTCATTATATTACTACTGTTTCTAACTAAACTACTTGTCTATACAAAAAACAAAAAACGTCACTAATAGTCATTACAATGCTTAATATACATGTTTGTGTGTGTATTTATATTCTTAACAGATTTGTTTTTGGGCCATAACTCTGTTGATTATAAACGAATTTGGTTTATTAAAAAAAACGAAATTTTATAAAAACATTTATGACTGATCTATATAAAAATAAAAATCTGTAGCTTGAACAAGGGCTTCAAAAAAAAAAAAAATTCGTTTTCCCCGATATCTCAGTTATTACTGAACCGATTTATTTAATTTTTTCAGAACAAAAATTCAGAAAATAATTTCCGAGCCTCCTTTGAAAATTCGAAGTCCCTGTTATATGCAGAGGCTTCAGAAACTCAAAAACCGGTTTCAAAAACCGGTTTTTAAAGCATATCTCCGCCATTTATAAACCGATCCTGCTGATTCAAAAAACCGAAATTTTATAAAAATATTTGTGACCGATCTGTATAAAAATAAAAATCTATAGCTTAAACCATAGCTTAAAAAAATAAAAAATGCGTTTTATCCGATATCTCAATTATTATTGAACCGATTTATTTCATTTTTTCAGAACAAAAATTCAGAAAAAAATGTCCGAGACTTCTTTGTAAAAACGAAGTCCCTAGTATATACAGAGGCTTCAGAAACTGGAAAACCGGTTCTAAAAACCGGTTTTCTTAACATATCTCCGCATTGTATGAACCGATCTTGCTGAATTCCAATAGCAAAATTCTCGAAAGCATTTCCGATCGTTTGATATATATATTATATATGTCAGTTATCGGTGGGCTTCATAAACGCCATTTCAACCGACACACGGACGGACGGACGTACGGACATGGTCCTATCGTCATCATTTCTTACAAGGATCCCGAAAATGTAAACTTTTTTGCTCTCCGACGAAAATTGTGGGAATTACAAACGGAATGACAAACTTATATATACCCTTTACACCTGTGGTGAAGGGTATAAAAATAAAACAATTTATCAGCTTTCAGTTATTATGTCAATTAATAAATTAATCAAATATAAATAAGTGAAAATTAAAATAATGAAATATACAACTTCTTTAATATATTGAATTTCAATTATTAAAATAATTGAATATGTATTATTCGTAATTGAAATTGGATTTTAGATTTTTCTTTGTAAAATTTTAATTTAATTTGTTGGAATACTTTGATTTTGTGTAATTTATTTAATTATAAAAATATTTGAAATTATTTTAAAATTCTTATTAATAATTTAATTGAAATTTATTGAAAATATTTTTTCTATAGAGAAAAATCTAAAATAAATTACGTTTAATACATATTCAATTATTTTATTAATTGGAATACTACCTATTAAAATAATTGTATATTAAATTATTCAAATTAAAACTTTTTAATTTATAGTTGATAAATTTTTTAATTGATACAATAAGCGAAATACTTGAAAGCCAACAAATTATTTTATTTTTAATATGAACATATTAAAAAAATTTAATTTTCAACAATTGATATACTTCATTAATTTATATTTAGTTCATTTCGCATAAACCGTATATCCAAGCTTCAGTGTAAAATTAAAACAAATATATAAATATAAATTATTTATATCTTTTATTTTGTAATAGACAATTGTTTACTGATACCAACGTGGTCTAGTAGCGGTGAATTATTATATTACAAGCGAGGAGTATGTCTGGCTACAAATACAACAATGTAGGGGCCGGCAAATTTATGTTACGCATTGTTAAGCGATTGATGACAGTCTATAATACTACGACTAAATATATAGGGAAATAGTAAAAAATATTAAAAAAAAAAACAATAATAAATAGAAATTGAAATAAAATAAAACTGAAAGTCGTTGAACTATTTTATAATTAAAGAGACAATTGTAACATTGACTACGAGTTTAAGTAATTATAATAAAAAATTACCACTTGGTTAACAATTACAACAATGAACAAGTGAAACTTTTAATAATTTTTGCAAGAAATTATGAAATGATTTTTTTTTTTTTTTTTTTGTGAAATAATATCAAAGTACTTATTATTTAACATACATATAAAAGCAATTAGGCGCCATATTTAGAAGAAAAAAAAAAGAACAATAATTAAAACAAACAAGTAAAAGTTCAAAAAAATTTAATTAAAAACCTTTTGAGAATTTATCTACATAATCGATTATTTATTATTCTGGGCATATTGTTTATTTTGATGGATATCTTTTATTTGTTATTGTTTCTTTTTTTTTTTTTTTTTGTATAAAAGAGCAAATTATGAATAATAATTTGCTTATATTTGGCAAAAGTGTATCAATATACATTTATTTTTTTTTATTAGTAATTGTGAAAAAAATTGTATACAGAAAATATACGCCCCCAAATTCTTTTTAAGTTATGACTTTAATAAAATTTCAATATATTTTATATTCTGCTTTTGTTTTTAGGTTAATTAAATACAATACACGGCTTTTGAATACATTTTTCATGATTTTATTATTATTAGCTGTCAAATTATTAGTTTGTCACTTATGGCTTAAGAGTTGTAGTAATGATGTAAGTGTAATTTTTAATTTTTTAAAGCAATTTTGAACAAGAACACTTCTTGAATTTTTTAGTAAAATCTATTAAAACTTTACATCTGTTTTACTACTTTCTTTGTTTTATTATAATTGACATAGAGGACCAAATTATCCTTGACATACTTTAAAAAAAAACAAGATGTGACAACTATTGTCTAAGCAACATGTTCATATACAATAATAAACCGTTTTGCTGTCTACTGCAATTTAATAAAGTCGCCCATCTGCCAAGTTTAAGTTGCCTTTTTTGAAATCAAATAGAGGTCAATGCTTTATAATAAAAAATGTAATTTAAGTTCAATAGATACATTTGCTTTACATGAAGTACTTTGATTTTTGTGCACACTCTTGTAAAATAACAGCATTTTGTAAATTGGGGTTAAATATTTGTAAGATAATCTATATGTCTACTAGATATTATCATGTTACCTAAATATACTATATTTTCTCTACAACAGACCTGTCAAAAGTCTTCTAAAAGAAGTAAAACTCGCTCTAGTTACAGCTATTTTAAAAGAAATACAAAACAAGAATTAGTCTCGCTAGCTTCAGCTATTCTAAAACAAGAATAACTCTCGATAGCTTCAACTATTCTAAAGCAAGAATAACTCTCGGTAGCTCCAGCTATTCTTAAACAAGAATAACTCTTGCTAGCTCCAGCTTTTCTAAAGCAAGAATAACTCTCGGTAGCTACAGCTATTCTAAAGCAAGAAGTATATCTCTCGCTATCTCCAGCTATTCATAAGCGAGAATTTCTCTCGCTAGCTCAAGCTATTCATAAACGAGAAATTCTCTCGCTAGCTCCAACTATTATAAAGCAAGAATATCTTTCGTTAGCTCCAGCTATTCTAAAACAAGAATATCTCTCGCTAGTTGCAGCTATTCTAAAACAAGAATAACTCTCGCTAGCAGCAGCTACTCTAAAACAAGAATAACTCTCTCTAGCTCAAGCTGTTCTAAAACAAGAATAACTCCCGTTAGCTCCAGCTATTCTAAAACAAGAGTAACTCTCTCCTAAAACGAAAATATCTCTCGCTAGTTCTAGCTATTTTAAAGCAAGAATATCTCTCGCTTGCTTCTGCTATTTTAAAACAAGAATATCTTTCATTAGCTCCAGCTATTATTAAACAAGAATATCTCTCGCTATTCTAAAACAAGAATATCTCTCGCTAGTTGCAGCTATTCTAAAACAAGAATAACTCACTCTAGCTCAAGCTATTCTAAAACAAGAATAACTCCCGTTAGCTCCAGCAATTCTAAAACGAAAATATCTCTCGCTAGTTCTAGCTATTTTAAAGCAAGAATATCTCTCGCTTGCTTCTGCTATTCTAAAACAATAATATCTTTCATTAGCTCCAGCTATTATTAAACAAGAATATCTCTAGCTTGCTCCTGCTATTCTAAAACAAGAATATCTTTTACTAGCTCCAGCTATTATTGAACAAGAATATATCTCGCTAGCTCCAGCTATTATTAAACAAGAATATCTCTCGCTAGCTTCATCTATTGTTAAACAAGAATATCTCTCGCTAGCTCCAGCTATTATTAAGCAAGAATATCTCTCGCTAGCTCCAGTTATTCTAATGCTAGAAGTATATCTCTCGCTAGCTCAACTATTCTAAAGCAAGAATATTTCTTGCTAGCTCCAGATATTCTAAAACAAGAATATCTCTCGCTAGCTCCAGCTATTATTAAACAAGAATATCTCTCGCTAGCTCCAGCTATTATTAAACAAGAATATCTCTCGCTAGCTCCAGCTATTATTAAACAAGAATATCTCTCGCTAGCTCCTGCTATTCTAAAGCAAAAATACCTAGGGGAAAATCTCTGAATATTTATTAGTAGAATTGTCAATAAATCCATTAATTAATAAATTTTTAAATTCAAAAATTACTCACCCATATTTTTAGATATTAATTTATTTATTACTATTTTTTTCAAAACAACTCAATAAATTTTACAATAATTACCTGCAAATATTCAGAGATTTTCCCCTAGGTATTTATGCTTTAGAATAGCAGGAGCTAGCGAGAGATATTCTTGTTTAATAATATCTCTCGCTAGCTCCAGTTATTCTAATGCTAGAAGTATATCTTTCGCTAGCTCAGCTATTCTAAAGCAAGAATATCTCTTGCTAGCTCCAGATATTCTAAAACAAGAATATCTCTCGCTAGCTCCAGCTATTATTAAACAAGAATATCTCTCGCTAGCTATAGCTATTGTTAAACAATAATATCTCTCGCTAGCTCCAGCTATTATTAAACAAGAATATATCTCGCTAGCTCCAGCTATTGTTAAACAATAATATCTCTCGCTAGCTTCAGCTATTGTTAAACAATAATATCTCTCGCTAGCTCCAGCTATTATTAAACAAGAATATATCTCGCTAGCTATAGCTATTGTTAAACAATAATATCTCTCGCTAGCTCCAGTTATTCTAATGCTAGAAGTATATCTTTCGCTAGCTCTGCTATTCTAAAGCAAGAATATCTCTGGCTAGCTCCAGCTATTGTTAAACAATAATATCTCTCGCTAGCTCCAGCTATTGTTAAACAATAATATCTCTCGCTAGCTCCAGCTATTATTAAACAAGAATATCTCTCGCTAGCTCCAGCTATTGTTAACCAAGAATATCTCTCGCTAGCTCCAGTTTTTCTAATGCTAGAAGTATATCTTTCGCTAGCTCTGCTATTCTAAAGCAAGAATATCTCTGGCTAGCTCCAGCTATTCTAAAACAAGAATATCTCTCGCAAGCTCTAGCTATTATTAAACAAGAATATCTCTCGCTAGCTCCTGCTATTCTAAAGCAAAAAATACCTAGGGGAAAATCTCTGAATATTTATTAATAGAATTGTCAATAAATCCATTAATTAATAAATTTTTAAATTCAAAAATTACTCACCCATATTTTTAGATATTAATTTATTTATTAATATTTTTCCAAAACAACTCAATAAATTTTACAATAATTACCTGCAAAGAGTGAGAAAGAAAATATTCAAATTAGTTAAAAGAATTTTAAAAAATAAATGTATTTGTTTATTTTTATTAAATAACAGTTGAAGTGACTTTGAAAATATTAATTATAAAATTAAATAGAAAAATATAGTCACCCCCTTTATTTTACTAAAAACGTTGAACAAATTGAAAAAAGAGCAAAAAACAAAATATTACATAAAACAATTTAAATATTTAGATCTAAACATGAATTACATGTCTTTAGTGAATGAACTAATAAATTGGAATAAGGTTTTATTAAATTCTCTAATTTGTAAACGAATGCAGTAAAACATAAAACAGAAAGTCTCTGCAGTTTTTGGAGGATAATAATGACAATGATGATGATGGCGGTTGGGTTGAAAAAACAAAATCTGTTTAAAATTTTGTTTAACACTTGATTGTTATAATTTACAAGTTTACAACAACATTATAATGGAAAATAAATACATACGAGTATAAAAAATTTTGTTTTTGTGGTTTTTAAATGATGGCAGTGAAGAAAAGCTATTGAAAATATTTAGTTATTGTAGATTATTTGGTATTGACAATTTTTAAAAATCTCAAATATTTCTTATAAACCATAATAATTTAATAAAGAGTTTGATTAAAAGGAAGAGAGGGATTTATTTAATCGACCCCATTTAACTAATGGTGTAGTTTAATTATTATTAATTAAGAACTTTCAATTTGACGAATTATTATTTTGAACTAGTTACTGCCTTAAAAATTACACAAGAATTAATTCTTTTAAATTTCTACTTGTAACAGTTTTACATTTTTTTTCTTTTGAAACAGCCTCAAAAAATATTCAAAACAAAAAATATGAATGCGATAGATGGAGGTAGGTAATAATAAAAGCTATAAAAAAAAATCACATATTAAGCAATAAAATTGCAATATGAATTTTACAAGTACGAGTTTAGTTCAAATTGAAGAGGGTACAAAACAACTACAACAAGTACATCAATTCAAGTGGATTTGTGAACCGAAAAAAAGCCACTGATTATATGTTGAACGTTGGTTGTGTAACACACATGATGATGAGGGCAATTTTTTACAAAAAATTTGGGAAATTCACAGGGAAATTGAAAATCTTACTCACACAACTATAAAGTGAATTTACATCTACATATTAGCAAAGGTTTATGGAACGATGTAAAAAAAATTTTAAATAAAACGATAAAACGTGATGGTTTTTTAAAAGTCCAGAAACAATAAAAATGTTTGTTTGTATAACTGTAAGTAAAGGTCATACTTTTAAATGAAAGTAGTTTATATAAATATATTGATGTACAATATGTAAGATAAAAAATAAGAGTAAGACCAGAAGATTAAATCATAAAACTAATGAGAGATAAACTTTTTTCGAATTGCTGAAGCTAATAAGAGATATATTTGTTAAAAAATACCTAGAGCAAAAGCAATAGATTTTCCTGCTTAAGAATATCTAAAGCTAGAGTGACAGATATTCTTGATTTAAAGTAGCGGAGCTAGCGAGAGATATTCTTGCTTAAAAATAGATGGAGCTAACGAGAGATATTCTTGTTTATGAATAGCAGGAACTAGCGAGAGATATTCTTGTTTATGAATAGCTGAAGCTAGCGAGAGATATTCTTGTTTAAGAATAGCTGGAGCTAGCGAGAGATATTCTTGTTCATGAATAGCTGGAGCTAGCGAGAGATATTCTTGTTTAAGAATATCTGAAGCTAGCGAAAGATATTCTTGTTTAAGTATAGCTGGAACCATCGAGAGATATTCTTGTTTAATTATAGCTGAAGCTTGCGAGAGATATTCTTGTTTAAGAATAGCTGGAGCTAGCGAGAGATATTCTTGTTTAAGAATATCTGAAGCTAGCGAGAGATATTCTTG
Source organism: Protophormia terraenovae (assembly GCA_951394005.1). Taxonomy (NCBI): domain Eukaryota; kingdom Metazoa; phylum Arthropoda; class Insecta; order Diptera; family Calliphoridae; genus Protophormia; species Protophormia terraenovae. The sequence continues at coordinate 43,167,638 of OX596077.1, read as the reverse complement.
TTTAAGAATAGCTGGAACTAGCGAGAGATATTCTTGTTCATGAATAGCTGGAGCTAGCGAGAGATATTCTTGTTTAAGAATATCTGAAGCTAGCGAGAGATATTCTTGTTTAAGTATAGCTGGAACCATCGAGAGATATTCTTGTTTAATTATAGCTGAAGCTTGCGAGAGATATTCTTGTTTAAGAATAGCTGGAGCTAGCGAGAGATATTCTTGTTTAAGAATATCTGAAGCTAGCGAGAGATATTCTTGTTTAAGAATAGCTGGAACCAGCGAGAGATATTCTTGTTTAATTATAGCTGAAGCTTGCGAGAGATATTCTTGTTTAAGAATAGCTGAAGCTAGCGAAAGATATTCTTGTTTAGCTGGAGATAGCAAGAGATATTTTTCTTTTGGATTTATTCCATAAATAATGAATGAATTCTACTTTCAGACAACAAGCCTAGTGGGTGGTAAATAAAAAATATAGTATACAATTAAAAAAAAATCATTTAAACTATTTGTACTTTCATTTTAAAACTATTTAGATTTTTGCATCTTTTTTAAATTATTTTGTTTTGCTTCTCTCTCAATTGATGAAAATTACAAGTGTTAATTGAAAATATGCAAATTAAGTTTTTTTCTTCTCATCTTTAATTCTTCCATCATTTTATTTTAGTTTAAACTTTTTTCGCGCTGTTTTGTAGATACATTTAATGTTTTTGTATATAATGTATCTTTTAGGTGTCTGTTGTGTATTGGATTTGTGTTTTTTTTTTTTTTTATTAAAGTATTTACGATGTAACCAAGCGTTAAATATATTTTCATTTCTCAATAATATTTAGTTAAAAAGTATGTCTATCTATTGGTGTGTATGTGTGTAATTTTACACATATACAACAATTTATATTTTTGCATTTATATTTTTATCTATGAAAATTTTCTGTTTTATATAGTATTACCCATAAAATGATGTATATTTTCTGGGGAGCGTATGTATGAATTTTTAGCTACAACAAAATTGGGTCGTTAAAATTAAAATTAAGGCAAGGAAATTAAATTTACATAATATACATAAGTAAATATTTTAAATACTATTAGAAATTATAAAACTCATTATAAATATTAATTATTTTTACAAAAAGTAAAGAAAAACTTAAGTTCTTCTTATTAATATATTATTGATATGAAATATTTATCATTTACATAAATTTTACACGAAAATTTACACATAATGTACAAAAAAAAAAAAAAAAATTAATGAATACATTTCCAGTTTAATAAAGCATTAAAAGTAAATGACATTTTAACCATTTTCAAAACATTATTAAATTTTGTATACTACTTACATACAAATACGAGAGCTTGTAATGTGGCACATTTGAACTCTACTCAAGTTTGTTGCAAGTTTTTTTTTTTTTTCTTTTTTCTTTATAAAGATTTTTGATATGCCATCATACAGATATAAATATATCTGTACAACATCATCAGTATGATTTGGTGTCGTTGTCATTCGTCATCATCATTGAAATTGTATCGAACATATTTAACGCTTGATAAATCGTACAATTGTTTTACAATAATTTGATTTGTACTTTTTAATGTTTTCATTTTTGTTGCTTTTATCTAAGTATTCGTAAAACAATTGTCGACAGAAAATGTAGCAATGATTGAATGAATTACAAAAAAAAAAAAACATACTACTCAAAACTTAAACGGGTGCTCGAAAAACACAAAAAAAAAAAAAAAAAGTTAACGAACTTTTTCAATTGTTAAATAAAAAAGTATAAAATAGTATTAGTTTGTATAAAAGTACACTGCCAACTTGAAAAACATCTTTTGCGGTACTTGTTTTCATTTTAAATTAACAGTAGCGAGAGTTTTAGAAAAGCAAGCGAGAGATATTCTGGTATTAGAATAGCTGGAGCTAGCGAGAGATATTCTTGTTTAGGAACAGCTGGAGCTACCGAGATTTATTCTTGTTTCAGAATAGCTGAAGCCAGCGAGAGATATTCTTGCTTTAGAATAGCTAGAGCCAGCGATAGATATTCTCGTTAAAGAATAGCTGGAGCTAGCGAGAGTTATTCTTGCTTTAGAATAGCTGGAGCTAGCGAGAGACATTCTTGTTTAGGAATAGCTGGAGCTAGCGGGAGATATTCTTGTTTAGGAATAGCTGCAGCTAGCGAGAGATATTCTTGCTTTAGAATACCTAGTTGCTTTAGAATAGCTGGAGCTACCGAGATTTATTCTTGTTTTAGAATAGCTGGAGCCAGCGAAAGTTATTCTTGCTTTAGAATAGCTGTAGCTACCGAGAGTTATTTTTGCTTTAGAATATCTGGAGGTACCGAGAGTTATTCTTGCTTTAGAATAGCTGGAGCTACCGAGAGATATTCTTGTTTAAAAATAGCTAGAGCTAGTGAGTGATATTCTTGTTTAGGAATAGCTGCAGCTAGCGAGAGATATTCTTGTTTAGGAATAACTGGAGCCAGCGAGAGATATTCTCGTTAACAGCTTTAGAATAGCTGGAGCTACCGAGATTAATTCTTGTTTTAAAATAGCTGGAGCCAGCGAGAGTTATTCTCGTTAAAGAATAGCTGGAGCTAGCGAGAGTTATTCTTGCTTTAGAATAGCTGGATCCAGCGAGAGATATTCTTGTTAAAGAATAGCTGGAGCTACCGAGATTTATTCTTGTTTTAAAATAGCTGGAGCCAGAGAGAGTTATTCTTGTTTTAGAATAACTGGAGCCAGAGAGAGTTATTCTTTTTGAGAATAGCAAGAGCTAGCATGAGTTATTATTTATTATCCGGAGCTACGACCAGTGGAGGGATATTGGGCTCTTGTTTGCTGGTAAAATAAGCCAGACAGAGATTTTTCTATGAGAATAGCTTTACTAAATGATAAATATTATTCTCTTATAATAAAAGTACAAAGTATAAAATACCCCGTTCAGCGAATCACTGCTGTTAACAAAGCAGAATATAACAATTATTTCCACAGTAGCGTTAAAACAAACATAAAAAAGAAGCACTGAAATAATGATTGCAAATGTCTTTGCCTCACCTACTTTTAAAAGAATCAACATTTTACCAACAATAACAACAAAAACTTGTTTAGCTTGTAAATTTGTAATAAAACAATTGTAAAAAAAATATGTGTTTAATCAAATGTAAAAGAAACAAATTATTATTGATTTTTTTATTTATTAAGAAAGCAACGATTCATAAAGATTCAAAAAAAAAAAAAGACAACTGATAAGATTAAAAGTGTGTATGAGAAGAAGAAGAAAATAATTAAATTAATTACACATCACAATGGTGGATAATTGTATTATTATATAACAAAAAAGTGCAAATTTTAATATCAGCTATATTACCCAAACATTTTGTAGGAACACCCCTCAAACGATGCGTAAAAATTAGCTGAATATGAGAAAAATATTAAAAATTTTTTTAAATTGATCTTCAGTTCCCTAGCAACGATTGAATGTCATGGGTCTAGAACATTTCGTCCAAAAAATAGTACTGAGTTTAGTCTTGAAATGGGTATCAAAAAATTCGTAATTTTAAGCCAATTATAGAAAAAATATTTTAAAAAATTTTCGCAAAAATTTTAGTACATAAACCGTAATTTTTTTACATCATGCAAAAAAACATTTCGATATTTTTCTTAAAAAAATACATAAGAATTTTATAATTTTTTTCCTTTTAAGGCTAAAATTTAAAAAAATTGCATTGTAGTAAGAACTGTTGATAATATGTAATTTTCCAGTTTTTTTTTTTTTTTTTTTAAATTGTTCATCAAAATACTTTAAAAAGTCTTCTAGCGAACGAAAATCCCATTGGAAAATTTTTTAAAATATTTTTTCCATAACCAGCATAAAATTACGATTAAAAAATCGAAACTTTTTTTTGATCAAAATGTATGGGACCCATGATTTTAAAATCGCTGGTAGGGAACTGAAGACCAATTTTAAATTTTTATTAAATATTTTTCCCATATTCAGCTAATTTTTACGCATCGTTTGAAGGGTTTTCCTACATCGAAATCTCGAAAAACGCTATTCCCGAGATACTCTATTGTACAATCGTACATAATTTTGATAAATTTGTATAGTTTTTTAAAGCGAAACTCTTACGAAACTAAACTTTCGCCTAAGAATCTACGTAAGTTTTGGAAATATTGTCCCTTAGACAACATTGAAGATTTTCTTTTGTTACTACCAACTAGGCAATTGATGAGATTCTACATTTATTTTGTCTTTATTTTAACAGAAGGAAAAAAATAAATAAATAGTAATTTTACCACAAAAACAATAAATTTATTATTCTAAATAAATTTTCCTAGAAAAAAAGGACACACAGTTCAAGTACTTAAAAAACAAAATGTCTAGCTAGCAGACTATATGTTTTGTGTATGAGATCTTATTATTAATCAATTTATTTCTTTACACTTTATTTTATATTTATTTATTATTTTTTGCTTTGTATGTATAAGAATTTATAGCAATAGTGCAAATTATCTTTTATTAGTTATGCATTCATTATTATTTTTTTCTCTAGTTAAAACGATCATATTATAAGTAGTTTTTAATTCATATTTTATTTCTTACATAAGAATGAAAAATCAACAATTGAAAACTCAGACTTAAATTAAAAAAAAATACATAATAATAAACTACTACACTGAAAGAAATAAATATATAAGAAAATAAAATAATAACAAATGATCTATTGTATAGAATTTAAATACAATAATGAGCTGAAAATAATGTTGCTAAAATGCACTTGAAATTGAAATGATTATTTTCCTTTTTTTTATAAAAATATGCTGATGCTAAACTCTTAACAATTCTAGGCTATTGTAAGCTGCTTAAATTATTTAATAATTTCGTAATAAAAAGAAATCTGTTGTATGTCAATTAAGAAAATGTTTAGTGAAAATAAACAAGTCTTAAGATAGAGATATTCTATTGTAGGTATGAGAAGTTCAATGACAATTAATAATTTCATACATTAATTCAATTATAATTGAAATATATTTATGTGATCAAAAAAAACCTAGGTCAACTTTTTAATTCAATTTGAAGACATACGTATAACCATTTTTATTTTATTTATTTACAAATAATTGTTGTTTATTTGATTTCATTTAATTAATTAAAAGTTGTTTGAATATTTTTCATTTCTTTTCAATTATTGTTTAACATTTTTAATGAAAACAATAAATTAACACACACTTGAGTTTCTATAAGGGAATTATGTTAAAATTTTCTTATTTTATTAGTCATCAGTCAATTGATTTGATTTAAGTATATTTTATGTTTCAAACAAAACATTTTATTGAAAAAAAAAAAAAAAAAACATCAAAGTTTTTTTAAGTGGGTGTGAAAAATTTTTACAAGGTCAATATAATTGTTTAGGATTTTTTTTTAGAAACATTTTTAAAGGGCTTTAGTTTTAGAATGAAATATATTTAAGAGTGATCTAGTTGAATGGCAGAATAATAAATCTTTTAAGGATGGAATAATTTTTGCTTTGTACATTAAGTTGCCTCGACTTTTGTAGAGACAACAAATTTTGCAAACGTTTCTCTTATAAAATTAGAGATTGATATGTTTTAAATTAATTTCCAAAATATTTAGGTTCAATTATTTCATTTATGTGAGCTGGACGAGTTCAAAATACCTCCAAAAATAATTTTTAACTTTTTGTCAAAGAATCATTAGAATGACCTTAATTACTTATTCATTTAACCCTTTAATGATAAAAGTAATATTTTGCTATCACCGGTCCATAATAAGTTAAATTATTTTTTAAAGCAAATAAATGTTTATTTAAGAAAATAAATATCACCAGATGCATAAATTTGTCAAAATCCCAGCAAAAAAACGAAGAAGAGCTTCCAAAAGAACAGTTTTACCACTTCAAAAGTAGAACAAAGTCCATATTTTAAACTTTTTTGGAAGTTCTTAATAATTACTTCCAAAAAAAAAGTTAAAGTAAATGAATTTTGAAGCCTCAGATGTCCTCCTGGAGGTGTTTCGTCTCTCCTGGAAGGTACTGAGTAATCAATGTCTAGACTATAAAGGCCTGCATGACCAAAGGTTATTCATCCCCTATCCTTTCTCCCCTCTTATTCCATATTCTCTTTCCCACACTTGTAAGGTTAAGGTGGTTGATAGCAGTGCTGAGAATCTAAATGGCTAGTCAGTGTTTAAAGAAGACTAGTCGCTAACAGCTACCCTCTGGCGCCAGGAATCGGGCCAGTTGTAAATTAGCTTTGTCTTGTCCATGTACGCCGTCCCTGCATAGCTGGTCCATGGATAATCTAACAAAAAAAAAACAACCACAACAATAAACAGTCGGAGATAGGTATCTCCTCTGAAGAAGGCCTTCTGACCTCTAGTCAAGAGAGACCTTGGTCGAACATCCTGGCAGTATGGGAGAAAGTCATAGCACCCTGCTGTCATCACAAAACACCTGTCAAACGTCTCCTCGACAGGACGTCAAGTCTGATAACCAGTCGAGAAACGAAGAAAAAAGAAGTGCCAGAAAGAAATTCTTAAGCAACGCTATGTCAAAGCTCTTTTTATACTTGACAAAATTGCCAAGAATGAGGCAAATGGCGTTCCACATGAGCGCGATAAGGAAGATCGTATCAAGTACCATGTGGTGGTTGACGAGTATTTTAAGTTTAAGTACTCCCAACCATCCACAAAGAGCCAAGCGAAATCGCTCCCAAGCTGAGGGTAATAATTCGCCGAAGAGGAGAAAGGTCCATGACAAAACGACCGCCCCATCCACAACAATAACGTCAGCAAGAAGGCCGTTTAACGAGGTGGTTAAAGATCACTTGCTAATGGCACTGGCAAACGGAAAAAGCGGCTATCTAACTCCTGTGGTAGCATAATAGGGTGCTGTGAAATCTAAATTGGCTGAATTCGTAATGGAACACGTACTCACCAATAAAGACTCTACTGTTTCTCGTTTTGACCCTGGTAAGATACACTAAGGATTTTCTCAGCAAATGCATTGCAAAGATCAGTGATGCATGGAAAGGCTTAAGCCTTAAGTTTATCCCAGCGGAGGAAATCCCTATGAGAACACGTAATGGAACACATACTCACCAATAAAGACTCTACAGTTCCTCGTTTTGACGCTGGTGAGATACACCGGGGCTACAGGATAATCAAATGCTTGAACATACTCTCTAAGGATTTTCTCAGCAAATGCATCGCAAAGATCAGTAATGCATAGGAAGGCTTAAGCCTTAAACTTATCCCAGCGGTGGAAATCCCTATGAGACCGCGGACAAAGGTTTGGTTACCAAAGATAAGCTGCGACAACCATAAAATACTGGAGTACTTGAAGCTGCAGAACCCCAGTATCCCCATGGATGACTGGACAGTCATCCGTACTGAAGACCATGGGGCCAACAACATGGGCATTATCTTCGCCATCTCCGGAAATATCTCAGTTCAGCTAGAGAAGGCGGAGCTAAAACTCTACTTTGGGGTTAGGGACGCCAAGGTTAAGGTTCTGTCCCACAGGTCTGAATTCATCTGGCTAGGCAGATGAATTGGAGGTGGCCAATAATCTGCTGATTTTTATGCACTTTAGGGCGATTCCCAGAAGTGGGTAAATATGTGAGCTATGGTAAATTATGGACCGACTCTCATAAAATTTGGTACTGTTGTTTCTACTTATATAAGATTTATTTGTGTCGAATATTATATTGATACTAATATTTGTGTGGGATTTATGTATGTAAAAATATTAGAGGCAGAGAAACAAACCGCGGCGGCTAAATTTTCGGCTGAGACATAGTAAACACTACATTGTAAGTAAAATTATAATAATAGATGGAGCCACTGCTCTCACTTATTCGGATATGATAGAAAAATAAGTTTTTTTGATAAATTTGAATAAAATTTTTAAAATTTCGTCGGCTGATTTTGATCAGATATGAGCCGATGAAAACGGCGGCGGCGCATGATGTAGAAAATTACACGGTGGCGGCTCAAAACCGTCTTGGAGCCGATCGGCTTGTATCTGAGTGGAGGCTATAAAAAAAAGATTCCAGTCTATTTTTAAAATCATAATTTTAAACTTGTTGTGGAATATTGAAAAAATATGGTCTCTTCAACAATTTATCTAAGATAAAAAACTATTCCAATTACATTTTCAATTGTATCAATTACAGAAATTATCAAAATTTAAAATTTTCTAATATTTTTTATTAAAAATAAAACAATTTATCTACTTTCAATTATTTTTTATTGTATCAATTAATAAATTAATCAAATATAAATAAAAATAAGTGATAATTTGAATAATTAAATATACATTTTGTTTAATAAGTTGAATTTCAATTAATAAAATAATTGAATATGTATTATTCGTAATTGAAATTTTATTATAGATTTTTCTATATACACAAAAAAATTTTATGTATTAAATGATTTATCACAGATAAAAACTATTCCAATTACTTATTTAATTGTATCAATTACACAAATTATCAAAATTTAAATTTCAAATATAAATAACCTGAGAGATAATAATTATAAAAATGAAATTCAAATTAATCAAGATTTTAAATATACTAATTGCTTTGAAAAATTATTGATTTCAATCATAAAAAAAATCTCATCTTTAAATCCTGTATATAGTTCTAAAAACACATAGTAATTTAAAATTCTTTATTAATTTTTATAATTTCCTTAATAAAATTTATTGACCTAATTCTTAATGATTTTTTTATTTTTTATTAATTTGAGTTATAAAAATACATACGTTTACCCCACATAAAAGATATAATTTAGTCAGTCACCTGCTAATAATTTCGACCTAATTACATAAATTGGTAAAAAAGAAAGAAAAAAAATCTTGTCTTGCCAACTAGCTGTCAAGTTGTTTTAATAGCCAAAATAATTTGACAGTTATAGAACTTAATTTCAATATTTAATTAATTTATAAAGTGTTATTTAATTTTTAGCTTAAGTGTAATGAAAATATTCTTATATGACGTGTTAATAAGACATTAATAAAATTTACAGGGTATTCAATTAAGACAACCATAGTGGAAAAAAAATTTAAGAAACATAAAATTATTGTTGCATTAATTTTTTTTTTTTTTTTACCTAAGAATATAAAAATTGTATTTTATCATATTTTAATGTTAAAGCAGGAATAGTTAGTGTGTGAAAGTTCTTTTCTATTATTATAATTGGTATAAAATTTTGTTTATCTTTGAGAATTGTGTCACTTGCATTAAATTAAGGTGCTTATTATGCATAAACATGCAACTAACTTACGTTGACTACTAACTTGATTCTTTGTATTAGATTAACACTATAGCATAATTATAATAGCAAGCTTAAGTAACACAGTAAGTCTAATGCCAGTATCCATGACTTTTAAACTCTATGACAGGGAAATTTTTCATGATACTCTATAATACAAAAATATAGCACACTTTTGCTTATATATTTTAGTTGCAAGATATCTATCTACTGTATGTTGAAATCAACTTGATGAAAGTCCCAGATAACTAATGGATAAGAGTATTACATCAATATACCAGAAATTCCTCTGAGAATTTTATTATTTAAAATATCCACAATCTATTGATAAATTAATGTATTAAGTACACATTTAGCGAAATTAGCTTAATATAGGTTTCCAAATTTTTATTATCCCACTGTATTGTAATCCAGTTGGAGATTAACAATAATGATACCAAATTATAAGCTAAAACAAATTTTATAAATGTAAATTAAAAGTTAATATTATATCTTTATAATTCTGTCAAGTAAAAGATGAATATAAATTAAATGATACTTTACTAAATAAATACAAAATCTCAAAATTAAAATAAAAAGTTAAGGAACATACAACATTTAGATTTTCTAACACACTGACTTATACTTTTACACATCTAACTGCCACTATTCCTGCTGAAAAGTTTTCCAACTAAAATTCTTAACAATCAGAAATGATACTTGAAAATAGGAAACCCACAAAATAAAACACACGGAAGTTTTAAAAACTAACTTACACTCAAACAGTCATTCACGTTTCATTTGTATCAAATAAATGTAACTGAACTAACATGCAATAAATTTTAAAAGAATTTACTGTCAAGTGTGTTTATGATGAGAAGGAACATAAAATAATAATAGAATAAAATAAAACTCATAACGAAACAAATTATATCAAGTTGTTAAGACATTAAATGTAAGATAAAAGAGGAGTATGAAGGGGATTAGGATTTAGAGTTTTTTATTAAGAGAATAAAAATTAATATTATGCAAATTTGGAGATATGAGATTTTAAGATAAGCACGCGAATTGTAATAGATATATTACTTTTGTATATTATTATAAGCTGCATTATATATAGCAAGGTGTATTATTCCATTATACTTATGGTGCCCTTTAAAAGCATATCTAACGTAAATTTTCTATAAAAATAAAATTTTGTTAAAATTTCCTATAAAAAGAAGATTTATCGAAAATTTCCTTTAAAAAAAAGATTTATCGATAATTTCTTATAAAAATAAAATTTATCGAATATTTCCTGTTAAAAGAAGATTTATCGAAAATTTCCTATAAAAATAATAAAAAGAAATTTTTTCGATAATTTCTAATAAAAAAAAAGTTTTCGAAAATTTTCTATAAAAAGAAAATTTATCGCAAATTTTCTATAAAAAGAAAATTTATCGCAAATTTTCTATAGAAAGAAAATTTATCGTAAATTTCCTATAAAAAAAAAAATATATCGCAAATTTTCTATAAAAAGAAAATTTATCGAATATTTTCTATAAAAACAAAATATATCGAAATTTATTTTTTATAAAAAGGATTTATCAAATATTTTCTATAAAAAGAAAATTTATCGAAAATTTTCTATAAAAAGAAGATTTATCGAAATTTTTCTATAAAAAGAAAAGAAAGAAAAATATAAAAGGAAAATTTATCGAAAATTTCCTATAAAAGAAGATTTATCGATTTCTTATAAAAAGAAAATTTATCGAATATTTTCTATAAAAAGAAAATTTATCAAAAATTGTCTATAAAAAGATTTATCAAGAATTTCTTATAAAAAGATTTATCGAAAATTTACTTTAAAAAAAAGATTTATCGAAAATTGTGTAAAAAAGAAGATTTATCGAAAATTGTCTAAAAACGAAAATTTATGGAAAATTGTCCATAAAAAGAAAATTTTTGGAAAATTTTCTATAAAAAGACAATTTGTCAAAAATTTTCTATAAAAAGAAAATTTATCGAAAATTTTCCATAAAAAGAAAATTTATCGAAAAATTTTTATAAAAAAGATTTATGGAAAATTTTCTACAAAAAAAAAAAAAAAAACTAATTATCGAAAATTGTCTATAAAAAGAAAATTTATAGAAAATTTCCTATAAAAAGATTTATCGAAAATTTCCTATAAAAGAAGATTTATCGATAATTTCTTATAAAAAGAAAATTTATCGAAAATTTTCTATAAAAAGAAGATTTATCAAAAATTGTCTAAAAAAGAAAATTTATCGAATATAAAAAGAAAATTTATCGAATATTTTCTATAAAAAGAAAATATATCGAAATTTATTTTTTATAAAAAGAAGATTTATCGATCATTTTCTATAAAAAGAAGATTTATCAAATGTTTTCTATAAAAAGAAAATTTATCAAATGTTTTCTATAAAAAGAAAATTTATCGAACATTTTCTATAAAAAGAAAATTTATCGAAAATTTTCCATAAAAAGAAAATTTATCGAAAATTTTCTATAAATAGAAAATTTATCAGTAATTTCCTAAAAAGGAAAATTTATTGAAAATTTTCTATAAAAAGAAGATATAACGAAAATTTCCTATAAAAAGAAGATTTAACTAAAATTTCCTATAAAATGAAGATTTATCGAAAATTTCCTATAAAATGTAGATTTATAGAAAATTTCCTATAAAATGAAGATTTATGGAAAATTTTCTATAAAAGAAAATTTATCGAAAATTTTCTATAAAAAGAAAATTCATCAAAAATTTCCTATAAAAAGAAAATTTATCGAAAATTCTCTAACAAAGGAAAAAAGAAAATTCATTAAAAATGTTGTACCAAAAAAATATCGTAAATTTTCCACCAAAAGAAAATTTATCGTATATTTTCTTTCAAAGGAAAATTAATCGAAAAAAGAAAATTTATAAAAAGTTTTCTATAAAAGGAATAATTTTTCATTTTCTTATGAAACACAATTTTTATGGTTAATCGATATTTTACGAAATGGAAGTCTTCACCATAAACCTGATTTTTCACTCAAAAATTATTTCACTATAAACGTGATCGATAATTTTCACGATAAAGTGGATTTCACACTATAGAACTTATTATTATTAAAAAAAAAAATAAAATAAATATTTTAAATTAAAATCGATTATTTACCATATAATTTAATTTTCATCACAAATTTGAATTTAACCTCAACAAAACCAAATTTTCTTACAAACCCGATTTTCCACCAAACAAACAAATAGGTATAATATTTTTTTTTTTTAATTAATTTTCTTTAAAATTCAACCCATTAGTCTGACTAATTTTTTTCAATGAATTAAATAAAAAAAAAAATTAAATTGTAATTCAACACCCTGTCTTTTTTTTTCATATTTAAGCATTTTTATTATTCATTTTACTATATTGTGTGTGAGAGATTTTTTACGTGTTTTAAATTAAATTTCAAGTAACTTACTACGTTGCAGTAATTAGAAACTTGTTTTATGACGTTATATATGTATATTTTTTTATTTACAAAATTAAATGACTTAAAACAAAAGTAAAAAAAGCAAATGGAAATGAAATAAAAAATAATAAATGAAATTAAAAAAACTATATTAATATGATAAATTAATACTTAATAAAATCTAATAGCACTTTTAAAATATGTAAAATATTCTGTAAAATGTCTATAGATTAGAGTTTTATTTAAAATGAGCATAGTTATTTCTAGGGTTACCAAGTGTCACTTAATCAAGGTGTTTTTATTATTTAGCATTTAAATTGTTTTTGTTATTTTTATATTATATAAAAAAAAAAATACAAAGCAATATGTAGATATAAAAATTGTAATGCTATTTAATTAAAAAAGTTTCGCTTTTTTGTTTATTGTTGATCTTCAACCTCTCAGCTTTTTTTTTTTTTTTTTTAAATTTTGCGCATATATATTTAAGAGTATGAATCAGTTAAAAGATGCTAATTAAGGAAATAAGTATATATTATAGAGATACTTGTATTTATAAGTAGATTAGATAAAGAAAATGTTATATTTATAGAATAGCAGTAACTATAAAACAAATGAAATGCAATTAAAATATAGTATTAAATTAAAATGTAGTACTCTATTATATATTATTTACTTATATAAATTTAAAATTTGAAATAAAATATTTTTACAAATTAAGGCTTAAAATAATTATATATGTATATATGTTTCTAGATACATACATATGTATGTATATAGATTTTTTATATAAATAAATTTTTATAAATGACTTACCAAATTTATTAAATTATTTTTATTACTATTTAGCTATTTATTTTTTTTAATAATTTACCTGCAAAGAAAAAAAAAATAATAAAATTAATTAATATAAAAACAAAATAAAATTCAGTAGAAATTATTATGTATTTGCTAGTTGGATAAAAAATCTCTATTTCACTACAAAATGTATACCTTATTAAAAACAAAAAAGAGTAAGGTTACTGAGTGACAGACAGACTGACTTACTTACTGATTCATCATCGCTAGAAAACTAGAAATATGAAATATGGACTGTAGATTGGTCTCCTATCAAATAGATCCACTAAGGCAGGATTTTTGGAAATTCGAATGTTTAGGGGGTAAAAAAGGATAAAATCGGTAACCTAAGATCTCCTAAACTAATAGAGATACAAAAAAAGTAGAATAGTTATCGTTATTCGTTTAAAAAATAATCGAATAGGTGTCTGGTACTTTTTTGGAATTCGGCTTTTTTAGGGAGAAAACGGGTAAAAACTTTAATTTGGCACTTTTTTGGCACCCTATCTATATTTTAATCCAATAAGCAAATACAAGTTTGGTACTTTTTGGAAATTCGAACGTATAAGGGGTAAAAATCGTACCTGTTTTTGGTACTTTTTTCACGAAATATTTTTTTTTTTTTTACTGACACATATGTATAAGATCCCAGTAGAATTTAAAATTCATTTGAAAACAGTCTTTGTTACATCCAGGGGGAATACGAAGTACCAGAAAGTGCATAAAATCAGGAAATTAAATTTTATCCAAAACTAAATAATGCATTTTTTATTATATTAAACTTAGAAATATTAACTTAAGTACATGTAGTCCTAATTAAAGATACGTGGTCCTATGTGGGTAAGAATTGAATAGAGTGACTTTTTGGTACTTTTTGTTCTGCCAATGGTACTTTTTGAATTATATACAAAATTTAACCTAGAATTATGAAATTAAAGATATATGGTCCTATGTGGGTAGGAATTCAAGAGAGGAACTTTTTTGGTATTTTTTCGTTCTGCTAATGGTACTTTTTGAATTTTCTACAAAATTTAATCTAGAAACATGAAATTAAAGATACATAGTACTATGTGGGTAAGTATTGAAGAGGGAAACTTTTTGATACTTTTTCGTTCTTCCAATGGTACTTTTTGAATTTTCAATAATATTGAACCTACAAATATGAAATTAAAAATATATGTTCCTAAGTGAATGAGAAATGGAAAAATGGTGCTTTTTGAATCTTCTAAACAAACATGAAATTAAAGATATAAGATCCTAAGTGAATGAAAATCCATAAGAGGGGATTTTGTGGTACTTTTTTCATCCTTCTAATAGTGTTTTTAGAATTTTTTATAATATTGAACATAAAAGCATAAAATTAAGATATACGGTCTATGTGGATAAGAATTTAAGGGGGGGGGGGGGGGGGACTTTTTGGTACTCTTTTGATGTTCTAATGGTACTTTTTGAATTTTCTATAATATTTAATCTAAAATCATGAATTTAAAGATATAAGATCCTAAGTGAATGAAAACCCATAAGAGGATACTTTGTGGTACTTTTCGTTATTATATTACTCTTTGAATTTTTTGTAAAAATAATTAACTTTCAAAACGAAATTAAAGATGTATTATTGGTCACATTCTTCTCTACTAAAATATAATAATAAAAATAATTTGTTCGAACTTTAAAGTAAAATGTAAGAAACTGGTAGCTAAAATATTTAAAATTTATTTTTCTTAATGCCGACAGAACTCCAATATTATAACTGTTTCCCCGGGAGATAGGATTTATAGTTGAATTTTACGGGTTTGTTAACTTTTGGTATTTTATTTTATTTATATTTTTTTCTAAATAAAAAGGCTACCAAGTTTTTATCTGGTCTATAGAAGGAGTACTGTAAGATAGGGTTAAATACAATTTATATAAAAGTGATTCTGTGTTTGTTAGGCTGTCTGTTTTTTAATTTTATTTCGATGCTTTTATTTTATTTCAACACAATGGGGTAGCGAAGCTCACTATATTGAAGCTATTATAAATATTATTCAAAAATTTATAGTTATAAAACTATAACCTAATAATAAACACAATTTGAATTTATAGTACACTAAGGGAAAAAATTCGATTCAAAATCAATAACGGTTGTGGTCACATTGGTAATTTACGGTAACAGCTTTTTAATACCTTTCGTTAACAAATTTAATAGAAAACATATGTAATTTAACAATTTGATACCGAAATGGTTTCAACTTGGTGCCAATTAGGTATCGATTTTCAATAAGAATTGAACACACAGTATTTAATTTAAACACATACGGTGTAGATTCACTATTGACACAGAATGGTATCGTTTTCAACACGTATGTGATTGATATTTCTCTGGGTGTATGGTTTTTATTAAAAAAAATCTACCAAAGTCGCAGGTATAGTGCTCATATAATATAAAGACAAAATTGCACGAAACAAATTTAAAATTTTTTAATAAAAGACCAATTTTATAAAAAAAAATAATACATATGATTTTTCGTAAACAAAGAAAATTAAATAAATACAGGCAAATACTGATACTGTGGTGGCGGATTTCTCAGTCAATTGGGATATATGGTATTTATAAAAGTATGTTTAGACTAGTCAAATATTTGACCAAATTGAAGTAATATTTTCTAACTTCTCCATTTTAATGAGAAAATGTTTTCTTATTACCATTAATCATGGCTAACATTTTACCGAATCGCTGTTTTCTCTACAAAACATTTGCAAGATCAAACAACAGCAAATTTTTTTTTTTTGTAAAAATATTGGTTACGCAAATTTTATCAAATATTTGACAAATGTGAATATAGCTTAAGTACTAAGCCTCTAACTCACTTTTTTTGAATTAACTTTAGTTTTCGGGATAAATCGCAATTTATAAAACTAAGGAGGTTGCACAATGTATTGAAGCATATCTCGAAAACGACTTGTCTGATTTTCCGATGCTGCAGAACATTTTTTTCATTTTGTCAATCTGTGTAATTGGAAATTCTTAGTGATACTTAATTAAATAATTTCCCTAAATTAAAGTCTCGGTAACTTCTCACAAATAAAAAAAAATATAAAAAAATATACACGCAGAGAAAAAACATTTCTCAATGTAGTTGCCCCAACAACATTATTTTCATCGCCAAGATATATTGTTATTGCCAACATCGCTATTGTTGAATATATTTTATTTTAAAAACAATTTTGTTGTAGCAAATATACTTTTGTTCTCAATTTCCAATTTTATTGTTGGCAATATGTTTAAATTAGAACCACATTATTGTTGTTAAAATTCAATGTGGAAAAAAATATGTTCAATACCTAAATATATTATTGTGTTTGTAATTTTGAATTGACAACAAAATGTTTGTTTTGTATTGGCAACAATATACATAATTAGTACTTGACAATAAGTATACTTGCGGATATTTATTCAGTTTAGTGTATTTCTTGCATAGAGCTAATCATCAGTCGGCATGTTAAAAATATGTTAGAAAAATTAAATATTTTAATTAAAGCTAAACTAGAATTAAATATTTTACATAAGTGTTTTAGATTGTGAAAATATTTTGAATGCATAATATGCAAAGAAAACTACACAATAGGTTATCTTCGAAGTGCTAAAAGTAAAGAAAATTATTAGCAAAATTCACAACAACAAGACTATAGGTATTTTTATTGCGACTCAACCATATTATTGCTGTATACATGAATCAAGTACATATACAACAAAGATAAGGTTGCAAATCAACAATATTTTTATTGTGATTCAACCATATTTTTTTTTTGTATACATGAATGAAGTATATATACAACAAAAATATAGTTGCAAATCAACAATATTTTTATTGTGATTGAACCATATTATTGCTGTATGCATAAATCAATTACATATGCAACAAAAATATGGCTGCAGATCAACAATATTTGTATTGTGATTTAACTATATTATTGCTGTAGACATGAATCAAAAATATGATTGTAGATCAACAATATTTTTATTGTGATTCAACCATATTATTGCTGTATACTTGAATCAATTACATATGCAACAAAAATATAATTGCATATCAACAATATTTGTATTGTGATTCAACCATATTATGGTGCTGCATCCAACCATAATATAATTTACAGACAACCATAAACTCCAACCATAATATGACAGTATTCGATTATGGTTGCCATTCACCATATTTTTTATTTGCCTGTAAAATGCCTCTAAAGATCTATTACCGATCTAAGCATTCGTATTTGAGCAATAAGTTACACATTTTTGTTGTCCACTGTAATTCGCTTTGTTCAGCATATTGATGAATATTTAATAAACATCTTTTTCATAAAAATTTACAAATTTATTTTACAAAACCTTTAGTTCATTAACCCCAACACACATGTTACCTTTTTTTTTCATTTAAACTGACAGTTGAAATCATAAACTTCCTCAAGATTTTCAAAGAAAGTTACACATTTTCATTGTAAGTATTTATAAGAAATCATTGTTAAAATCCATAAAATAAAACAAAAAAAGCCTAAAGCTCTTGAGATCATAACTAGAAAACCAGTTAACTACGTATTTGAATTTAGTAAATAAAAAAGCTAGCAAAATTTAAAATTAAGAATTCTTTTTAACCAAAAGACAAATCGTTAATACATACATATACTACAATAGATTTTTTTTTTTTTTTTGGCATTTAAATAATACAAGACAAAAGCTGAATTTTTTTTAGTTATTTTGTTTATTTTTTATTATTTATTTTTCTCAAATAAAAGTTCAATAATCAACAGGCAAGTTGAGAGTATAAAAAAAGAAGAAAAACAGCACATTGCCAATGAAATGTCAATCGTTTAAAAATACATTTTTTTTTAAATAAATTTAAAAAAAATAATAAAGAAATTACTAAGCTTTTTTGCCAAAAGAAAAAAATTTACAATATAATTACACGGTTTTTTTAATTAAATTTATTATGTCGTTTTAACAAATGGTCAATATTTTATTTTTTTAACAATTTGTAAAATTTAAAAATAAACAAATACAAAGTTTTTTTAAAAAAGTTCATTTCTTTCCTAAACTAAAAGATCGACATTTTCCAACAATCCCCTACGATTTAGCAATTAAATTATTTATTTTTATTTATATGAGAATTTTAATTTTTTTCTTTCTTTTTCTTTATATTTTGTGAAACACAAAAGAGTTTGCCTGTACTCATGTCCATTCCAATCTCAGCATTCATCTCTAATGGAATGAAAATAAGAAAAATAGGAAAATTAAAATGAAGAAAAAATCTGAAAACTGAACTGAAAATGGCAAAAATCTATTTTAAGATTGACTGTCGCCATCGTCGTCATCATCATCAGCATCATTATTATTATTTTCAAAATAGAAAAACCAACACAGAAATGCAAATTTTTCTTATACACACACACACACACATATTTTAAACAAATTTTTTAAAATTAAAGAAATATTATTTTGAATTAAAAATTTGAAAACTTTTTGTTGCGTTATTGTACACACTTTTCTTTTTAATGTTTTTTTTTTAAGTTTTTCTTGTTTTCAAATGACATTTATCATTTGGTATTCTATATTTTTGTGTGATTGTATTGAGTGATTTTTCTTTGAGTTTTGTAGTTTTGCTGATTTTATAAAATTTTTTAATATGTATAAGTACTTCAACAGTAGTAACTTTTAAGGTGTTAAAAGTATTGGTCAAAATTTGTCAATCTGAAAGTATTTGTCTGTATAACTGCCGATATGTATGTTGAAGTAGATTTGATTTATTTTGAAATAGACATCGTTAAAAAATAAATAAAATAACACCGGAAAATATCATTGGCTTTAGGTGCTAAATCTGTTAAGTTATGTTCACATTTGTCAAATAGTTGATCAAATTTGTATGACCACTAGTTTTACAAAAAAATTCTTTTCAAATGTTTTGTAATAGAAAACAGCGTCAAAAAAGTTTCACTAAAGTGTCAGCTTTAATAACACACTGCAATAAGAAAAAATTGCCTCAATAATTTAAACGCAAAATGAAAACGTACCAATAGTATAGTAAAAGCCCCAAAGAGGTTTTCAAAGTTAGTTCGAATTTCGGTTTTATGGCCTTTTGAAGTTCGAATTTTTCTGAGCCCATTTATTATAAGGAGTGAGATCGAAAAAATCTTAACACACATTTTGCCTCATAACTTTTTTCGGAATCAATATTCAAAATTTTTTTTTGATCTAGTTATCATGGAAAAATACTTCAGTTATTATTTTTAATAACAACCATGTTAATTTGTCCTTATTTTCATCAAAATAAGTGACGAAAAAGATTTACGTCCTACAAGTTATTAAAAAATGTCAAATAATTTCAAAAAATCCAAATAGGTCTTACAAATAATTGGCCACAGAATTAAATGTCGTCCGTAAAACCGTTTCTAATGTTATTAAACAGTATCAGGAGAATTTGACTATTGATGTGAAACCTAGTTCGGTAGGATCACATGATATTGGGAAGGCCAGAAAATTGAAGGCATATTGAAAGGAACTCCAAACACATCTGGTAGAAATTCAGCTCAGTTTTCTCAGTGCTTCGATTATTTGGTGCGAAAATTTAAAGCTATTGGGAAAGTTGATAACATATAAAGTTCAAAAAAATCCAAACTGGAATACTGCAAAAAAAAATTACAAGCCAAAAATAGGACTCGGAATTTATGAATTATCTTCAAAATTGCGAACTATAGTTTGATTATAAGGTTAACAGGGGCAGACGGACGAACAATGTTAAATCAACTCAGCTAGTGATTCTAAGTCGATTGGTACACATTAATGTGGGTCTTGAACCAATATGTTTGGATATTACAAACATTAGCGAAACAATTTGTTTGTACTATTTTTTCATAATAAACTACAAATTGATAAACATTTCGATACGAAACTGTTTTTTTTTTTTTTATTTACAAAACTTGATTTTTAAAGGCTATTAGGGAATTGAATTTAAATTATTAAAAACAAAAAATTTAAAATTGTTATTATAAAAATTACTTAATATCTCTAGAATTTATTTAAAGTCATTGAATTCCCAATAAATGACGCCATGATTTACTATTTACAATTAAAAGAATCTTTTAAATGTATTTTAAATTTTATTGTTTAAATAATACAAACCACTAAAGTATACACAATATAAACTATATATAAGAATATGTATAAGACATATGTAAGAATCATGTACTATATATATTAGCCAAATGTTGGCCAATATTGTAGATGTATTTAAACCATATGTCCCATTTCATTTATAACGATCTAGCAAAACATATTTGCATGATTTTATTTTACTAGCCGGTGACTACAAATTCTATGTGGTCAGACGCATAAATTTTCCTCTAAGAAATACTATTTTTTTTTATCTCATTTTATAACTTAAATGTATATATAGATGAATATTTTAAAAAGAAATGTAATTAAACTGTACAGTAAAATTTCATATTTCTTTTAATATTTTGCTTTTATATATCAAATTTTGTTTTTTAATATTTTTTTTTTTTTTTTCTGAACCGGTAAATTTTTAAAACTTAAAGCCTAAAAATTATAAGATTTTTTTTTTTTTTTGAATTTCTATAAGTAATTTAGAATACAAATTATTTGGTACTCGTTTCTAATAGACGAATAGACTATATGCGATGATCGTGCGAAAGAAAATGTGTTCTAAAAACATTTCTTTTTTTTTTCTTTTTCTTTAGTTTTTATTTATTTTCTTGTTCAGAAATAATGTGTCTCATGGCATCAAAATATCAGCAAAGATTTATAAAAATAAATAAATTTATAGATATACATATATATATCGTGTATATAGAATCTTATATATCTAAATATTTGAGTGCTTTTTTTTATTATGTATTCGATTTTTTTTTTTTTTATTTCATTTAATTTTTTAGGAAGCTCATGAATAAAAATAAGTTTTCGTTTCGCTTTTCTTGTTGATTTTCTTTTATTTTTCTGAAGATTTTGTGCGGAAATTATGATTTTTTTCTTAAGTAAAAAATTTTTTGATTTGTCTTGTTTTCATTTAAGGGCGATGAATGTTTGTTCTATATTAAAAATATATGTATATATTTTTATTCAAAAATAAAATGTGTGAAATTTATAATTATGTATAAATATATTTTAAAATATTCTTATAATATTCAATGACGATTGATTTGTAACTAGAATGTGTCATTAAAATTGTCTAATGTTTCTTTTTATTGTTTTGAACTTTGGTCATGGGGTTTTATAGTTTAATATTTGATAAAAATTAAAATTAAATTATTTTCACTTTTTAATGATCCTTCGAACCGTATGTCAGTTATTATGTTTAAGTGAAAAAATGAATTTTTAGGATTATAAGATGTTTTTTGACTGAATGGTAATGTCTGTCCGTCCGTCCTTCTATACATTTGTATTAAATGCTTCAAAAATGGCGCTAACTTCAGAAAAAGATGATATCCGAATTTTAATGATCACGTTCTATTTTTTCTTTTTATTAGTTAGTAAAAAAATGCACTTTAGAATCCTAAAATATTTTTTGGAAAAATGGCAATGTCCATCCATCCGTCTATACATTTAGTTTTAATAGATCGAAAATGTTTTTTTATTGTTTTGAATTTTGATCATAGGATTTTATAGTTTGATATTTGATAGAAATAAATATCTGAAATTTTTTAAATAGCTTTTTCAGTTTTTAATGGCCCTTCGAACCGGATGCTAGTTATTATGATTAAGTAAAAAATTAATTTTTAGAATTATAAAATGTTTTTTGGCAGAATGGTAATGTCCGTCCGTCTATAAATTTAGGTAAAATTGGTTGAAAATGTTTTTTATTGTTTTGAACTTCGGTCATAGGATTTTATAGTTTCATATGAATTTGATGAAAATTAAATATCCGAAATTTTTTAAATAGCTATTTTCACTTATTAATGGACCTTCGAATCGGATGCCAGTTATTATGATTAAGTAAAAAAAAATAATTTTTAGGATTATAAGATGTTTTTTGATTGAATGGTAATGTCCGTCCAACCGTCCGTCCGTCTATACATTTGTGTTAAATGCTTAAAAAATGGCGCTTACTTCAGGAAAAGGTGATATCCGAATTCTGATGATCACGTACTATTTATATTTATTAGTTAGTAAAAAAATGCATTTTTGGAATTCTAAATTATTTTTTGGCAGAATGGCAATGTCCTTCCGTCCGTTTATACACGCAAAGAAGAAATATGGTGAAAACAACCATAATCGAGTACTGTCATATTATGATTTTATGGTTGTTTGTAAATAATATTATGGTTAGATGTAGCACCATAATATGGTTGAATCATAATAAAAATATTGATAATCTGCAACCATATTTCTGTTGAATATGTACTTGATCCATGTATATAACAATAATATGGTTAAATAACAATAAAAATATTGTTTATCTACAACTATATTTTTGTTTATTTATATATTCTTGATTCATATATACAGCAATAATATGATTAAATCACAATAAAAATATTGTTGATCTCCAACTATATTTTTGTTGTATTTGTACTTGATTCATGTATACAGCAATAATATGGTTAAATCACAATAAAAATATTATTAATCTACAACTATATTTTTGTTATATTTGTACTTGATTCATGTATACAGCAATAAAATGGTTAAATCACAATAAAAATGTTGTTGATCTACAACAATATTTTTATTGTATATATATTCGATTCATGTATACAACAATAATATGATTGAATAACAATAACGGTACAAAAGCCAATTAATTTATCGTATGGAAGTTTTTATTAAAATTAATTAGGATTTAGTTACGTAAAATAAATCACTTTGTTATAAAAAGATAAATTTATCAAATTTGAATGATGCACAGAAAAAATTATTATCGTCTTTTTTACAATTAACTCAGTTGTTTAATTTTGCATCAAAATTTAATAAATATGTTCAAGAAAAAATAAAATAAAAAAGAAATTTTGGTATGATTTTTTTCCTATACACATTTTTAATTCATTCAATCATCTACTTGATTGATTTAATTAATTTATTAATTGGGAATTTTTTTCTATTTTGTATTTTTTATAGTTTTTAGTAATTGATATAATCATTTTGGTGAGAGGTGCAAATTTAAACAAGTTTATAATTGAATGAATTATTTTCATATATATTTGTTAATTGGTGACTTTTTTCTGTGTGAAACTTGAGAGATTTCTTGAATAGTCATACAAGCTGACACATTTTTTAGCACTCCGAAGATAACCAATTATGTAGTTTTCTTTGTATATTATCCGTTTACAATATTTTCACAATATGAAACACTTATTTATTTCTAGTTTAATTTTAATTAAAATAATTTATTTTAAATAATTCATTTTTTTAAATATACATTCAGCATATTTTCTAATACATTTTTAACTTGCCGACAGACAGCTAGCTCAATGCAAGAAGCAAACTAAACTGAATAAAAATCAAGTATACTTATTGTCAAGTACTAATAATGTGTATTGTTGCCAATACAAAACAAACATTTTGTTGTCAATTCAAAATTACAAACAAAATAATATATTCAGGAATTAAAAATATTTTTTTTACACATGAAATTTTAACAACAATAATGTGGTTCTAATTTAAACATATTGCTTAACATGTTTTGCCAACAATATAATTGTGAGTTAAGAACAAATGTATAATTGCTACAACAATATTGTTGTTAAAATAAAATATATTCAACAATAAGAATGTTTGCGATGGAAAAATCTCTCTGCAATGAAAATAATATTGTTGGGGCAACAATATTGAGAAATGTTTTTTCTCTGCGTGTACATTTAGGTTAAATAGATCGAAAAAGTTTATTATTATATTTTTTTAATTTATTTTTTTTTTTTAACTTTGATCTTACGATTTTATAGTTTGATATGTATTTGATGAAAATTAAATAACCGATATTTTTTAAATAGCTATATCCACTGTTTAATGGTCCTTTGAACTGGATGCTAAATATTTTTATTAAGTCTTAAATAATTTTCTTGCAGCTTTTCAAAGCATTCATTTCTTAATTCTTATAAAAAATTCAAAAATCTTTTTTTATAAATACCTATTCAAATTCCTAACAAATTGAAAATGAAAGTATGGCATTTTTCAACATTCCAGTTTTATACATATTTTTTTATTAAATTTTTAATGTTTATTATTTTAATCGTTTGGTGTTGAAAGGCATATGAGTTAAGAAAAAACACAAATTTAACATCAACCCATCCCATTTTAAACATTAATTCATAAATTAGATAAAAAAAAAAAAAAACATAAATAAAACAACAACATAAAAAAACCACAAATTAAATATTTATTTACAAGTCAATACACTTGTTCAAATAATTTCACTCAATTTCTTTTTCAACCTTCACTCAAAACTCTTGTCTATCTCCTCAACATATTCAATATTTATTTATCTTGAGTATGATTTTGTTCTTCCCAACATATTTACTTTTAATCTTAACCGCATTTTTTTTTTCTCAACTTCATCACTAGCAATTTTATTAAAGAGGGCTACATATAATATTTTAATCATCAGCCATGTTTTTTTTTTTTTTTTTTTCTCTAAGACAAGTTAACGCCAGACTATTAAAGTGGCCAACATGTGGATGAATGTTGGTTTAAGTGAAAGTTTTCTTTAGTTAGGCTTTGATTTTTTTTTCATTATTATTATTGTTGTTTTGGGTTGTTTAAGTGAGTATCTGTGATTTGAGGTGTTTGTGTGATCATACACTTTATATTTCAATATTCATTCAATACCTAGTAGAGATAAAGAGAAAAAAGAAAACCATAACAAAACAACAACAGCAAAAAAAAACAAAATGTGGTCAAACCTGGTCCAAACAATAATAGCTGTAAGCATCTTTTACTTAGTACGTGCATGAAACTTTGTTTAAGTTATTTTGAGCTACTTACTTGCAAGAAATACTATTATGATCATCGTTTATAATTTGTCAATATATCAAAAACAATTTAGATAGATCTTATAAATAGATAGAACAACATTTTAATATTTGAGATTGTTTTAAACTCAACTCCAAGTTAAAGTTTCGAAAAAAAATAAGCTTTATTCCTTCACTGATCTTAACTTTATACAATTCGAAAAATTTATTTCTACTCAAATCTCAATCAAGTTCTTCTGCTCAAGAAAATGATCCCATAATGTATACAAATGTGTTATCAATTGTGCTGAGAATTAAAGTGGAGTTAATCTAAAACTCTTTCATAAAGCTCTTTGACCGTTTGGATGAAACCAGTAGGATTATTCTACCTTACACTTCCTTAAAGAAAACCATTCGATTCAGAATCAAATTCTGAGTCAATTTAACGATGTCTGTTTGTCTAGCTCCCTGAACGGCTGGTTCGCTGACTGTCTTTCCATGTAAATATTTTGAACAAAGCATAGGTCACAATTTTAAAGATATCTAAATGAAATTTGGCCTAAGGACGAAGCCTATTGAAATTTGTTAAGATCGCTCCATTATTTCACCTAGATCCATATAAATATTCTGCCGGAAAAGGGGTTTTTAAATACGTTAAGTAAAGCAATATTTGAAAGATCACTTTAAGTTATATAAGTTCCATGGAAATGTTAGTATAAAGTTAATATTTGACACAAATAATTTTTATATAATTAGAAATCACAGTGCCCATAATTGACTACAGCTTCATATAAATCCCTCTTCCGGTAATCAGCCATAAGTACTGCTGCCAGATTTGATTAAACTAGGGATGAAGTGTCTAAGATTTACATAGAACGTGATCTTTCAGAAATTACAATTAATGTACAAATTTGTCAGGTTAATGTTAAGACTTAAAATCAATAGAAATGATTCTAATTTTTGCTTTTTTGTCAAGGTTTTCTAAAAGATATTCAATTGAGTTAAGCCTAAATACTGAGTTCTATGATAAGTAATCACTCTTAGGGCCGTTATTATAATCTACCTATAAGGTATCAGATAGTTAAAGGTAAGATAAACTAAAGTGAACGATAAAGTGAACTTTATCTACATTTGGTTATTACAACTTGGTTTTAAGTTAAATTTTATAATTTTGATAATACGGCAATATCAAAGCAAAAACCGATTACTTTTGGCCATTTAACGTAGTGGCAACATGTACTATTTGAACGTAACTGCCACTAACGGAAATATAAACAAATAAAAAACAAAGAAATTTTTAAAATAAATGAGTTTAAGCTAACTAAAAAACAACGCCAGAGCAAATATAAATATAGACAGAAAAATTATTAAAAACTACAGCGGAATAAATATGATTTTATTTCTTTTATAAAGCAGAAAATATGGCAGCTCTGAATACATAAACTGTCCGATAAAAGTTAAATGTCAGATGTTCTTACCTTTAGCTTATTGGTCACTTTTGGCTAAACTTACTTATAACAACCAAAAACAGCTAAAGTGAACGATAACATCCTAACTTTAGTTATTGGAAAGTTATAATAACGGGCCTTAGGAGTTCAATTGAGCAGTTAATATTTTACTAGTTGAAACTAATATTTTAAAGGATTATATTGTTGAAGGGAGATAAATTTCTCTGGCACCTGCAATTACGTAACATTTTAAAATATTCAGATAATCCATTTTATTTACAAATGCTGCCATATAGCGAAAGTCAAATATTGAGCTTCACGTTTAACCCACTATCTAAAAATAACGGGAGTTTGTCATTTCGTATGTAACATGTTGAATTAATCATCTAAGACTCCAAATGGTATATATGTATATATTCTGGGTTCTCGTGAAAATCTAACGATGTCAGTTCGTCTGTTTGTCTTATCTAAGGTTTGTTTGTTATTGAAAATGAGCAAAATCGGTACATAAACAAAAAAGTTATGGATCAAATACTAGAAAAACAGGGTGTCAGTTGTAACTGGTTATAAAAATTAAACGAAAGCGCGAATTTTTTTTAAACTTATTGCTTTTTAATCTGATCTTTTTCGGAATTCCCTCCATTAGAGTTTTTATTGTATTTTTGGCTATTTTTAATTTTTTTAAAAGAATGTTTTTTGCTGAGCTTCTAGTGTCTTTTAAGTGGTTTTTTACTAGAACCCAATACCAGCTTCTTTCGGTACAAACACAGTACCATTTATTTGATACAACTCTACCGCTTTGTGACTATATTTAAAAGTAGCGATCATGTCAGAAAAATTGTCTAACGATTTTGACTAATATGTTTCGTACACAGAAAAAATAATTCGACGAAATTTTTCAATTAATTTCTTAATTCATATAATTCATATCGACATAACTACTTAAGAGACTCTAGTACATTTTATTCTTTATACAGATATTTTATATCCACCATCAAAAATATTGGGGGTATATTGGTTTTGTCATTCCGTGTGTAAAATGTCGAAAAAATCATTTAAGACCCCATAAAGTATATATTTTCTGGGTCCTGGCTAGATCTAGCTATGTCCGTCCGTCTGTCTGTTGAAAGCAAGATAGGGCTCGAACGGGACAACCTAGAGGGACGAAATTTGGCTCAAATATTTATCTCACATAAGGATTGTTTGGTATTGAAAATGGGCAAAATCGGTTTATGGGCCAAATACTAGAAACACGTGGTTTCATACTTTTCTGCTGATATCTTTTAACTCTGGGATAACTCGTAACATTATGAGAACTAAGTTATCCTCTTAGTCTGGCCAGACCACAAAACGGTTATAGGTTAAATGTTGGCCCTAGGAACTATTTATAGTAGCACTTTTATCTTGATTTTGTGGATAGTAGTTAATATAAATTATATATGTTAATATAAAGTGGAAATGATTCGCTAGACTTATACATAATAACTATATATGTATATAATTCGGTATTATATTGCGCTTAGTGTTCATAATTTCGTCGTCTAAGGAGATAATTTGTCTGTATAATATATCTACTATATTTTTGTGTCATATTTAGCTAATTCTGGTGGAATATATATTTTGAAACATGTACGTTCTAGATAAGAATAGAGCTATTTATTCACGTGCAAATTTATAACAAGGGTCTATGATGACTCCACTTTTAAACTCCACTTGGTGGAAAATATAGGTTTGATAATTTTTCTTTATAGTATTATGAGAATTTAAAGTGGTTCCAAGTAAGTACATTTGGATATCATATTTACTTTATTGCAGAATATCCACTATTTTCCGAACCTTATGTTTTTTTCGAATAATTTTTGTATTGATCTCGATTTCAAAGACAAGACATCATTCCCTATTAATCCTCTTTCCTTTCAATTGCTGTAAAACGTTAAAATCTGGAAAGAGTATTTTATATATTAAATTAATTTATACCATGAAACGTTATTACATACATTTTATTATTTTTATCCGGACTTAATAATTTGTTATATTACATTATACACCTTATCTGTGAATACCCTATTATTCTACCTTCTTTGTGAACACCTTTATTGTTGTTTTAAGAATGTTATTGAAATTAATAATTTTCATTAAGTTTATATAATTATTCTCATAAGTACTCTAAGTTTGTATGGTATAGTTGCGATTCAATTTGCCAAAGACCTAAGATAGCTCATATTACGATATAACTTGCCTTATTCCAAGACACTTGATATTGTTTCTCTGGTACTCGGATTAGGTCCGAGCGTCAGGGGATATCTTGCACAGCATTTCTGTCTGTTTCGGCACTAAAACTTCGGTCGTCAGTCCCAATACCATTACTTTGGTTTTTAGTTTCGGCACCGTGATTTCGATCATTGGTTTTGACACAGCGAGTTATCGTCTGTCAAGGCATTGCAACTTCAGTAGTTAGTTTTGGCACCGTGACTTAGGTCATCGGTTTTGGCACAGCAAATTGTATCGTCTGTTATTCATCTTTAGATTAAGTCTGAATTTTGTAATCTAGCTTTAAGAAACTGTATTATTAAATATGTATTCATAAGATATCTTTAAGCATCATCAACGATCCTGCTTGCTGCATAATACCCGAGGGAAAACTTTCAACAACGTATTATATTTGTTTTTAGAATTAATTAAAAGAAACATGTTTACGAAGAAAAAACACATTATGGTCTATTTAGACCAAGAGGTCAACTTAGCGTACTTTCTCTTTAAACCCGAACTTTTCCTAGTAGTCGTATTCCAATTAACTCAAAATTGATTTCATTCGATTCAATAGATATCAGTTTTTTTTTTTTTTTTACTTAAAATAAAAGATATTGAACTCCAAAGTAAAATTTGGTCTGGCCAGACCAAGATAGTAATTCTAGGGTTAAACAAAAACATGTACGACAACGAAATTTGGTACAGATAGTTCGAGGATCGATATAAACTTGGAAACCAAAAATGGGTATGGTCCGCCAACTTAACCGCCCACCTCCCACATAAGGTGAAACGTCAAGGAAATTTTGTGCAAATAGTCCAAAGACCTCCCATATAATGTAAAATTTGAAAAAGTAAATGGTGGGTATATAGATTCGGCCAAGCCGAATATAAAAGTCTCGCTTGTTAAATATTCAAAACTGAAATAAGTGTTTAGCAGATAAACATTATTAAATATGTCAGTGATGTGTTGTTAGAGATGAGCATCTGTCATTAGTTAATTATCAATAATCATCTCTATTTTACTATAACTTGAATTTTAAAAAAATTTCTAAAAATATATTTTTTACGTCTCTTTTTTATAATAAAATGCAAGATAATTATACAAAAAAACAAAAAAAAAAAAAAAAAAAAACAAGCTTTTTATTTATATTATTTTTGTACAGATTATGACAATGATGTTGCTGGTATTGCGGCTTTTTTACTTTTAGTTTTGTTACCAACAGTTTGTGGAATATTTTTTTTTTTTTTTTTCATTTTTTGTTGTGCTAAATATTCGTATACTTTCATTTTAAAATCATAAAAACTCGTTAAATATTTCATTTATTATTTCAGCTCTTTTTTATAAAACTCATTTTACTCTTTTCTTGGGGATTTTAGAGTTGGGTTTGAAATATTTATTTTTGTTTTCATTTTATTTTATAACTTTTGGCGCCTACAATTTCATGGAACATGCGCATCATATTTTCATTTTAATTGTATTATTATCCATTCGTTGTTTGTTTGTTCCATTTCTTTACTTTGCATAATGTTGTTTCCACCAATTTCCTTTTATCAGACAGTAAAGTGAGTCTTTCGGTTAATAAAAAATCTGCGGTTAACAATTATTATTTTTTAATTCTTTATTTTTTTTTAACATTCTTTATTTTTTTTAATATAAAGTTAAAGCTAAAAATGTGGGTCAAGTACATAAATACCCACAATATTGCATAATTATGCAGCAGCAAATAAGAAAAGAACATGGAAATTTTTTATTCATTACAATTTTTTATTTAGTTGCAGCACATTTGGTGTAGGACAAAAATCTTAAGACATTTTAAAGTGGCATTTATTAAATAATACTCTTTTCATTCTTAAAAACATAAACGTTGACAAGAATACTTAGTTTCGATAAAAACAAGATTTACAATGTTATTAAATCCTGTGAATGAGGTATTGTTGCATTTTAAGTGGCTAAAATGTAGAAAGATGTTGCCTAATGTATTTGGCAACTTATAAAAGTGTTGCCTTTTACACTTTTTTTTTTTTTTTTTTTTTTTTTTTTTTTTTTGCTAATTACCTACAAATTTATTTAATAAATTGTAAATTCCTAAAAAAATCTTTAAAGTGTTGTAAAAATTAGAACCTTAAAAGTTGTTTCATTTTCTATTAGATTTTGGTCATTCAACTGTGATATTTTGAAAAGTTTAAATTCTAAATTTATCGTTTTTCACATTTGGTATTTATTTTGGGTAAAACATTGTATGTTTTGTGCGTCAAGACGGAAATGAACTTCGATTAAATAAAACTAAAAGTTTTCCTTAATTTATAGATAGCAAATGACACACAAGGCAAATGTCAAATTAGAAACGTTAAATCTAATTTGACAAAATATATTTAAATATCTTAATTTAAAGCAATATATGTAAGTAAAAAATTACAAATTCAAAACTAAAATTAATGATTTTAACATTGTGTTGTCATTGTAAAGGCAAAACAATGCAAAAGTAATTATTTTAATCCATGATTATCATTGGTTCGATGTTCTTATTTTTAAAAATATATTTTTTTTTCTGCCTAAAATACACAAGTCAACAAAATCCAAAAAAAGTTGTATATCTCGAATAACTCTTCAAGTGACTAATCTGCTCTACCTTTTACTTGGAAAATTTTATAACCTAAAAACTCATGATGGAACCATATTTTCTTTGGTCATTAATGGGTTAAAAATGTTACATAATAAAAAAAACCGAAATGTTCTTGGTGATTGGGATGACTATACCTACAATATCTGCAACATTGTATTTAAAAATCTTATGTGAAAATAAATGTCACTAATTTCAAAATTCTATTGGGTCCAAAATATGGAAAATTGTTCTCTTAAGTATAAAATACAAAAACTTATGATATTTAATATAATAAATGCAAAATTATGCCGTTAAGTACAAAATATGTCATTGAAATTGCTAAAAATTTGCTCTAAAACAGCGATCGGCGTATTTCATTCACACTTTGTATTTGTATATGTTCTATATCAGTTTTAAGCGCTCTGAGAACGCACTTCATTAATATTTTTTATTATTATATATTCTGTATTACTCTCCCGTTCTTATATTGTACATGAAAAAAAAAAAATCTAATTTATAATTCAGTATTTTCAATTCAGAAAATACCTATTGCTGCAAAAAAAAACTAATCTTCTGTAATGAAATTTCAATTTTCTTAAAAAAATACAGCAGATTTGACAAATTTATTAAATAATTGTCCTCCCACATCTCATTAAACATTTCTTTCAGTGTTTTTTTGAAAATGATGCGATTGCATAACCTCACTGTTAGAAAGCTTAAGCGAGACTGAGTGATTTTGTAAGAGCATGTCGGTCTGAAAAACGAGGAGAACGTTCGCACATGTACGCCAGTTGGGAAAGCTCTGTGTATATTACTCTCCAGCTCTTAAGTTGTACACAGAAAAAATGTTCAATTTTATAATTTCATATTTTTAATTTATAAAAAGACCTATTGCTCTAAAATAATTTATTTTCTATAATGAAAACTATAAATATGTAGAAAATTTTATTTAAAAAATGTATAAAAATAAAACAAATTTATAAATGATCATCTATCTCATTTAAATTTTCTTTCAGTGTTTTTTTTTTTTTTTTTT
This sequence comes from Protophormia terraenovae, assembly GCA_951394005.1. Taxonomy (NCBI): domain Eukaryota; kingdom Metazoa; phylum Arthropoda; class Insecta; order Diptera; family Calliphoridae; genus Protophormia; species Protophormia terraenovae. Next base: position 43,134,815 of record OX596077.1, on the reverse strand, counting down.
TTTTTTGGAAAATTATGCGACAACATAACTTTATTGTTAGAAAGCTCAAGCGCGAATGAGTGATTTTGTTAATCTATAAGAGAATGTTGGTATGAAAAACTATGAGAACATTTGCACATGTGCGCAAATTTGCGTAGCACTGCTCTAAAATAGGGATGTCAATGACTAAAAATATAGTTGTGTTTGTGAGAGTGGAAAAAATGCACTCAAACAAAATTGGATTTAGTAAACGAAATACATTAGTTATACATGGTGCTTTATTATTATATAATACTTATTGTATTTATGCACTTTCGCTTTCTTTACACTTAAATCTATTAATAATGCCATAAAAAATATTTTTACTATCCGTACAGTTTTATCTTACAACATTAATATCAAAGAACATTAAGAAAATGTTTTACCAAACAATTCATTTCATCATTTTTTTTTTTTTTTTTCAGTGCATTTTGTACTTTATGCACTCTCAGCAACAATTAAATAAAGAGCGTAAGAATACGTGTGAACTCAGCCAGAACAATTGTGCTATGAAGTTGACATCCCTACTCTAAAATTAAGATATTCTTAAAAATGTCTAAAGTAGATAAATAACTAATAGTTTGGTTCATTTGAAACCCAAGAAAAAAAACGTTATGACGGTTTTTTAACATTATTTCTTTCGTGCTAAAAATAAATTTATTTTAATTTTTTAGAAGTATATAACTATTTATTACGTTTACACGTACGATTATTGTAAATAAAAATAAATTGCAAATAAATAACTCGCTGTTTATACGCAAATTACATAAAGGAATATATTTTCCTTTTAGTTGTGTCAGATGGGAAAAATACAACTATTATTATCGAAAATTCTATGAACGTAAAAGGAAGTGGTAACGCTGTACGCTTTATTTCCAATTAGTTTCAATAATCACGATTAGTTTTCGTGAGTTACTAACTCTACTAACTCAACTAAAATATTAACTCACCGTTTATACGGCAAAATTTTCATATCGCGATATTTTTAATTGCGAGTAAGAGGTGCGTATAAACGCTATCATGGACATCATATGATTTGGTGTACCAGAAAGATCATTTGTAGCCTGTCAACTTTTTAACTTTGCTGTTAAAAATTTTACCATTGACGTCATAAAGAGCGTAACTGAACGAGAGAGAACGGTTTTATGCAGAAAAATATAACTTAATAATTCAAAATGTAAACACTTATAACAAAGATCTCGATATATTCGCTGACAAGATCCAATTGATTCAACAATTATTGTGATCCTGATTCAGTCTTGCAGGAGCTTTAAAGGAAAGACTTTATGAACAAAGAAAATTATAGTATCTAAAGATCTGAAAGCCTCGTAATAATATAGATTTCAAATGTATGCACCATAATAAACATCCCTGGAAATATGTAAACGAATAAAGTTCAATTATGATTAAAAACTACCAAGATTCTTAAGAAGATTATAGCCCTAGTCATTTATAAAATAGATCTATAGAATGTCAAGAAGTTCTTCGAAATTTAAATTCACAAAAGCAGCCAATGAAATGATAAAGTCTACCATAAATAATGGTAGTCTTTGTTTTTTTTTTTTTTTTTTTTTTTTCTAATAAAGACAAAAAGAAAAACTAACTTCTTTTCAACTCTACAACAACAAAATTAATTAACACTTATATTAATATAAGTAACTGTAGGAAGATAGTCATTGTCCCAAAAGAAATAGAAAAACAAAACCGACATGAATATACATAGTTAACCATATGGTCAATGAAGCTTAATAAAACTGTGTATCATAGATAAATCCATGATTTCTATATATTTTTTAGTTATCTATTTATGTTGGCAGCAGGCTTCCTAATAAACAGAGTCACTACTTTTAAATAAATAAAAGAATTAAGTTGAAAAACAGGTGCTAAGATGCACTTGCGTCAGCACTAAATAAAAATGCAAGCAAACACAGAGAGAGAGAGCAACTAACGAAAGCTACAAAAACTGTGTGTTTTTATGAATATAATACACAATAATCAACCACAAGAGCAGCAGCAACCAGCAACAACTACAACCGGATTCAATAACCAAACCACAACAAAAATCAAGAAAACCACCTTAAGCCAACCCACACACATTTTTGCCATATTTAATATTTGTTGATTTTGATTCATTTCTACTACATATTGCGTACAAGTATTTATTCTCATTTTAAGAGAAATAAAAACAAAAACAAGTTAATAGAGTAAGTAAGAGAATTAAAAATGAAAGCAAACTGAAGTAAGTAACAAATATGCAAATAATAAGTTTGAGGGTATAAAATAATTAAAGAAAAATATATTGAAATGCAATACAATAGAATGTCGCAAATAATAGTAAAAAAAATATTTTTAAACAGAGCAGGAAGTTTATAAATATTTGTATACTTCTAAACAAGGTGCATTTACAAAGTTTATAGCCAGGGCAACCAAAAATATGCAAAATAATTATTATCCCCAGTTATCAATTGAAACAAATTGACAGGGTTGCATTGTTAGAGCATATTGTGGTCATAACTTCATATATTTGCATATTTTAGGCTTAACAGCATATTTTGTCATATTTTCACAGAAAATCAGTTTTTAAATAAATTTTTGCAATTTAAATGGCATAATTTTGCATATTCATTTAGCATATGAGTCATTCCATTTAAAACCAACCAGCTGATTTTCTCACCTCTTCCGAATTTGATAATATTTGGTACAATTATTATTCTTGTCAAGACAATTTTCGTCATTTTTGCGATATTACAATTCGCGAACTATCGCGGCAATCAAACTGAAACTCGGTATTTGGGTTTCCAGCGTCAATATTAATATTCTTGCCGAATTTTGTTATAGTCGGATGATTTTTGGAAGAAATTGGCGATTTTCCATTTTATTACAAACAAAACAACTCAAATTGAGATAAATATTTCGTATTTATTATGACATTTGTTGTAATAACTTCTAAAATATGGCGAGTCCCAGAATGCCACTTTCCACGGTTATAGAAAACATTTTCATCATTAACATATATTTTTTTAAATTTTTTAAAAATACCACTTTTCGAGATATTTACCCGCGAACGAAAAATCACGAGATATGGACCATTTTGATGCTGAGAAAAAAAGTCATGTTATACATCATATTAAAGGTAAATTTTATATAATAAATACTTCGAAAGATATTTGCAATTTTGTGTATGCAACTTTGTACATATTTTGAGCTATTTTACTCTTTCAAACCGCGATATTTCGCGAACCACTTGATGAAATTATCTGAAATTTTGAATTAGTCTTAGTTTTGACAAGAATAATGATTGCAAATATCATTAAATTCGTAGAGGAAAAGTAAAAAAATGGAATTTTTCGTGTTGGTTTTAAATGGAATGACTCATATATCAAACTAAATAGCATAATTTTGTATATTTTACGCTTAAGAGAAACTAAATAAAAATGTTTACATAATTTGCCTTTAGTCAAATTTATTACCTTCACATACATACGTTTTTGAAATACGACTGACTACCCAACTGACCACAATCTTCATTAATGTTATCCCATTCGAATATTTCGAGAACATTTCTCTGACCAAACTTTCGGAACGACTATCTTTGGCGCCCAGAAAACGAGATGCTTGAGGTCACCCGTCACTCATTTTGTGGCAGCAAATCTTTCAATCTCGAAGTTTCGCCTTTCGTATGGGTCAAAAGTGTGATGGAAATGTTTCATTTGACTTTTTTCATTATATTTAATCTAAGGAGTAAAAATTAAACAAAAAATTCTAGATTTTTACAAATTTAAGAACTTTCTTGGGTCTATGTTTGGCAAGTTAGAGACTTGACAAGTACATTGGTTTAAAAATGTGAAGTGATGGGAAATTTTCATTTTGCTTTCTACACTATACAAGCCTAAGGAATGATAATTTTGTAGAATTAATCGATACATAAAAATTGTTTGCGATTTTGTTGACCTGTGTAATTTTCGTCTTATAAATTCATAGACATTTTGTAATTTTCTAATACAATGATTTAGCAATGTATAAGCTTTGAATGTTTTTAAGTGCAAAAAGAATTTTTTTAGCATTTGCAGCATATGTATGGTAAAATAATTAAAAAGGTAATGTTAATATACACTACTGATTTCCCGTGAACGAAACAGCTGACCGTTTAATAATAACAACTATTATAAAAACTTGACGTTGATGTCATGTGATGTCTGATTCTATTACCCCTAGTCTCCACGCAGACATTTTTGTGTCCGCAATTGTCAAATTCTATCTCCCTCTTCAAAATGTTACGTGTGGACCAATAAGAAATCTATTGCGCAATCTACTTCGCTATAAATGTTTAAACACAAAGCTGAGCAATAATGTTTAACATAAGCTGTCAAATTTATTGTTATTTTTTAAAATTTTGATGTTTTTAACAAAACAAAGATGGAAAATGCATCAATTTTGTTTTAAAAAGACAAATAAAAAACAAAAATGGATAAAAAAAATAAAATTTTCTTTAAAAAAAAAACGATTTAAAATTTAAATTTCTCATGTACGTTTTCTCCACCCCTTTACATAAAGTTGGAAATAAAAGCTTTTTCCTGTTATTCTGCCGACGTTATTTCTTGTGTTAAGAAATAAAAGTTTCTTCGTGGAGACGTAGAGTTACTCGTCGTCTTCACCTAACATAAAATATTTAACATTAACACTAACATTATGTTAATGATAAATGTAGATCGTTCAACTTTTAACATTTGTTTTAACAACCGTGTTTAAACATCGAAAAAATTAACATTAACATCGATCTACATTATCATTAACATGATGTTTTAAGAACAGAATTTTCTTACGTTGTTCCGCGACAGTTGTTAGCAGTATTGTTTTTTCTTACAAATAAACAATATTTAACAAAATAATAAGAAAAAAACAATAAAAAAAAAACACAGACATAAATTAGCAAAAATAATTTAATACACAAACAATTTAATAAATACATTTTTAATTAGCTTGTTTAATTTCATTCAGAGATGCATTTTTTGATTTTGCCTGTAGAAGAATTTATGGTAACTGTGTTTTTGTTTACAGATGTCAAAAACATATGTCACGTTATTTACGTCGAGTCTATATTAGAAAAAATTTATCAAAACAAACGTCAAATTTTTGTCTGAATTACAAATAATTTTTTATCTCTATCAATTATAGGGGAAAACATATGTCATAATAAACCATGTAAAAAGTACCAACAACAATCAAGATGACGTCTTTTACCAAGCAACGTCAAGACAAAGTTGTCAGAGCTCGAGCGCTGACAATTTTCTTTTAACGCTGCAATTATTACATAGTGTCTACATTAGAAATTTTTTTATCAAGACAAACGCCAAAATTAAGGCGAATTTATGGAAGGTGGCAATAGTTGCAGAAAAACAATAGTATAGCGAATTTATTAATGTTTTTTCTATATACAGTTTGACAGCTGTAACAACCAAAAATAATAATCAACTGTATAGAAGTTACCTTGTTCAGATTCGCACTGATTTTAACGTTTGTATTGATAAACATTTGACTAATGTAGACTCTACGTTATGACATTAGACAAATCTTTATCTTGATAAAAATTTGATGTTTGTCTTGATAAAAATTTGTCTAATGTAGACTCAAAGTTAGTTTGAATAATTGTACAAAATTCCTCACGTACGTGAGACTAAAGGCCCATATACCTACAATAATTTTGCTTCAACTGACAGCTGCAGTAAAATACATGCATTAATATGAAACGGAACCAAATCAGCACGCCAAACTTCTGCGTGAAGTACTTCAAAGATGAAAAAGGGCAGAATAAATTTAACATTGAACGTAAAAATAATTGTATTAATAGATAGCATTTCAACAAACCATTTCATGTGTTTTTACTTATTATTAATAATGTTTAATATTATTATCTAATGTGAAAGAGAAGAAATTATTTGTAATAAAACAGCACTTATTACAATTATAAAGCGTGGGAGTTATTCTTGAAAATAAATAGAAAATTTGCCAGGAAATGTATGTTTTCTTTTCAACTACAACAATTTTAACATGGAAAAAACTATTTATCATTAAAATTGTATTATAAAAATAAACTTTTACTTAATAGTATGTAAACAAATTTAAACGAAAAGATTATAAATTTCAATTAATCAATTATTTATAACACAGGACGACAAAAAATGTTTTGGTAGCATGTACAAAGGATCATGAAATTCTAAGCATAAAAATCATTTATTTTTTTTTTTTTTTAATAAAATTTTTTTTTAAATAAATTGAGAATAGGTGAATAAATGAGCCTTACATCAGTAAGATAATATAAGATCGACTCTACGAATACTTGAATTTGTTTGGACTTCAGCAAGAAGTCTCGGCCTATCCGTCCCATTCAAATTTGATATGAAAATTACTTATACAAATTTTTTAAAGTTTCAATAAATCACTCTTTCAGAAAAGAAAAAATATTTTTTTTTCTAGAGCTACCATCCTAAATGCAATATGATAAATAAGTTATTCCCAAAAAATTTTAGAGCTCTCTCTTATTTGGATAAATCATTAGGAATATTTGCTTTGTATCGGGGTACCATTTCCTCTGGACCTACCCATCGGATTTAAATCTAAACTTATGAAGATTTTTGAGAAAGTTATTCTTACAAAATTTTAAAATTTTTGCTGTATTAGTTTCTAAAAGATACGATATTTAATATATTCTTTATATGGGGGGGGCTATTTCCCCTGGTTCTATCCCTCTCATTTTTATTAAGAGTTTGGTAGTTGATGAGAGAGATATTTCCGTAAAATTTTAAAACTTTTGCTGTAACAATATATAAGATATGTGATAATAAACATTTACTTTGTATGGGGTTACCATTCCCCTTGCTCCTGTTTAAAAATAAAGCAGCTTATTTTATTTTCGGGTATTACGCGATGATACTGCAATGAAATTTCAAGACAATCGGTCCAATGGTTTAGCTTTCTATAAAGCCTAAACAAACAAACAAAATATCACAAATTAATTTAAACTCAAAATGTCCCTAGAGGAAATAGAACCGGTTCAAAACTAGTCACGTGACAGGTTCTTAGAGCTAGTGACCGATTCCAGTTCCGGAACTTTATATGGGAGGAACCTGTCACTTTTACATGGGGTTGTCATTGCTCCTTGGGACAGGTCACAGAACTGGTCCAAGAGGACATGTTTAAAGTCGATTAATATAATAAAAATTTGAAGAAGTTTTTATTTTTAAACTCTTTTATTATTATTTTTTTTTTTATTTATTTTTATTTTATAATTTTTGGTTAATGTCTTAATCGAATCGAACCCACATTCTTCAGACGTATCTTACGTTTTATAGTCTTCAACTCTAACCACTCAGCCACATATTGTTATTTCACGCGAGTTGCTAATTGCGCACTGTTACAAATTTACTTTCAAATGAAATTTAGTGAATGTGGTGGTGTCAACTGGTTCTTAACTGGAACTTTGGTGACGAGTTAGGTGTCAATTGGTACTCAACCGGTACTGAGGGACCGGTCCATTATTGCAATTGCCAAAAATTTCCCACAGGGCGTATTTAGGTATTATTAAGCTTATTTCGAAGTTGTTTTTTACATTTTATATATTTGACTAAAATCTTAAGAACTACTATTATTTTAGGTATAAATAGACCACCCTAATTCAGCTCCGATTTATTTGATTTTTTTTGCCATTGATAGTACTTTTAACGGTGAATATAATGATGTAAACATTTTTGGCCGCAAATAAATAGGGCTTTGAAAATCGAATTTTCCTAAGAAACTCGTATCCAAAAATTTTCGTTATAAAAAAAGAAAGAATTTCGTTAGCGAAGCCGCTTTTGGACATACCACAGAGTTAAAAAGCCTTCCGCCCGGCCGAAGGCCGGCTATTAAGAAAAATTATTTCCACAAAAAAAATTTTTTTCCACAAGAAATTATAAAATACTTAAAAGTTGTGTTTATGAAACTTTTATACTATTTTTATTTTATTTTTGTAAATGCAACCTTAAGAGCTTTTAATTGACACCTTAATCTTTGCATTCGAATAAATAGTATAGGAAATATTTACGATTTTAAGTGAATTAGGGAGGTAAATGAGTACCTTATTTTACAAAACTGAGAGCTTATTAATACATATTTCCAAAATCGAATTATAAATTTACAAAATAATCTATACTTTTTTTCTCCTTAAATGTTAATCATGAGCTTCTCTACAAAAAAAAACTTCTTTGTACTTTTATATCGCTTGTTAAATAAAATTAAAAACTTAATTTGTAACTTTAAATTAAAAACTTAATTTGTAACTTCTAAATTTTTAAAATAAAATGCAACAATTTTCCACAATATAGCTAATAATAACTATTATCCAACCCTGTTAACTAACATAACATAATATTAAACAAAAGAGAGCTGAAGAAAAATAACAACAGAGAGTAACCAATCAAACAAGAGATTTCATAAAAACGAGGAATTAAAAGAAAATACCTTAACATCAAGGAAAGCATAACAAAAATAATTGCATACGAAATTGCAAGGTGACACCCTTTTCAAACATGAAATAAACATCAATAACACAAGTGGATTTCTTTTGATAAAATAATTAATTAAACAAATAAACAATTAATAAAACTTACCTTTTCTTTGGCACGTCCAGCGTGTTTTTGTACAGATTTTGCCAACATGATTCCTTTATTTTCAGCCATTAACTATTAAACACAATTTTTTTTATAAATTAAAAGGTTTATTTTGTTTAATATTTCGTTTATTTTTTAATATTTCGTTTATTTTTAGCACTTTTTTATAAAATTTTTTTTCTTAATATTTTTTTTTTTTTTTTAGAAAAAATTTTGTTCAAAAATTTTCTATATTTTTAATTTTTATTTATGTAAATGCACAATAATTCTTTAAACAATTTTTTTTTAGATAATTTTTTTTTTAATATAATTTTGTAAAATTTTTGCACTTGTTTGTTAAAATATGTATTTTCGTTAAAAATAAAAATTTACTTTATTCTGGCACTTGAAATAGCAGCAACAATAACAATAATAAAAATCTAAATTGTAAAGTGATGATACTAGAGAGACTCTATTCGCTTGTTATAGGGCCCCAAAATAACACTGAAACTGCTGAACTGAACTGGTCGGTCGTTGGGTTCGTTTGACTCTGTGTGCACAAAATGTTGTACGTTTGTTAAAGTGAATATTATTTTGTTGAAATAACAAAAAAAAATAATAAAAACGAAAAGAAGAAAAAAGCAACAATAAAATACTTCGACAAGAAAAAGTAAGAGAAACAAAAATTAGTAGCAGTAGTAGTAGTATTGACTTGACTGACTCGACTAAATGACTGACTGTTTGACTGACTGGCTGGCTGAATGACAAACACGCGAACAACAGAACTTTGCGATGCAATTGAATACAAAAATACAAGCGAACAACAAGAGATGTGTTACGTTTAACGGCTCCAACTCAACTCAGCATGCTACACTACGCGTTATAATAAAATAGCCCCCCATTAAATTAAAACACACACACAGAAAAGTATTAAAAAACAACAAAATCAAAAAAAAAAAAAAAAATACATGAATGTGTATTAAGCAAAAAGCTTTCTGTTACTCTCTTTTGATTCGTTTTTTATTTTTTAAATGCTCATTAAGGAATTGACATCTTACCGTTATGCTATATACTCTCTGCTTACAACTCTTATATTTTGTTAAAAACTTCAAGTTTATAATTTTTTCGTATTTAACCATGTTAGTGATCGATCGATCACTTTTACTCTTTTGCTTTACTCATTTATTCTCAAAGCTCTTTTTATTTTATTCGGTTGCTCTGCCCCATTGGAGGTCCCACCAGTTTTACACTTGCTTACACAACTTCTCGGTAAGCTTTAGTTTTATTAAGTTTTTAATACATACAGTACTGTGCGTTGCCATAACGGCATTTAAAGTGCAATTCTAGCACTTATTTTTCGGCTACCGCACTTTTTTGTGAAAAAAAAGGTGCTAGATGCTGTTTAGCACTTTTTTATTATTTTTTCTAAATAAAATGATTTTTCTTGCATTAAAAGTGCATTTCTAGCATTTATAATTAATTTTTGCGCTTTATTTTTATTTATGGATAAATAAAGCATAAAATTGCTAAAAATACATTTCTTTTTTCTACTAAAACTTCTTTTTAAAAGTGAAAACATCAAAATTGTTTCAGTTTATCATCTTTATCTCAAAACTGGTAAAACTACGAGTAAATAAAGCCACGTATCATAAAAATTGATGCACAAATCTTGATTGCATTCACAGTTAAGTTAGGATACCCATGCATACCACCAGTTAAGTAGAGATACATTAGTGGGCAAAAAAAATTTTTTTTTTTTTTTTTTTCATCTTAAATAAAAAATAAGTGGATTAGATGGAATTTAAAGTGCTAAGAAGAATCAGCTTTTACTTTTTTTCTATCACGTATTTATTTTTTTTTTCTTGTGGTAATGACTACTATGATCCCGCCTTTAGACAGTCACACTTGTATTACTCAGGAAGGGTTTGTCCAATTAAGATAAATTAAACTTCAATAGATAGTGTAAACGGTTCTTGAGTTATAGTCAAAATTGTACAAACCATTCTCGAGTTTTATAGAGTGACCGCTCAATAAGGTGATGATATTAGTCATGCGTTATAGAAAAAAAGTGAATACAGATTATAGTTTAACTCGTCAAAATCCACCCAGTCCACATATTTTTGTTTCAAGAAAAAATAAAAAATAAATTTTTTGCCCACCACTATATTTCTACTCAATTGTATGTAACATGGGTATTTTTACTTAACTGTGAATAAAATCAAGAATTGTGCATCAATTTTGAAGAAACACGCCTTATTTTATTCGCAGCATTATTAGCTTTAAGATAAAGATGATAAACTGAAGCATTTTTGATGTTTTCATTTATTAAAAGAAATTTTACTGACAAAAAATCTAAAATTTTGCATGAAAAAAACTTTTTTTGGACACTTACAGTTAGGGACATAACTATTTGTACACCATGTATTTTTCGATAATCTTAAAAATTAAGCCAAATAATAAATAAAATTTAATGCAGATTAATTTTAAATATTTTTTTATTTAATTATAATAAAAAAAAATAATAATATTCAACACATTATTTAATAAATAACAAAAAAGGCTAAATTCATTGGGACAAAAGTTTTTGTACATTTTAAATATCCTTAAAATTATTTTGTTTTTTTTTTTCTTAAAATTAGTACTTTGTTGGCCCTCCTTTCGCATCAATAACGGCCTGCAGTCTTCTGGGCATCGGACTAAATTTTTTGTATCATCAGCAGATATTTCCTTCCAGGCTTCCTCCAAAGCTGTTTTAAGGTCTTCTTTGTTACGGGCGTTCTTTTTACCAACTTTACGTTTTAAAATTTCCCAACAGTGCTCGATAGGGTTCAGATCAGGTGATTGAGGCGGTGAATTTAATTGCCTTGGTGCATAATATAGCAACCACTCCTTGACTGAACGCGCAGTATGTTTTGGGTCGTTGTCCTGTTGAAATATCCAACTTGGACCAAGACCCAAACAGTCTACGGAAGGCTTCAAATTGTTTTCTAATATTTGTTTATATTGATGCTGATCCATAACACCGTCTATAAAGACTAATCGCCCTACTCCACTAGCAGCCATTGCACCCCATACCATCACACTTCCTCCACCGTGTTTGACTGTTGGTATCAAATTTTGTGCATCTAACGCAGTATTTTTTTTCTCCATACCTTTCCTCTGCTGTCATTGCCGAAAATATTTACTTTTGTTTCATCCGTAAATAATACCGTTTCCCAAAATTCTTCGTCCTTGTCTATATGACGCTTGGCAAATTCCAAACGCAATATTTGTTTTTTTTTTTTTACTGATAAGAGGTTTTTTGCGAGGTACTCTGCTTGTATAACCGCCAGAGTGTAATACTCTGCCAATGGTTTTTGGATGAACAGTTGTCCCTGTTGTATTAGCGACTTGTTCCGCTAATTCCGCCCGAATTACTCTTGGATTTTTTTTCACTTCATTTAAAATATTTCCCACTTCCTGACTAGAAAGTTTACTTGGTCGACCGGTCCTCGATGCATTTTGAACAGAACCACTATGTTTATATTTGTTAATTACATATTGAACTGTGGAATGTTGTAAATTAAATAAATTACTAATAAAACGAAGTGAGTTTTCGTTTTTATGTTGATCAATTATTTATAATAGCTTAACAACAAAAAATAACGGTACTTTATGAAAAAATGTAAACAAACAAAATAGCGACGTACAAATTATTGTACCAAGTACTCACATTAGAAATTGTACAAATATTTTTGTCCCTATGGTTTTTGCTTATTTTTTACTTTTTCAAATAATGTGTTGAATATTATTTTTTTCGTAAGATAATTGATTTAAAAAATATTTAAAATTAAACTGCATTTAATATTGTTTAATATTTGACTTAATTTTTAAGATTTTTTAATAATACATGGTGTACAAATAGTTATGTCCCTAACTGTATTTCAAAATAACTTCGTCAATCGTACACACCGTTTTTGAGTTATGAGAAAATATACTAGAGTAATAGCCTTACTATGGGTGAAATATTAGACATGCCCATAAAAATAAATCCAGACCTGATGGAAAAAAAACTGAAATTAGATTCGTGTTTAGCACATCAAAATGCATCAACTTCAACTATTCGTCTTTGGGGGAGGATTTTTTTGTCGACCAGTGTTATAAGGACAGTGTATGAAAAAATTAGTTCACATTTTAAGGCTTATAACTTTTATTGTACGTGAAAAAAAATTAATACTGTTAACTTGTTTACCTTTCTTAATATTCAAAGTATGAATGCACTAAAGTTTGTTGTTATGGTGTAATTAATTTTCCTTAAGTGGGAACTGAAAAAAGTTCGTTCAAACATATAATTCAAAATTTTTACGAAATTTTTATTAATTTAATGTGGCTCAAAAAAATAATGTGATTACGTTCATAAGTATGGACAGATGAAAATAGAAAGTTATTCTTAATTCCTTTCCTTTAGAGGTAAGAATAGGACCATTACGACGTGCGTTACGCATACGGTGTAATTAGTTTTCCTTAAGTGGGAACTGGAAAAAGTTCGTTCAAACATATAATTCAAAATTTTTACGAAATTTTTATTTAATTTAATGTGGCTCAAAAAAATAATGTGAAATTAGATTCGTGTTTAGCACATCAAAATGCATCAACTTCAACTATTCGTCTTTGGGGGAGGATTTTTTTGTCGACCAGTGTTATAAGGACAGTGTATGAAAAAATTAGTTCACATTTTAAGGCTTATAACTTTTATTGTACGTGAAAAAAAATTAATACTGTTAACTTGTTTACCTTTCTTAATATTCAAAGTATGAATGCACTAAAGTTTGTTGTTATGGTGTAATTAATTTTCCTTAAGTGGGAACTGAAAAAAGTTCGTTCAAACATATAATTCAAAATTTTTACGAAATTTTTATTAATTTAATGTGGCTCAAAAAAATAATGTGATTACGTTCATAAGTATGGACAGATGAAAATAGAAAGTTATTCTTAATTCCTTTCCTTTAGAGGTAAGAATAGGACCATTACGACGTGCGTTACGCATACGGTGTAATTAGTTTTCCTTAAGTGGGAACTGGAAAAAGTTCGTTCAAACATATAATTCAAAATTTTTACGAAATTTTTATTTAATTTAATGTGGCTCAAAAAAATAATGTGATTACGTTCATAAGTATGGACAGATGAAGATAGAAAGTTATTCTTAATTGATTTGTTCCTTTAGAGGTAAGAATAGGACCATTACGATGTGCGTAACGCATACGGTGTAATTAGTTTTCCTTAAGTGGGAACTGGAAAAAGTTCGTTCAAACATATAATTCAAAATGTTTACGAAATTTTTATTTAATTTAATGTGGCTCAAAAAAATAATGTGATTACGTTCATAAGTATGGACAGATGAAGATAGGAAGTTATTCTTAATTGATTTGTTCCTTTAGAGGTAAGAATAGGACCATTACGATGTGCGTAACGCATACAAATTTAATATATTGAATATATGCATAAATAACAAAAATGTTTATTATAATTACATTATTAAAAATTTTGCACTTTTTTCTAAAGAATTGTACCTTTTTAACAGTCGTTATTTTTAAGTTATATTAACAGCTAAGAAGATTACAGAACCGGATATACTTCATTTTAAGGGTAATATTTTCCGCTATCGTAATCTTTTTACAATTTTCCCAAAATGCCAACCTTTCGATTTTTTTATAATTTTCAAATTTTAAGGTAATAGCTTTTTAAGTGAAAATTTTAAGTTTTGTCGAAACTATAGAAGGTAACGGTACGGGATATACCTCATTTAAAAGGTAATTAATTCCTTAAAGTTACCAATATGGTAACTTTAAGACTGATCTGTCAAAATTTAATAACGGTACTTAATTTAAAAAATTTGCTAACGCCACTTCTATTAAAAATTAGTGAAAAAAGAAAAGAAACTACAATTGAAGAAAGAAAAATTATTTTAAGTGCGTACAAAGAAAATAAAACGATCCGGGAAATATGCACATTGGTTAACCGTCCACGTACCACCATTTCTGGAATTATAAAACGTTTTAAAGACGACCCAACATGTGAGTATCAGACAAGAAGTGGACGACCGCCAGCACTATCTGTTCGAGAAAAGAGGGAAATAGCAGGAAAAAACCGCAGATTAGCAAGGTGAACCAAATGAAACGCCTTTCTTTCGCAAAGAGCACATAAATAAAGAAATAGGCTTTTGATATAAGGTAATATTCTCTGATGAAATCAAATTTTCCATATATAAATCAGACGGTTGTGTTTTGACATGGAGAAAGAAGAGGGAGGCTTTGCAGGAAAAACACATTCAGTGTACTGTTAAACATGGTGGTGCTGGTGTCATGGTATGGGGTTGTATGTCGGCGGCTGGGGTTGGGGAACTAGTATTTATTGATGAAGTAATGGATAAAAATATTTATTTGAATATCCTTAAGGATAACTTGCATAAAAGTGCTCAAAAACTTGACATTGAATCCGACTATTTCTTCCAGCAGGACAATGACCCTAAGCACACGGCGTCAATTGTTCGATTATGGATCTTATATAACACCCCTCACACTCTTAAAACTCCTCCTCAGCCACCCAACATCAACCCAATAGAGCATTTATGGGACCACTTGGATAGACGGATTCGAGAACATCACATTACTTCCAAAAATATGCTTAAAGAGAAATTAATGGAGGAATGGGAGAAAATTGATCCGGAAGTGACGAAAAAGTTAGTACATTCTATGCAGAAACGTTTGCAAGAAATTATTAAAAATAATAGCAAACATACCACATATTAAAATAATAAAAGTTTTTAATCAACTTTACCTGACGGTGAATTTTGTCCGGTAGTTATATGAACTGTTTTGAATATTTTTGATTTGTTTTTTAATAAGTATAAGAAAAAGGAGTTATTTTAACTGAAATAATATTTGAATAAAATATACTTTTTGTTTAAGTTAACCATTTTTATATTTAAATTGTTTTCTGAGCATGGGGAGCCTTTAAACATTGTACATGATAGATGACGGTGACTTTTGTCCATGTGTGTATTTAACTCGGCATATATATCTTCACTCACTTTTTTAATGATCGTTTACTAGATCTAAACGCTATTTCTTGAAAAAAAAAATGATAGAAAAAAACACAATGCTGATCTTATTAATGTCAGAATTTTAGATATAAAGATAAAGGGGAACAAAGGATACACCCTCGAAAGTTTACGAATTCAGTAAGGAACAATAGGTGCAATAAATAGGAAGAAATACTAGGACAACATCAATGCTAATTATATGATTGCAATATTTTAGTTAGAAGTTTTTCTCCAACTGTGATAATAAGACTTAAGTTTAATTTACTGTTACTTTTGCATTTAAGATAATTTGTGTTTTATGTCATGGTTTAAAAAACTAATTATAGTGTTAAATGTAAAAATTAAAAAGACTATCTGTAAGTTAATAAATAAATCTAAGTTATCACATTGTTGTTTTGTGTTTATATTCTTATATCGTTGCCAGATTCTAATAAAGTTATCCTTGAAGATGCTGGAAAATACCAGCGAAACGTGGGATAAATAATGAAATAATAGTTTATTTTATTTGCATTTGTATATGACCTTGAAAGCCCAATATAGATTATTCTATTACACAGAGAAAATGATAGCAGGTTCTTTTTTATCACGTTTATTTTTTAAAGAAGAGAAGAAATATTGTAAATTGCAATCATCATTTTGAAATAAATAATATATGCATGTTTAATATGTTTTATTTTCTGAAATAAATAATATTGTTTAAATTTTTATATTTTTTACCGGGAGGAAAATATTTTTCCAATGATTAATTATGTTTTGAATCGCTTCAATTAAGTTTTTAATTGATTATATACAAAAAATTCAATAATAAGTAATTTATTTAATGAAAAATTTAAATGAAATTTAAAAAAAATCAATTAATTCTACATTCTTATTTTGATGATGGAAGCAAAATCAATCAAAATTTTAATTCATATTATAAATTTCGTAATTAAAATTCATTTTTATTTTTTCTGTGTTATCATATAAAAATAAACATTTGTTTTCATTTTTTAACAAGCGCGAATGTTATATTCGGCTCGCCCGAATCTATATACCCACCATCAACTTTTTCAAATTTTATGTTATATGGGAGGTGGGCGGTAAAGTGGGCGGACCACGCCCATTTTTTATTTCCGAGTTTACATTGGTCCTTGAACTATTTGAACATAATTTCACCTTATATTTGAGGTGGGCGGTAAAGTGGGCGGACAACGCCCATTTTTGGTTTCCGAGTTTATATCGACCACCAAACTATTTATGCAAAATTTCGTTGTCGTACATGCTTTTGTTTAAGAGATATCAGCAGAAAAGTATAAAACGGACACTCTGTGTTTCTAGTTTTTAGCCCATAACTTATTTGTTTATTAATCCTAAACAAACCTTATATAATACAAATATTTGTGCCAAATTTCGTCCCCCTACGTTGTCCCGTTCGAGCCCTATCCTGCTTTCAACAGACGGAAGGGCATAGCTAGATCGACTCAGAATCTAACCAGGACCCAGAAAATATATACTTTGTGGGGTCTTAAATGATTCCTTCGACATGTTACACATGGAATGACAAAATCAATATACCCCCCATCTTTTTGATGGTGTGTATACAAATAGGAAAATTAAATTGTAGAAAAGGCATAGAAACTAAGAAAAACGTCCCACAATATTATAAAAAATAAAAAAATTAAATTCACTTATAAATAATTCCGAATCAGCAGGATATTAAGGTTTACAAAAGCTAGTTGAACGTAAAATTTTACATTAAGTGAAACAAAATAACTAACTCATCGAACATGGCTAAACATAGTGAAAAATACTTAGGAACACTCGTTGCATTCTAAAAATTTGGAAATATTGAAGAAATACATCATTTTAGAGCCAGGTCTGGTATAAAGTAGCCTCCAGATCTCAAAAGAGTTATACAATTGAGATTAGATTTTGTAAGAGGATATAGCAGGAAGTCAAAAAAGTTCATAAAGGATGAAATTTTTGCAATCAAGCTAAATCATTTAGTATGCAATATGACTGTTCTAGTCTATCGAATGCCATATACCGAGCTAGAAGAGAGAAATAAGGTAGCTACCGTAAAAATCGGTGGTTGAAGAGTATGTTATAGGGTCTGGAGTAGGTATTTTAGTATTTATAGATGGAATAATAGATCATTGGTATTATATAGTCATTTTTAAATAAAATTCATATACGTGTTGAGAAATTAGGAGTATATAACAGACTTATGTTTACCAAGATAATAACCCAAAGCATTCTGCCTTAATTATAAAGCTTAACGAAAATAATAACAAAACGCATTATAATCACCAGACATTAATCTAAATGAACATTTGTAGAGCTTTTATTAACAAAAATTTTAATTTTTAAACTTCACAAATTAAATAGTATTAAATTGATATTGTAAATGCAATGAAACAAAATTGATCCTGAATATAACAAAATCCTTATCAAACCTATATCAAAACGCTTAAAAGAAGTTATAAAGTATTAGTAAGAAATTTAATTTTGTTGATTTTTCGAAGCATAAAGTATAATGTCGAATACTATTTTTGCCTTGAATTCCAATGTAATTATCGAAATGGTTTAATTCTGTACTTTAAATTCCGTTCGATTTTGTTTTTGCTTCTTCAGATTCCGCTCGAATTTGTTAATACAATTCTTTTTTAACAATTTGCTATTTTCGGGTTTAAAGTTATATTTTTATACAAAACAAAACAATAATAATGATTTATGAGAAAAATTAATTTAAAAAAGTTTAGAAATATAAGGAATACAGACGAAAATCAATTCCACTGAATGTGGTTTCATTCCAAAAAATTTCTTCGTTTTACTCTTTCTGAAGAAGCAAAATACGGAATTGATTCCATTTTCGATCGGAATGGTTTTCTGTGACAGACCTGTATATAAATAGCTTTCTAAATTATCTTGTATTTGTAATAACTTAAAAATATATGCAGATTTGAAATCTTTATGTTCTACCAAACTTTATCCCATTTTTTTACTTAAAAATGTTTAAAATTGTATTATTTTTTAAAAAATTAAAATAGCATTGCTTATGTCGAATATTTTTTTTTTTTTTGGCCACTGTATATGTTTAAAAATGTGGTATAAGATTGTTTATTTTACGATATTTGACATACATTTTACGCTTATTTAAAATAAAATCGCTATTGTCGTCTATAACCCTTTTATATTTTTTCTATATTACAAATTGTTCCGAAATCCATGATTTTTATGTTCTATTTTTTCTGATTTCGAGATGTTTTGTTGCTTCGTTGAACACTTGAAGAACCAGTTCATGATAATGATGATGATGCTTTGACTACAATATTTTAGAAAACGAAATTTATTTTTACAACAAGAACAACATACAGTGGCTCACAGCCACTACTTCTTTTTGGAAAAGTACTATATAAAGGAGTATTGTATACAAACCATTTAAAAATGGTCACTTTAAATGGTTAAAATATATGCTTCTATGGTAAAAGAAATCATGAGTTTTTTTCATGAAAATCGGTTGGACAATAAAAGGCATTGATGATGTACCGAATGAACATTTATACAATCGTGACTGCGACAAGCTGCAGATCTCAGCACCAAAACTGACATCCGGAATTCAAACAATGTTGCGTCAAAACTTTTTGCCATACATTGCAAATAATGGATTATTGTACTCGTCTTCATGGCGTATCACTGCCGGATTCTTGAGTCACAAAACCCATACATAACATTCGTAAGTGTAGTCGTATTACAAATTTATTGGAATATTTATTATATTAATATATTCAATTAATTTTGGTAAATAGAAAAAGTTCTTATTAGACGGGAATACGGAGGACCGGTTCGTACAAAACGTCTAGTGCCTACAAGTCTTTATAGGTAGCAAAACTAAACTTCTTCGTAGAACTGTGGGTCATTTGTCGTCAGTTTATTGTGTTCTATTTGATCGTACAAGTCATATTATAACAGAAGCTGATGATCTTAGAAAAATATGGTCCGCAATTGATGGCCGATACATAATACATAATCAACATTACCAAGGAATTTATTTCCAAAGATCCAATGTTTTGGAATTCTATCTTTTTTTGTTAATTTCTTATAATTCTATATATTAGGCTCTTTTTTGTGCGAAAATTTTGAAATAACAGTGACACATGTTGGTGGCAGTTTCATGGTTTGGTATGTCGCTTAATGGTGGTGGGAAGTTGAAACTTATTGGATCAGCAATGGACAGTAGTAGGGAATGGTAAACAATGCCAAAAATCGATTTTCGATTTTACGATCAACTTTTTTCATTTCGATTTTCAAAATTGATTAATCGGTCCCTAAAATCGAAATTTATTTTGAAGTCGATTTTTTATTGATAAAGTCAAAAGTGTATCAAAAACAACTAAAAATTGAAAATAATAAACCTATAAAATGATTTTAAACGTTCAGGTCACAAGTAATACATGTGTAAAAGTTATGTATATAAAATACTAGCTAACACCCGGTGTGCTTCGCCACCCCCCGAAATGAAATACATAGTAATTAAAGGATTAAAAAAATATACTAATATGTATTTGTATTTAATTTTTATGGGAGAGACCATACCCCCATAATCCGCTAATTTATTAGACAAATGTTTTCATGGATGTCAAAATTCTTTGTGCAAAATTTGAGCATTCCAACTCCAATAGTTTTCCAGATATACGAATTTTTGCATTTAATTCATATGGGAGGTACCATGCCCCCTACTTCTAGATCGCCCATATTTTTCTTAAATATTAATATTGATACCAAAGTGGCTCCGACAAAATTTTAGAACTCTAACTGTTATATTTTCTTAGATATGATAATTTAGTATTTTCTTCATATGGGAGGTGCCACGCCCACTATTGCTAGTGTACCAATTTTTGTCCAAAATATTCATATTGAAGCTAATGCTAGTCGTACAAAATTTGAGCTCTCTAACTTTTATAGTTTCCCAGATATAAAAATTTTGGTATTAACTTTATATAAGAGATGACACGCCCACTATTTCTTTTCCGCCCATTTTTGCACAAAATGTTCACCTTGATACTTAAGTTCATTCTACAAAATTTGGGAAGTGTAACTGTTATAGTTTCCTAAATTTACGGCATTTGGTATTGACAAGCAATATTAGGCGTGGGATGTGCCATACCCCCTATTGCTAGTTCGACTATATTTTTTCAGAATGTTCATATATGTATCAAAGTTGTTCGTGCAAAATTTGAGGACTCTAGTATTACCAATTTCCTAGATATACTACTTTTAATAGTTATTTAGTAAGTGGGCGTGGGACCTCGCCCACATGGAATTTCAAAATAAAAAGTAGCCTATTTTTCCTTCCAGGCATATAGGAACACACTGTGAAAAATTCAAGAAAATCGGTTTAGCCGTTTAGGCGGCTATAGACTTCAAACATACAAACAAACACACATCAATTTTTATATATATAGATAGATAAGAAATCTGTAAATATTAAATTTATCCATCAATACAATCTTCTTCAGCAAGGCTCACAAAGCCTTACATTTAAATCAATGCTCACTACTAAGCATGTTTCTTTGTTGTGTTATTATTAGGCCATCTTTCAAGAATAGGCGTTCAAACGTTACTAATATTCTGGAGCTATTTGATTAATATTCAGAGGTTTTAGAAGATTGTTTTGCCAAATGCCCTGCTAGGGATAATATGTAAAAATTCTAAGATCTTTTTCAAATTGAAACTTACTGGGATTTTGTCCATTTTCCTAAAACATTGGCAAACTCGAGTTGGGCCTTTATTAAATTTCACTTTTAATTTAAATGTTGATATTTTTTAGTCCTTTGTATATTGTCATAGAACTGATTAAACATAACTTTATTATTATCGATTGCAAACAACCGATTTTTTCCTCCTGAAAATCGATTTTCGACTAAAATCGAAATCAATTTACCTTTCCCTAGAATGTAGTAGATACCTTTGTATCGTAAAGGATAATTTGTTGCAGAGTGCAAAAAATCAGACCAAAAACGAAAAAGGTTGTGATACACATAATATTTTCGATTTCAATTTCGTTTTATTGTGAAATCGAAATCGATTTCATTTTCCATTTTATTTTATGAAAATCACAATAAATTAAGTTGTGATCATGGTTGTGATAAAAACGAAATTGACATAATTTTATCGTTTTCAAATCGAACAAATTTTGTTACTCGTTTTAAAATTGAATTTGATTAAAACTGTTACAAAAGAATTAGAATCATTAAGCATGTGGGTAAAAAATAAAAGCTATATTATAGAAAGAAAATAAATAATACCTTTTAAAGAATATATATTGAGGCAGAGGTTAAGAAAAGTATAGATAGAGATTCTGTAAATCCTAAAATTGTTTATTCTGTTGCGTTAAAACACGAATTTTAAGTTTAAAACTTAAAATATATTTTGTAATTTGTGTTGAGGCGATGTACCTTATTGTTTAAAAACCTATCAGACACTCGAACTAAAGTGTAACTTCACATATGGGTTTTACAATTTAACTTATAAGGTTTCTGGATATATCTATCACAAAGGAAAAAACTCATTTTGAATATTCAAAATAATCATTGTGCTAACCCAATTTCAAATCACCAGTAAAAATTTAAAACCAATGCAAAGTCCAAATATTGCATTCATTTTTATTTTTGTAGGATTTATTAATTAATCGCCAAAAATGTAAATTTATTATTTATTATTTATTGTTTTTTTTCAGAAGCAAGGAATATCTCCTTTGTGGCAGCTTCATCTATAAAACTTAACTTTTGATAATTTTTTATTAAATATTAACATAAAAACATTAAAATAAAATTTATTTAATTTAAATAATACAAATTTCAAAATTAATTTGTTGTGATTTGACAAGAAACACATTGAACAGAAACAAAAATGGAAAATGAAAACGATCGAAATTCATCACAACCTAATCGATTTAAGAATACAATTTACTTTTGAAATCGATCGAATTTCATCACATACCTGAATGTAATTATCGGTCGTAATTTTCATATCTTTAATTTGCTTAAAGGTAAACTTTAACACTAAATAATGGTTCCATATTAAACTAGAAATCTTCCTGTTTCTAATGATACTAAATTTTATTTTTAATTCCAGTCTGTTACTTTTGTCATGGAGCTTTAAAAATATAATTGTATACTGCATAATTTAAGCTATCACAGCTGAGCCACTGTATGTTAGTGTGTAGCAAAATCTCAAGAGTCTTGTAATTTGTTATTCACTTTAAAAGGAAGAATAATAACGACATATGTCTTCAAGATTATCACAGAATACATTTCATTTCTCTCTCTCCGGAGTCAGTAACAACTTTAGCGTGTTCATCATAAATCGTCGATGGTTATATGAATTATTTGTTCATCCATATTATGGACGCATTCACTCAATTTTTTTGTATAATAAAAATTCAACATTAATCTCAAGCCAAGAAGCTACTATAGGAAATTACATATACAGCGAAAGCTTCCATAGGCGATGTTTTTGTCCGTTATCAGGAGATGGGATGGGACATGATTCATCATATTTTTTAATAAGAGGTAATTCAGTAGCATAGGTACTGGTATCTTTTTATTTCAAAATCCAAGATTGATACTTATTTATACATATTAAAATGCAAAAGACCGTAACGTGACGTAAAAATTAAATTTCAAATTAATTAATTATTTGATTTATTCAACAATTTGATTAAATATATTTATGATTAATCGATTAATTTTGATTTCATTTGTTCAAAATTATAATTAATCAATTAATCAGGAATTTAAATAGTTAAAATTGTGAATAATTGAATAATTTTAAATTTATTTGACTTTTTTATGCTTTCAATATTCATTATAATATATACATACATATATGTATAAAAAAATGCATGCAAAGTTTGAAAATATAAAATGTAGGTCGTTTAATCACCAAATAACATATATATTTAGCATTTTTTCTTTCATTTGTTTAATTGTAAACTAAATTTGAGAACATTGAAAATAATATTATTCAAATTTGATTAATCAAAATTAAAAATAATTAATCAGAATTTTTATTAATTAGAATTGTTGTATAACCGATTAATCGCACATCCATAGTGTTGACAAAAATCAAATGATCGTAACATTAATTTCAAAAACAGACATAAAATTTGTTCCACTTAAGAAAAATTTAATTTGAAAAGTGTTTTATTATTTATCTATTTTTGTTTTATTTTTAAAGCAAAAAAAAAGTAGTTAATGAAATATAGAAATTTCAACAGTTCTTTTCTAAAATTTAAATAGAAAATCTTATTTTCAATTGATTTTTCAAAAAAATACCGCTAAAAGTAATGTAGTTTTTTAAGAAACACAATAAGTTTAAGCATCACTGTTCACATATAATTTTATTATGTTTTTCCTCAAAGGAAAAGGGCCTGTTTTTCGTTTGCCAAAAAATTTTCACAAATTGTTGATTTAAATAAAAATTTAACACACAAATACATTCTTGTTTGTAAACATTTCAAAAATTTTTACAAATCCTTTTTTTAAAAAATTGTACTAAAAATAAAAATTTCTTCCCTGTAGGGAAATTTAATTTTTTGGAATAAACATCTGTATTCTGCATTTTTCAATATTATATTTATCATTAAATATAAAATTTAAAATGTAGAATTTGATCCCCTATTATGAAAATATTATCCAGAAGAACAATTTTTATACAAGAAATTAAACAAAATGTTTGGATCATTTTGATCTTTCTAACAGGAAAAGCTTAACCCGCTAACTTTAGGAAAAATCTTTAGTACTTAGCTCGTTCATCAGATATTTTTTGTTAATAAAATAGTAAAAACGCAATGAATTAAAATATACATATCAGTAGACATAGTAAAATATAATTTTCTAAAGTTTAATTTTTGGAGGTTGATAATTAGCATTTTTATACGATAAGATTAGAAACAAATCTTAAAGAACTTATTAAAATTTTTTGGACGCGTTTTCATCAGCTGTAGGTATTTTAAAAATTTCCACTGACAACACTGCTCCAGCTTGAAATTTCACATGTGTAGGGAGAAGATCTGTGTCAAGATCATATATACTTTTTTTTAATAATTTTAAAAATATAAATAATGTTCGAACAAACGGTCTTCTGTTTTGACACATTAGAAGTACAAAAATACAAAAATGTATGTTATAAATCTTTTAGGAAATAAAAAATAATGTTCAAACAAACGGTCTTCGGATCCCCTTACATCTAAGGAGACTTGGAACCACATTTGTGCACCAATGTACTCTATAAGACGATGCGAAAACTAGGAAATAAAAAGTTGTTATGTTCACCTCTCAGCCGGCTTTGAGCCGCCGCCAATTATTAGCAAAGCCGCCGCCGCCGGTTAAATCGCTCGGCGCAGGTCTCTGAGTATGAGAGGAATTAAAATTACTTCTTAACTCTTCATTTTTAACAAGTTATTTTTGCAACAATTTTGTTTTGTATTTATTTGAAAAACACTACACTTTTTACTAATAATATTACATATACACTTTTTATTACAATTTTAAATGCTTTTTGATTAAATTTATATTCAATTTAACTATCGGAATTTTATTTGACAATTTTGTTTTGTTTATTTTGTTGCAGTTTCCGTTTTTTACTAAAAATGTCGGCATAGCAAAGTAGTATAAAGAGAAAGAGACAATGTGAACATGAAACATTAGTAAGCGAGATGTACTTTTGTAAATAAAGTGGATGTATTCCTTGGAGGGGAAAAAGAAATAGTTATGCTTTCATGAATACCGTTAAAAATTCAAATTTGTATGAATATTTAAAATAATGTTCTGAATATTTCCAACTATATGTTACATATTATGTAATTTTTTACGAGTTTTTTAGAAAACTTGGGTATCAGTTTGATGTATTTATTTTATCTTTTTTTTCATTCATCAATTATACAATTCAAGCTTAAAAAATATATTGAATCATTCAAATTTTCTTCAATTCAAATCTATTACAAATTAGCTTTAGAAAATATTTCTTAATTCATTTTGTAAAAGATTAAAAAACAAAATATTACAAATTGAATGAAAGAAAAATATTTTCATTAATTTTGAAAAAGATTTGAATTAACAAAAATTAAATGAATTCTTTATGAATTAATTCAATAAGGAATTAATTCTATTCAAACAGAAGCCTTTGAATTAAGATTTTGAATTATATTTTTGAGAATGGTGTTATGGAATGGAAAATTCATATTTCTTAATTCAGAATTAAGATTTAAGGGAATTAAGCTAGCATTTAATTAAGCCTTTCGAAGCTCTGCTTCTAGCTAAGAATATTTCTATAATTTATTCTCATTGAGGGCTTTCATATTAGTTTCGAAGTACCATAAAAAAGTTGTTATTGCCCTTGTTGTCTCTGACATAATTTGTGGGATTTCAGACAGTTGGGAATTTAATCTTTTATTTGGGGATAGATTTTGTATAGTGAAAGATTTGAAGATTTTCGTAAGATACGAGAATTTTTATCAATTTATATACATATTTATTAAATTTGAGATAATTTTAATTTTTGTAAGACAATTTTCTATACATTTATTATTGAAAGAGTTTGAATATATTTTGAATTCAATTTTATTTTTATATAAAATTTAGATAAAATTTTCCTTTCTTTGAAAATTTCGATAAAAATTTCTTTTTTTAGAAAATTTCGATAAAATTTTATTTTTATAGAAAATTTCGATAAATGTTCTTTTTATAAAAAATTTCGATAATTTTTTTTTTTTTTTTTTTTTTTTTTTGAAGCATTTTACAAAAATGGACGTTCAAATCAAAATGCATTTCGTACTCTTCCTTGGTTTTTTTGTCAGCATAGATCAAATAATGTGTCCACAGTCGGGAGAATTCTGCGTAAATTTCAGTAAACCGGGTCTGTAGGAAATGTGAAAATGTGGTGCCACTTGCCACACAGGAAACTAAACAATGTCTGCGTGCATTTTGGTTGGACTACCTGAAGGCGGTTCCCCGGAGTGAGGCTTGGCCATTGCACTTTCGGCTGAGTTAACCTCCGCGACTATTCTTAATGGGAATAACTCATGAATGTAATTATTGGTAGCACGAAATGGAGTTCGTGCCGTCCGGACATAAAAAAGATCAGAAAAAAAAACTGATCCCGAAACAATTTTTGATGCTAAAGCTCAAGCTGTATTTAAATGCATATGAAAAATAAGTTAAAAATAAAAATAATAATACAAATCAAAAAAATGAAATAGTCAAATCCATTCAGCAAATGATGCTTGCTTTCGGCGACAGAATAAAATTTGTATGGTTATCCGGTCATGTTGAAATTATAGGAAATGAAAAAGCTGACAAAGCATATATAAAATATAATTACATATTGTACTCATAATTAAAGTAAACAAAAGCCGAATGCTAAATGTTAGTGCTCTTTTATTATACCCTTCACCACAGGTGTAAAGGGTATATATAAGTTTGTTATTCCGTTTGTAATTTCTACAATATTCATCTAAGATCCCAAAAAGTATATATATTCTGGATCCTTATTGATAGGGGAGTCTGACCGTCTGTCTGTTGAAATCAGTTTTTAGAAAGCCCCAGTTATCGGATATATATGTTTTATACATGAAATTGTAGGGAATATTCCTTAGAAGAACGCTAATAAAAATGATCAAAATCGGTTGATAAATAACTGAGATATCGGCAAAAACCGAAGATACTCCCAAAAATTGTATTTGTTGTCGGCATTTCTAGGCTCCTATACAAGCACGAAAAATTCAAATTCTTTTAAACTTTTTTTTGCCGAATAGATGAACAAAAAAACGTTCCATTAGTATCAGAGATATCGGCCAAAACGCATTTTTAAGCCCTTGTTTAAGCTACAGATTTTTATAGATCGGTCATAAATATTTTTATAAAATTTGGGTTTTTTGAATCAACCAAATACGTTCATAAACAACCGAGTTATGGGCCAAAAACTAAAAAAAATCTGTTTATAATACAAATACACAAAAAAAAAAAAAAAAAAAAAAAACATTTATATTAAGCATTTCAATGAGTTTTTGATGTTGTTGTTGTTGTTTTTTTTTTTTGCATAGTTAGCAACAACAGTAATATAATGATTAACAGTTTGTATATATCAGAGCTTCGAAAGAATTAATTAAATGTTAGCTTAATTCCCTTAAATAAATTCTGAATTAAGAAATACAAATTTTCACTCCATAATACCATTCTCAAAAATATAATTCAATAGCTTAATTCAAAGGCTTTTGTTTGAATAGAATTAATTCCTTATTGAATTAATTCATAAAGTATTCATTCAAATTTTGTTAATTCAAATCTTCTACAAATTGAATGAAAATATTTTTCCTTCATTCAATTTGTAATATTTTGTTTTTTTATCTTTTACAAAATGAATTAAAAAATATTTTCTAAAGCTATTTTGTAATAGATTTGAATTGAAGAAAATTTGAATGTTTCAATATATTTTTTAAGCTTGAATTTTATAATTGATGAATGAATTCTTTAAGGAATTAATTAATTACAGAATTAATTCAATTCATATTAAGTACAAAGATTCGAAAGCTTTAAAAGAATGACTAATACAATAAATTTAATTAGATTTAAAAAAAATAATTAAAGAATTAAGCCTTTCGAACCTTTGATTCAGAATAACCTAAGTGCACATAATAGATGAAATTTATTACATGTTCAATACAAAATGTGACGCATGCCTTGAGACATGTAAACGTGGCTTACCATTAATCGTTTTTGCAATTATATAAAATAGTTTAAAATCTAAAGAATTAAACAATAAAGGTATTCACCTCAGAAATTGCAACTTTGCTAGTAGACCATTGCAAAGTAAGTTGTGCAAAATTTATTCTATGTGGTTGTTGTTTTTTTTACAGAAATCGATGCAAATTTTCTATTTTGCAAGGTCTTGCAAAGTTGCAAATTTCTGAGGTGAATATCTTAATAAAATTTGAATTCAGTTTAGTACAAATTGACAATTTTAATACCCACCATCAAAAAAATGGGGGGTATATTGATTTTATCATTCCGTGTGTAACATGTCGAAGAAATCATCTAAGACCCACAAAGTCTGAGTCGATCTAGCTATGTCCGTCCGTCTGTCCGTCTGTCCGTCTGTTAAAAGCAGGATAGGGCTCGAACGTAGGGAGACGAAATTTGGCACAAATGTTTGTCTTATATAAGGTTTGTTTGGGATTGAAAATGGGCAAAATCGGTTAATAAACAAAAAAGTTATGGGCTAAAAACTAGAAACACAGGGTGTCCGTTTTATACTTTTCTGTCGATATTTCTGCAACAAAATCATGTACGACAGCGAAATTTTGTATGTATAGTTCGGGGATCGATATAAATTTGGAAACCAAAAATGGGCGTGGTCCGCCCACTTTACTTCCCACTTTACCGCCCCCTTCCATATAACGCAAAATTTGAAAAAGTTGATGGTGGGTATTTAGATTCGGCCGGGCCGAATATTTGCGCTTGTTTTAAATTCAATTTGTAATAGTTTGAATTTGAACAAATTTGAATGAAATCAAAATAATTAAGCATTCCCAAATAATTAATTCATAAATGAATTAATTCCATTGTATCAAAAGCTTAAGGAATTAAGCTACAGATTTAATTAAAGCTAAGTATCTATAAAAGGTATGTCAAAAATGTTGTACTTTTATAAAACTAGAGACTTCAAAGAATACAAATATGCTTATTATTATTATTATTTTTTTTTTTTTTTTTTTTTTTTTTTGTTTAAAATTATCAGTCGCTGAATAAATATAAAAATTTTAAAAATTCAGAAAACATTTTGGACACTTTAAGAACTTTTGTAAATTTCATAAAACATATAATAATGTTCACAATTTTCTTACATGACACTATGGACTTGGCTAATTCAGAAAAGTTTCCGATCTATATATTGCTTAAATATTTACGTTTTAAAATGAAAAAAAAAATTTCGTTTATACATTTTTTAAAGAAATTTGTCCAACATTTTTTTTCTGATGTTTTGCAATTTTTAAGATATTTCGTTGACTGATATCTCGAAACTCAAAATGTAAATGTATATATATTTTCAAGACTTTACAGAATCAGAAACCCTTTAGCTTTTTCCAATTCTAAGGACTGTGCACGGAAAAATCCGTGCATACAAATCTGCTTATAGAAACTAAACCAATGGACGAATTTTTTTAAAATTATATTTTTTTTAATGACTGATATGTTCAAGTTCTAAACATAAAATAATAAATTATTTTCTGTTGGTTTTTAAGGAAATATCTATTATTTTTCCAAAATTCTTCCAATAAAGGGTTTTATTGTGTTTCGGTCACCTTTTTGCTTATTTTTAAACTCCGCTTCATTTTAAGCTGAGCTTTTAATGTTCTTTAAATTATTTTTTACTATAGCCTAACATCTTTCAACTGCACGGAGTTTCGGACAATTTGATGGATTAGCATCTTTCGGTACAAACACTAACAATTTCTTTATTACCACTGCATTTTTTTGTTGCTGTAATGAGAAGAAGCGATAACAGGCCAGAAAAAAGTGGATACACTGCATTTTCTTATGAAAAGTCTTTTCCAAAGGCACTCATTCACGTATATTTCTGTGTTAATGAAACCATTTTTTATGAATGAAGTGCTTTTTTTCGCATATGCATAAAGCTTCCCAAAACAAAAACATTCTTGAGAATTTTGATTTCTTTGATACACGATATTTTTCTGCCATATTCTCTCTTGCATCTGCAACATAAAATTCCTGGCCAGGAAGTTGAAAAAAGTTAGCCTATACGAACGTTTCATCGTCTATTATACACTAATCATAATTATGAAAAAATTCGTCTGAAGAACTTTCACGTTATTTTTTTACCTCCAAATTCTTGTTTTGCGTTTCTATTAGGATTTTTTTGTTTTTTGCGTTTCTATTAGGATTTTTTTGTACTTTGTACAAATGTTTGTCTTATATAAGGTTTGTTTGGGATTGAAAATGGGCAAAATCGGTTAATAAACAAAAAAGTTATGGGCTAAAAACTAGAAACACAGGGTGTCCGTTTTATACTTTTCTGTCGATATTTCTGCAACAAAATCATGTACGACAGCGAAATTTTGTATGTATAGTTCGGGGATCGATATAAATTTGGAAACCAAAAATGGGCGTGGTCCGCCCACTTTACTTCCCACTTTACCGCCCCCTTCCATATAACGCAAAATTTGAAAAAGTTGATGGTGGGTATTTAGATTCGGCCGGGCCGAAATTTTGCGCTCTCTTGCATCTGCAACATAAAATTCCTGGCCAGAAAGTTGAAAAAAGTTAGCCTATACGAACGTTTCATCGTCTATTATACACTAATCATAATTATGAAAAAATTCGTCTGAAGAACTTTCACGTTATTTTTTTACCTCCAAATTCTTGTTTTGCGTTTCTATTAGGATTTTTTTGTTTTTTGCGTTTCTATTAGGATTTTTTTGTACTTTGTACGTATTCAGGCTAGATTTTCTTTAAACTTTTCTGATAAAAATTCAAAGCAATTAACTTTATGTGACACTTTTCTTCCAGAGATGAGGGGATTTTCTCTGAAAATCCTTTCTATTTTGTCTGAGTCCTACAGCCTGAGGATACTGTTTTTCTTCGACTACTAGGTTTCCATTCAGTGACCATGACTTCTTTGTAAAATATTATGACTCAAGAAACTGTATTGTTTTATATGCCCGAGCTGAGATTTCATGGAAAATTTCAATTGTGTGTTTTGGTGTTTTTTGTTCAATTTCCATTTTAAGAAAAACTAGTTTCGCTATAACCATGAAACTTAGCGTATGGCTAGTGAGCATAATGACAAATGTAAACCAGTTAACAGAATTATATAGTTTTCACCACATCAAAAGTTATAAGCCCAAGAGCAGGCACGGATTTTTTCGTGCGCAGTCTTATATACTGTGGCTTAAATATATGCAATTGAAAATGTAAAAAAATTTTCGTTTACATGCTTTATAATGAATTTATTTTAATGAATTAATAATTCTATATGATTGAATTCAATTTTAAAAAGTGAATTAAAGAATTAATTCTTTCAAGCCTTTGGTTTCATTTTTAAATCTAAGAATTAAATGATACTGCGAATAAAATAACTTCAATTTTTTTTATTAATTTTATTGATTTTTTTTCTTTTTTTTTAATTTTTCATTTCTTCCTAAAACAGAAATTAAAGGTTTCTTTTAAAATATCGTATTTTATAATAATTATTAATTATTATTTTTTATTACATATAAATTACGAAAAAAAAAAAACTTCTAAGAAATATATACTGGTTTTACAAAATAATAAACAAACAAAAAATTATAAAAAATAATATTTAAAAGACAAAAACCCTAATTGGAAAATTACAAACATAGATAAAAGACTAATGCCTAAAAAAAAAGTTTTATAAATTTTATAATTTTTATTTTAAAATTTTTTTGTATAATTGAGAAATATACATATATTTATATATATATTTTACAGCAATAATATAATATAGTTTTTTAATTGGGATTTTAATATATAATATTTATTATTAATTAACGTTTATTAATATACATTGAAAATATAACTAATTAAAAATAAAAATATATATGTATATAAATATATTTTTTTCGTAGCTAAATCAAAATTTTATTTTGAAATTATGATAGGGGAAAAGATTTAAATTAAACTATATGAATAGGATTTTAAGATTTTGTTGGAAAGACTTGGAGGAGTTTTTAAAAGGGATAGGATACTTTTTATTTTTGGTATAAAACGTTTTTGTTTTATTAAACAAAAAATATTTTGCTTTTTTAAATAAAGTTTTCATCTGTAAATTGTTTTATGGTTTATCCTAAGCAAGTAATAACAATTTTCCTATATAAAAAAGTTTGACTTAATTTATGGATATATTTTTTTTGTAGGTTTTTATTGTTTTTTTCATATATTATTACTTTTTTTCATATTTCTTTAATATTAATTTAACAAAAGTATAGCTAATAAAACACATTGAACTTAATAATAAAAATTATAATAAATTAAAAAAAATATTTATATAAAAATTTAAGCAAACTCTAGGAGTTTTAAGTAATCAAAAATAAGTAAATTAGTTTTATATAATAGGACCAGGTTTATATGATAAGCAAAATAATATTATGATAAAAACTTTGTTTCTGTTACTTAACAAATTTACCAGATTTTTTAAATGCCTGGAAAAATGTCGAGTTTAAGAACAAAGTATTTTTTATTTTTTGCTGGCTGGAATTTTATAGGAAATCACAATATTAGCTTCCTAATGGGAATTCCAAATTAATGATTATATTTTTTAAGTATTTGTTTCCTATACAATAAGTACAAATTAGATTTCAATCATTCAAACTATATGTACATACATTTAAGTGTAATTTACAAAACTATACAAATTATATTTAAAAACTAACAAAATTTAACTAACATGCAATTGTTTTTTTTTTTTTTTTCTATTTTCTTCATATGTTTTTCTAAGAAGAGTTAAAAGACTGAAGAGAGTTATGAAAAAGAGAGAAAGAGAGTTATATCAAGAAAAATATCAAACATGAACAATTTTAATTCAGAGAGATTATTCGAAAAAGATTATTAATTTTTAAAATATCTAATTTTCAAAATAAAATTTAAATATTGGAATACTGCAGGGAGTTTATTGATTAATTAAATTCGAAAGAACATAATTTCTAGTTTCAATTAAACACATTTTATAAATTGTAAGGAGCAATTTTGTAATTACATACCAAAGTGTATATTTTTGAAAATTAATATAAAATTTGAACATTTTTAAATCGAATTAATTTGCGGCTTAAAACTTAATATTTCAAAATCATATTTATCACAAAAAAAAAAAAAAAAATCAGTATTCGAATACTTCAGGGATTTTATTTTGTAAATTCAATTCGAAAGAAAACATTTTCGAATTTCAATTAAAAGAGGCCCTAAAGTTGTTAGGCAGCTTATGGTCGAAAAAAGCACTTAAGAATTAAATTTATATGTTTAAGTGTTCTTTCAAAACGAATAACCTATAGTTTTTAAATCAAATTACTCCTCAATTCCATAATTGAAACAGAAATTAAATCTCGTAATAACAAATTTAAAATTATTCAAAATTAAGCTAAATTAAGAAAAATAATTTTAAAGATTTTCAATACCTTAATTAAGGTACCAAACAAAGCTGCCTTAGATCTCCAAAAAACATACAAGTTTTAGCTTAAAAAAATCTTTAAAAAAGAAGAAAAATTAGTTTATACTTTAAGCTTAACTCCCTTAAAAAAATACACTTTCTTGTTATAAAATCAAACTCTCTGATTCATCGCAAAGAAAAGAAAAAAAAAAAACTAACTAATTTGCAAATACCCCGTGTATTATTTTTCGTTTTACCACCAAACGCCTAAGGAAATGTTTCTACTATAACCTTAAACTACAGCTTAACATTCTATAATATTATTATTATTTAAAACAGCTGTTGCTATTGCTGTTGTTGTGGGTGTTGTTACTTGATTCTCAGCTGGCAATTGAAAATGTTGTTCCGGTGATGTAGGTGTATTCGGTTCAAAATCAAAAAAACTATTTAAAGGATTATTATCGGAGGCGGGTGTATCGAAATTTTGTTCAGCACTTATTTCATAATAAGCCGGCTTGGCTTTACTATGATCAATTTCCATTGTATGTAAAGGTTCTTCGGTGATTTGTGGCCAATTTTGATAGAATTTCAAATCGTATTCAATTTGCATATATTTACGTTTTGAAGTACGTAAATCTCGATCACGACGAGCTTGGAATTTCTTAAAGAGTAAATATTCCACAACTAAAGTTTCAATGACAACATGAGCTATAAAGTTACACACGCCGTAGATTAACATCCAATAGCGGAAATTCATTTCGGGTGGTAAGATGAGTTGGAAAAATTCGGACAACCATTCGGGTGGTATTAGAATGAGGTAGATAACTATACACAAATTAGCGATGAGCGTTAGGCAGAAGGGTAAATTTGACCAGATGGGTCGGCGGTAGGGTGCTCCTTTAGAGAAGACAAAGGCCAAGATAATGTATTGAAAACTAGATATGGCAAACATGGTGTAATTTTCCCAGCAGCCCAAATGATCTTCGCTACTGTGTTCGAAGGGCACAAACCAGGATTGTTGGTGTAGATGATACCAGCCGGCCACTTGGAATGCTATAACCACTATTAGATGTAAAATAATCGAGGCCAAAGGCGTTAGCGAGATTAATGAAGACAAAGGCACCTGTTTCACTAGAGGCCCTTGGAACGATTCGGTTTTGCCAAAGAAAAATGCAAAAATGGATATTAAACCCAAATCTATGTACAAATACTGTTTATCAGTCAAATTTGAATCGATGGAATATAAAATCATTACAGAAATAAATTGTACCATCGAATAGGCAGCCATATATTTGAAAATGCCAAAGGAGGTGACAAGGGCAGCACGTCCCTCTTTGATGACATTTGGAACAGCAGCTATGGTGGGATTACGTGAGGTAAATGGCGAGGCAATAGATGATTCAGTTTCACTTAGCGATATACCAGTATGGGCCACTTTGAGAGCACCACAATCGTTAGCACCATCACCGCACATGGCCACACAGTAATCAAGATTTTGTAATTCCACTATTAAGGCTTGTTTTTGTTCAGGCGACATGCGCGCATAAATAACACCACGTGCCAAGAAGTTTTGCAATAAATCGGGGAAATGATCTTTAACTATTTGCCAAGTTTTGCCTACCATGGCAAAACGATAATTATCACGCCATTTTTGGTCCAATAAAGTTTGGGCATTATTGGCCGCCATCAATGGAGGTGGTTCTCCATCTAAGGGTGTGGAAATGCCCAATTCTATATCATTATGAGTCCAAGTATCCATAGTTTCGACACTGCCACAACTTTTGCTATTGGGCATAGTTAAAGAAGCTGCACTTGATAGAGAGGCTACATCTCCATTTAATCTATGATAATTATTGTCTCCAGCATATGAGAGGGTGTCAGCGGTATTGGAATTTGTTAAGGTGCCATTAGTTTTGCCATTTGTTATGGCCGTAGAGGCACACGATGCACTGCCCAGATCTAAGGTATAATACAATTCATAATTATGATGATCATGGTCATGACCGTGATGATGACCATGGCCATGTGCATGACCGTGCCCATGACCATGACCATGTGTATGATTATGCGCATGAGCATCTCCTTCAGCCTCCGGTTTCTGACGCACATTAACTGTTACCACTGGTTGTGTGGAACTAACTATACCACAATCTCTAGCTACACTTAAGGCTGTCAATATATTATCACCTGTTACCATGATGGTTCTTATCTCAGCTTTTGTCAAGGCTCCTATAACTTCTGTAGTATCGGGTTTCAAACGATTCTCTAAAACCACAAAACCCAAAAATTCCAAATCACATTCAACATTTTCACGCGCCAAACGTTGCACTTTGGTATAGTTAAGTTTAGGACTAAGTTTCTTATAGGCCATGGCTATGACACGATATCCCTGCTTGGCATAAATGGCCAATTGTTGGGAATAGTTATCAGGCAAACTTGATGGCACACACAATTGTTGCAACATTTCGGGTGAACCCTTGCAATAAACATTAAAGTTTTTCTCACTCAAGCGTCTGGTTATCACAGACATTCTTTGCAAATTTGAGGTAAACGGAAATTCTCTCACTACACCATGATCATTAACAGCCTCACCATTAAGTAAACCCACATCTGAAAGTAAATCATCCACCGACGATTGTCTTTCACGGATTTGAGGTGCACGCTTTTCACTATCGCTACTCTCATCCTCACCAATTTCTTTAGATTTCACTTGTTTTGGTTGACGTACCACAGTCGATTGCAATAAACCATCAGGTTGATTTTGAGGATCTTCTAAAATCCATCCCGTAGATTCAAACATTTTCAAATCCAAAGGATCACCCATCATTTTACCATTCAAGATGGTAATTGAATGACATGTTACCATACCAAAAAGAAAATTATCACAAGGTAAACGATCAATCTGTTTGATGGGTATTTGAAATTGATTGGTAGCTGATTTGGGTACCACACCCCACATATCTAAACCATCTTCGGTTAAAGTACCAGTCTGTAAAATGTTAAAGAATTAATAAATATTTATTTTAAACGATTTTCTTTTTCAAATTAATATTACCTTATCGAAACAGCAACAATCAATACTACCGGCCACATTTATGGAACGTGGTGATATACAATAGATACTATTACGTTCTAAACGTTTTTGGGCATAAAAACGACCCACAGTCATGGCGGCAGGCAATGCAGGAGGCACAACAATTGTTATTAAATCCAAAGATTCAACAGCAATTTTTACAGGGTCCACATTACGCAAAATCTACAATAGAATAGAAAATATAATAATTTATTATATTGGGGGGATTCACAAAGTGTGCTATCATGTAGTATTGTCATAATGTCAAAAAATTTTACAAAGGAAAAGCAATAACTATATTTTTCATACATTGAAATATTTTAGGACATATGACAATACGACAAGATAGCACACTTTGTGAATCCCCCAATTATATATAAAAAAAAATACAACTTTTTATTAAAAAATGTTAAACAGAACAGAACAACTATTAATACAAAAGTACTAAAATTTAGGCAAATTTTTAACAGCAATGTTTATCACCAGCAATAATAAACTGAGTAACTTTTCAATTGAAGAATTAAAGACAATTTGAACAAACTATCTAATAGAAAAGTGGATCAGAATCTAGAAAATTGTTTATATAAAGTTTGATCAGATTCTAAAAAAAAAAAAGAATAATAGAAAAAAATTTGATCAAAATCTGAAAAAAACAAATTTAGTAGAAAAGACAAAACGTTGATCAGAATCTGAACACACTTTTAACAGAAAAATAGTTCAGAATCTGAACTAATTTTGAATAGAAAAAAAAAAATTAATAGAAAATTTGATTAGAATCTGAACAATTTTCTAATAGATACAAATCTGCACAAAACACAAATAATATATGAAAAATAAAGTAAAATTTGTATAACAAGATTTTTTTCATTAACTCACCTTACTCACTAACGTATAGATGAAACCAATTAAGGCAATAAGACCCAAAAATTCAATAAACTTATAAGAATCTTGTTCAAATTTATAATCAACTGGCGGTGGATACAATATCGAACGTATTAGACCACCTTTGGCAGTAATATTTCCTGTATTAATAACAATTGCTAAAACTTTTTCCGAGCCAATTAAACGGGTTTGTATTACTTTAGTGCCACAGAATAAAGTATGTCTGGCATGTTCCTTTTTATCGAATATTACATCACGTTTCATGGGCAGGGGAGTTTTAGTAACTGGTACACTTTCACCTAAATACAAAAAGGTAAAAGTTAACAAAAATTTTGCTTTATTCAATCATAATTCATTTATTACCCGTCAACATTGATTCATCAAGTATACAATTGCCCGACAATAAGACAGCATCACATTGCATAGTGCAACCACTAGAGGGTATTTCTATTATATCGCCCGGTACCAGACATTGGGTGGGTAATTCTTGCACATCTCCCTTTTCATTAACAATCAATGCTGTACCGGTATTATGTACAGTTTCACGTAAGGCATCTTGATTCTAAGTACAAAAAGACAATTCAAATTATAAGTAATTTATAATATTCTTCTTTTTAAGGGAATATATTTCTAACTTACCTTTTTCGTTTGCACTATGGACATTGTTATGCCAAATACTGACATCAATACAATAACACAGGCATAGTAATAATAGTCATAGGCAAACCATAATGCCACCGAAAATATTTGAAAAACATAAAATGGATTAAGTACTTCTAAGAACAATAGTGTCTTAATATCTTTATAAGGAACTGTTATTTCATTTGGCCCATAAACCAGTCGTCGTGCTATCTGTTCTTGTGAATTTAAACCTTTTTGTTGATGGAAATATGTATTCAAAACGTCTACATCTAAACCTTGTAATTTATCAAATGTTTGCGTTTGTGAATTCCATGCATAACGCAATTGTTTACAATTGAATATACGAGCACTGGAACAATCTGCAAAAGAAATTATTAGAATAATAATAATAATAATAATAATTAACAGAAATATCGAAAGAGATAATCGGAATAAAGAATTTTAAGGAGCAGTTTTATTTTTATAATGTTATCAAGAGTCACACACCTATTATTATCTTTAAAAATCTTGTCTTAAATTTAGAAATTTACGAGAAAATAAATATTCATTTTAAATATTATAAATATATAGATTAGTTACTCATTTCTAGATAACATAAAATATTACAAAAAAAAAAAAAAAACAACTATTTGATAATACTCATTTAAAAACGTTTTTAACTTTTGATAAATTAATATTTTGGATAGAGTGAACAAATTAGTGAATTTTTAACATTGTTCTAGATTCAAAATCAAAGTTTAAGCAAAATCAGAAACCCAGCAACTTTTATTAGAAAATTTGATCAAAATCTAAAGCAATTTTTAATAAAAAAAGTTGATCAGAATCTGAAAAATTTTTTAATAGAAAATATGATCAGAATCTGAACAATTTTTAATACAAAAATTATTAGAATCTGAACCAAATTTTAATAAAAAAATTATCAGAATCTGAACAATTTTTAATACAAAAGTTCAACAGAATCTGAAAAATTGATTAGTATCTGAACAATTTTTTAATAGAAAAGTGGATCAGAATCTGAACAATTTTTTATTAGAAAAATTGATCAGAACCTGAACAATTTTTTAATAGAAAAATTTATTAAAATCTGAACAATTATTTAATAGAAAATTTGATCAGAATCTTCAAAATTTTTTAATAGAAAAATTTATCAGAATCTGTACAATTTTTTAATAGAAAAGTTGATCAGAATCTGAACAATTTTTTAATAGAAAAGTTGATCAGAATCTGAACAATTTTTTAATAGAAAAGTTGATCAGAATCTGAACAATTTTTTAATAGAAAAATTTATCACAATCTGAACAATTTTTAATAGAAAATTGTATCAGAATCTAAAAAAATTTATAAAAGAAAAATTTATCAGAATCTAAAAAAATTTTTTTAAATAGAAAATTGATTAGAATCTGAAAAGTTTTTTAATAGAAAAATTAATCAGAATCTGAACAATTTTTAATAGAAAAATTTATCAGAATCTGAAAAGTTTTTAATAGAAAAATTTATCAGAATCTGAACAATTTTTAATAGAAAAATTGATCAGAATCTGAAAAATTTTTTAATAGAAAAATTTATTAGAATCTGAACAATATTTTTATAGAAAAGTTGATTAGAATCTGAGTCGAAATTGATTTTTTTAAAGAAATTTTGATGAGAATCAGGGAAATGTTGTTTTGTTGTCAATTTTGTTCTAGATCAATTTTTTTTTTTTTTAATAAAGTTACTTTGTTTGTAATCGGATTCAAATCAATCTTTGGCTTAGATTTTTTTATTTTGAAAACAACTTACATTTAAATTGTCCCGTTTCGAAATGCATCGATAGATGAAAATTCTTTTCATCTATATTTGCTACAGCATCTATACTATTACAACCATTTGCTAAATTTTCATTATTTTTCTTTTTCAATTGTTTGGCCCGTTTCAATTGGTCTTGTCTGTAAATCAAGAAAAACAAATTAAATTCATTAATAAAAAATAAAAATAAAAAAAAAAATAAAATCAATAAAAACTTACCTTAAAGTATTAAAATCTAATGTTTGTATTTGTTTGACATAATAGATTTTATGTTTTCCCTTATAGTCTTCTTGGACTAAAACTTTTTCAGCTTCTTCCAATGGACATATTTTATGGGTGGCCATTAAATACCAATGACGCCACCAATGCAATATTAAACGCAATAGACCACCAGTCAAACATATACAAAGCCAACATAAGAATGTACGGAAATTTGAACGGCGATAGCCGGTAATTTTCATTTCATCATCTTCGTCGGGATTTAAATAACCAAAACATGGTTTTTTATCTAAAAAGAGAGAAAAAAAAGAAAAATTTTAAATATCTTTGTTTTTACTTAATCATTGTATTATTAAAGTTTATTACTACTAAATAATTGTTTTATTTTAAACTTTATAATCTTTAGGGGCTGGCAATAAATCAATTATTTTAACTTTTAACTGCTAAAGTGTTGAAATAGAATAGAAATATGTTAGAATTTTACAATCACCTTTGAGATTAAGTTTATTAATTGTTTAAATACGTAGAATTCTTTGTGTAATTAAGTTAATGGAAATAATTTTCATTTTATTTTAGTCTACGTATTTCCATGTCTATATATAGGCCAACAAAAAATGTGATTAAAATGCTAACAATGTTTAGATTAAAAAATTAATATTGTGTATATGTAGTATGAAATTTTTAATGCTAATTTTTTTATTTAAAAGATTAAAATAGTTTAAAGCCTGAGGGAAATATCAAATGTTAACAGCTGACATTTTCAACTACTGATTTGGAACCGTTAGCGAATCAATTAGTCAGCTGGTATTATGAGAGTCAGCTGGGAATTATATGTAAATTTAAAAGAGTTTTATTAATTATTCCTTTTTGTTTTCTACTTTATTAATTCTTTCTAATGGAAAATTTTTTTACAGACCTTTTAAATCGATTAAATGTGTTGTAGCCATGGATGTTAATAAATATTTGAATATTTAAAACTCTATCTAATGTCTATCAAGACGCTACTAAATATTTATAAAATATTAAATCTTTGTGCTAAAATCTTTTTTTATAATAAATAATCGTATTAAATAAAAATTAATTTAAATATTTTAGCAAGTTGTTTAAATTAACCTTTCATTAAATGGAAGTAGAAAAAAGTAACAAATGTCAGACATAAATAAATATTAAAACTATTTTCCATAAAGATAAAATACATACAAATTCATAAAGTATTTCAATTGTTGACACGTTAATTAACATATATGTGAAAAAAGATTTACTTTATTATCATAAAAAGCCAGTAATAACAATAGCAACATTTAATTATATCTTTAAATAAATTATAAAAAAATAATATCATAGTATCGCTATATGACTTGCTAAATTATAGTGTCAATATTTAAAATTTTATTTCGTTTTTTTTTTTTATCAATTTAATGCCTAATTTAACATTTCATGTCAGAAACTATTGTAAGTAATTGGTTTACATTTTCAATAATTTTGTTATAGTGAAATGATTTCTTTTGATTTATTTAGTTACTATTTAACAAAATGCTAATCAATAGTTTTTCCATTAGTTTTTTTTTTTATTTATATTTTTGCAGTCAGCCAATTTTAGAAATTATATTCAAATTTACATACGGTTATGGACAAAAAATAGGGTCAAGTATATTTTTAGAGTTTTCGACAAAATTTTGTTCAAAACTTTTAGTGCCAAATCATTGCGAATATATTGAGTTATAAACTTATACATAATATTCTTAAACAATATCCCAATAACGGTATATCGTTTTAAACGCAAATAGTCCTTTTTCAGTGCAGTAAATTTGTAAATCTTTTTTTTTTTTTTTTTTTTTTTTTTTGGAAATTTTACTTTTTTAAATCTCGATAACAATTAAAAATAATAAAACTGAAAAGAGATAATAATCATTAAAGATTTCTAATTCAGAAAACTGTTCGCACCCGAAGAACATTTTTTGCACAAAATCTTTTCAAATTGTTTTAAAATGTGGACTTTTAATTGAAAATAAAATTATTAACTTTAATGATCGATTTCGATTAGAATATAAATATTTTAGAAAAGTAAGTACCTACTTATGAACTTCAAGATGTGTAAGTGTAGTTGAAGTAGATATTCAAAAAATTTTTTATTCTATTTGTCGACATTTTTGAAATTTTATTACAATTTTCAGTTAATAAAATTTTGACAATAATATGTTTTAAAAAAGCATTCAATTTATTATGATCTTCAAATTTAAATTTTTTTATTTAGAGTTTGATTGATCGCCTGTCACATGGTCACATAAATTAATTATTTGACAATATTTCCTATCATACCATTTTAGTTAGTTCTTATTATACTAATTGATACAAATTGGAAATATCTAAATAAAATATTGGATTGTCAGAAGTGAGGTGTTTTGGAGTACAGGCTCCTAGCGCGTCAAAGGGGTAGAGAATAGAACTCCAAAGTTGATCACTTTGGGTATGTAATTTCTTTAAAAATTTGCCAAAAATTTATGACTTGAATGCAAAAAAATGTATGTAGATTGTTCTTGTAAATCTCTATAAAAACGTGATTTACATGTTTAGGTTATCTCTTTTAGATAAA
This sequence comes from Protophormia terraenovae, assembly GCA_951394005.1. Taxonomy (NCBI): domain Eukaryota; kingdom Metazoa; phylum Arthropoda; class Insecta; order Diptera; family Calliphoridae; genus Protophormia; species Protophormia terraenovae. Next base: position 43,091,736 of record OX596077.1, on the reverse strand, counting down.
GAGATATTTGGGTCGAAGCAAATTTTACCCTTATTTTTGGCATCTTTTTTAAAGTTTGTTATACTTGGGGGCCTTAATTTGGGCCCTAATAGTTTTTAAAAACAATCACTGGATTTCTAACAAATTTTTAAATGATATGATGCAAGGGTCATATAAATATATCTATGCAATAAAAAGTAATATTAATCTGAAGTTTAAACTTTTAACGCAATTGACATTTTTGGGTTTATTTTCCAAAAAGGTTTTAAGATTCACTTACTTTTAAAACATATATATATATATATATATATATATATATATATATATATATATATATATTTTGTTCCGGACTACAGAACTTTTGTAAGGGTTTTAAAAGAAATCTTAAGGATTTCGGATATTTTTGTACAAAAAAGTGGGAAATTTTTTTTTAATTCCCTGATTTCAAAATAAGTTTATCTATATTGTGCCAAAATTTCATTGGAATATCTCTACTTGTTTAAATTGTATTTAGGTTCAAATATTGACATTATTTCTTAAAAATATGCTTAAAATTCAATTTTTTATTTTATGTAAGTCGGCGTTCACACAAGGAAATTTTTCTTCCAGCAATTCTGATTTTGTGTGAGAGAGAGCAAGAGGGAATATGAAAAGGTAAATACTTGCCTGTACTTCGAAATTCATTTTGCTTTTCATTTTCGTACTTTTAAACAAAAACAAATCAAGGCAATTAAAGTAAGAATTGCTGAAGTAAAATTTTGTGTGTGAACGTAAATGCAAGTTCAAAAGAAAAAAATAGAACAATTTCAGAAAGAAAAGTTGCTGAACTTGGACTAATATTTTTTAAAGTCTGTTGATTTGCTATACTCATTGTTTGGACTCCAAGTCCTATCAAAAACTGATTTTGCATTTAGGCCAGGGAGTGCATTTACGACGATTTTAATCAATATTATCCCATCAGATTATAACGGATTCAAATTATTAACTTCGATTAGGGAGAAACGTTAAATTTTTTTTAAAGATTTTCGGATTTGTTTTTGCATATTTTCATTATTATTGTATTATTTTTCCTAGCATTGCCAGGGGGGTTATTGTGTCTTTCGAGTCGAAAAGAAAATCTTTCGAAATAGTATTTAAAACACATTGATTTTCGAAAGAGTTTTCTTTCGAATCGAAATACACAATAATCCATCATGATTTTTATTATTTTCATCAATATTTTAATTTTTTTCATCATGATGAAAATAAAAATATAAATATCTTTTGTGATATTTATTTCAAAAGTTGAAAATTATTTTGAACTTTTTTCATCGGATGGAAAAAATTCAAAACAACAACAATTTCATTTGAATAAAAAAATATTTTGAAAACAAAAGTATGAATAAACAATCATTTTAAATTTTTTTCGAACTGATATTTATCGTTAAAGATATTTATTTTTTTCATCATTGATGGATATTTATTTTAAAAATAAAAATCCCTCACATATTTTTTTCAACAAATGAAAAAATATTTTGAACATTAAAGATATTTATTTTGATTGAAAAATAAAAATAAAACGTTTTCGGGTGCTTGATAATATGACTCCGTCCAATATAATATTTTACACATTTGATTTTGACTTAGGCTGTGAAAGAATTATGAAAATATATTTCTTAGTTTCTGACCTTTTGCTTTTTAACATTACGAAAAGCACTTCGGACCATCCTGGTTATCAGCAGACAAAGTTATAAACAAAAAAATGTATGTTTCATTTTATTTGAATTCACACCTTATTTTAAATTCAAAGAAAGTTTACTAATAATTTGTTAGATTGAGCTCAATTCTCAAGGATTACTGGTGTAAAAGTTACAGATTTATGAACAAAAAAAAAAAAAAAAAAAAAAATTACGAACATTTTCACAAAGCAATTTTTTTTTATAAATTTCTGTTAAGCATTTTGACACAAAAGGTCAATGAAACATAATATTCGGCAAATACTACATACGCTAAATTATTTTATTATTATCGCATTATTATCTTTTTAAGAATGACACTTGAACATTTTATATAATCGTTAATTACAAAATAGACTAATTCTAATCTGTATTTATAAAGCTATCAGACAATTGAATCTTTTTTACTTGGTATAATGTATATATATATATACAATGTACGTGAATAAATCTATAATCTAATTTGTCTCTAATCTTTTCTAACTTTGAAAACATTTGCAGATAATTAAGCAAAAACAAAACAAAAAAATATTAATTAACTTAAAGTGTCCATTTAAATACGAAAAAATAAAACCTCTTTTTAGCGGAACAGGAAGTTTAAAAAATTTAGCAAATTAATTTTCTAAAACAAAAAATCGTTATTTCATATTAAAAATGTTCATTAAGTTAACTTCAATTAAAAAAATCCCACCAAAAATATACACAAAAAAAACATACCTGAAACTGCAGACTGTTTATCGTTCATTTGTTTGGAGGGAATGCAACAGAAAGTGCGGCAAATATTTTAAATTTATTAAAAGACATTAAACACAAACTAAAAAACACTTGTGGTTTTCAGTAAATGATGAAATACAGATAACATAAATTTCAAAGAACTTTTTGTAGGCTTTTTCTTTAACACTTTATTTTCTTATTTAAAAAACAAGGGGATTTTTATTTTCGTTGAAATATTATTTTTTAACATTAAATTAAGAACACATTGGACGGGAATCACTTTTATTTTATTGTATTATAATTATTATCATTTCATATTATTACAATTTTTTATTTTTAATTATTAAATCTTAATCATTTTTATTACAAGTACAAGAGGAGGACTTGTCTTGTTTGTCTGCATTTGATAAGTTAGAGATTATTATATTAAATAATTAACACATAAATGCATTTAATAGCGATTGAGTTATATATTTTTTGTTGTTTTATATATTCCTTTTTTATAAAAAATAAAAAATTAATTATTTATTATTATACTTGATTGTGATAAATCAAACATAAAACTATTTTTAGCATTTGTATAATTTATTTTAATTTGCGTTTATTCATTTACATTTATTAATAAAAAAGTGTGGATTTGTTATGTTTATTAATTAGTTTTTTTTTTTTTTGTTATTTTCAAGTTTATTTCGCACAGTCTTTAATAATCAAAGAAATAATTTTTATTTAAGAATGAAGTAACTACTTAAACAATAAAACACCATGTGAATCATTTATATAATAAATTAATAATATTCGTATTATTGTTTTTAAAGAGTTTCTTCATACTCTTTATCAAAGGAAATAAAGAGAGCTTCTCAAGAGAGCCTTATAAAACAATCACTTTTAATACTCATTATTTTTTCTTTTTTAAATTCTAATCAACACTTATCGGTTGTTTAAATTAAAAAAAACTAGATTTTAAATGAATTTTTTTATTTTATATTTTGTAACAAAAAACAAAACACGAGTATGCAAAATTTGTGAAGATTAATGAAACATTTTTAGTGTTGATTTTTATTTTATTTTTTAATTTTTTGCAAAACTCATCTAAATTTATAAAATTTATTTGCATATTTTTACAATTTAAACAGAGTAAAAATGGGTGCAACTTTTTTTTGAGGAATATTTTATTAAGAAATAACATTAAAAGTATTTTTTTAATTTATACAAAATTATCCGCTAAAGCTATACAAATGATTTTTGGTACACAAAAAGATCGTATCCTTTTTAATAAATTACATTAAAAATAACTTTAAAAAGTAAATTTTTAATATGTTTTAAGTGTATTCAAAAATTATGATTCTATTATGATACTAAAAATTTGACTATTTTAGCAACTTTAGCAAAAATTTATACATTTTAGTAATTTTTTAAAGAAAATTATACTTAAAATCCAGCTAGGAACTATATCTTAACGACAATTCTATTTGTGTACAATTTATTAAATGGTTTATTTGGAATGACTTTATGACATTCATTCAATTAAACATCTTAATAAAATGTCAATACTTAAAACCAGCTAGTGAACAAGTATAACTGATTAAAAGAATATTGTGGACATTTTAAATATGTACCTATATGTTATAAGTTGTCAGTAGTATAGATCAAGGATTCCCAAATGGGTGTCCGTAGCCACATTCCAAGGGGCCCGTGAGAGAGTTATACACATACAAAAGCAGAACATAAGAAATTACTACTTTATACCAATGTTCGTTGGATTTCGAAGGGCAAACTGCAGAAAAGATTCTACGAATTAAAGACAGTTGACATTTTCCTTTTATACAAATATGTAGACTCTATTTACAAAATTTGTCTTATATCTCAACAATGTTTGAGGGGTTACACAATATAAATATTAGATTACAAGGCAGTCAAGTAAATAAATTAATTGAATTTAATTCAAAAAGTGCTTTTATGTGCAAAAAAGACATTTTTAAACACCTCTACCAAAATATTTCTCATTTCTACTACTGAAAGATAATTTGGATTCATCTGATGTTGAAAAAGAACATATAAAAAATATAATACACTTGGAGTCACTTATCGATGAATTTTCCCGATATTATCCGAAGCTTAAATTCAAAATTTCAAACCAATTTACTTCGTAATGCAACTTTTAAAAATATTTTAATTTTATTTACAACATTTGTAAATTAGTATGTTTACTTCACTTCATATATCTCAGTAAATACTGCAGATATTGATATGATTATTTTGGTATATAATAATAAATGTATTGAAATTATTCTATTATAATTTTCTAGGTTAAAACACCAGTACTGAAAATATTGTTTTTTATTTAAAGGAAATCATAGCATTAAAGAATATATTTTTTTGGGAAATTCTTTTTTTAATGGACTGGAACTAAAAAGTTCCAACGAGTTTGAATTTAAAATTACGATTTTTATATAAAAGAACATATATAAAATTATATTTGAGAATATTGGCTGCGAATTTTTGCGATCTTTTAAAATATTAGAAAAAAATTTGCATTACCTCATATTAGCATTTTTTAAGGAATTATTTAAACATTTTAAGGTAATGGCTGAAAATTTGTTATGCAAATGTTGTACTTAGATTGGTGTGATTAGATCTTGCCACGCCTACTTTTAAAATATCCTTTATTTTAATAAAATTTACAAAAATATATCCGAAATTCATACAAATAAAGTAATTTTTTCAGTAAGGGAGTGGCAGTGATTCTACCCGCCCATTTTGAGTAGGAATGTTTACGGCCTTATCTACGAATAGAATATATAATTTCAGATCTCCAAAACTGGATTTTTGTCGTTCTAAAACTGCCAAATGTGGCACTGTGGAGTGGTCTAAAGTGAACAGTTTTTTGAGAAATTGTCACACAGTGTAATTATACCAAGAAGTCGAAAAATTTTTCCCGCTTTCCCGGGATATCTAGTCCTAGATATTGACACATAGCGCATATAGCTAGCGTAAAAAATATCAACAAAGGGAATATCCGAAAGACTGTGAGAACTTAGGGCCCATAGTTCAAACCAGAATGACAGAAAGTGAGGTACCATTGGTACCGTACCAATAGACCCCATGGTCATTAATAATGACGATACTTTTTTTTTTATTATTTCAAATTAACAATAACAATAAACTTTAATACAGTCATTTTTAATATTAAAATTGTAAACAGTAACATTTAAAAAAATCTAGATTAAGATGGAAGAGTTATTTTACACTTAACGATCAAGGTTTCAACATTATTAAATCAAAGTAACAAAGCTGATTTAAAGCGCTGATATTTTAAAGCTTATCTTTGACATAACCTTATAATTAAAAATAAATCAAACACTAATTACTGTTTTAGGTACACTTAACAGTTAAATATTTTTTTTTTTTTTTTGTAATTGTTACTTAATTTATTTTCTTAATTTTGTTTTTGTACTTTTAACTTTTTATAATTTTTGGCAATTTTAATTAGAAAAAAAAATAATAATTAATATTAATTTTTTAAATACCCGATTTAGATTTTAACATTTTTAAAATTTGCAATAAACTATTTACTATTGAAGTAATAGAAAAAAACTAAACCTTTTGAAAGTAAAAATGTCTGTAATAGTATAATTAAATAATTTAAAATAATATTAAGTTGTAATAAGAAATATTCGAGAGGATACTTAAGAATGTATTTTTTATCTTATCGAATAAATAAGAAAAATACTCATTTATGATCCCTTAAAAAAAAAAAATTGTGATCGTGTGTATTAAATTCCTCTCAGACATATTTTATTTGAACTGTGTAATTAAGAGACTAAGTACAACACAAACCGTTACAATTATTTCTTTTACTTAACAACAAAAAAAGTTTACAAAAATATAAGAGAAAACATACTATGACACATACAAGAAAACATTTATTTGACACTTAAGATGACAAGAGTATTTTACAATTAATATTTTTGCAACAACTTAATAACTTCAGAGAATAATAAAAGGTATTAAACAATTAATAAAATATATTTTGTTTCCAACTTGTTATAGTTAAAGCTAAGAATTTTTAGAAATATTATAAAATTCTGCTCTTGGAAGAAAAATAAACACTTGGCTTAATTATAAGATAATTTTTTATAGATATTTAAATACAAGCAATAAAGTAATATTATTTTGTAATTTGCAAAAAAATAAAAAGTGGTTTAATTTTTAGTAGAAAACTTTTAAAATGCAATTAAATTTTATTTGAATAATAACTGGTCTATATGTAATTGTTTATACATATGTGTGTACATATGTAGTTAGAAACCATTTATTAAGAATAGTAATTAAAAAAGTTTCCATTGTGAACGATTTGTTTAGAAAATTATATTTCCCAATAGAAATAATTCCCTTTAGTTTTATTTAATCATAAACTCCATCAATCTGAATAACATATTGTAATTCGTTAGTGGTTCTTCGAACTGGATGAATATGAATGAATTATGAATTCTCATTCATTTAGGACCAAATATCTTTAGTTTCATGTTTCTACGTTAAATATTATGAAAATTTCGAAAAGTACTATTTGATGAACAAAAGGGTACCACAAAGTACCCCCTGTGTATTCTCACCTTCTTATGGATTTTCATTCACTTAGGACGATATATTTTCAATTTTATGTTTTTATGTTCATAATTATAGAAAATTCAAAAAGTACCACAAAGTCACCCTTTTGAATTCTTTCCCACATGTTTCTAGGTTAAATATTGCAGGAAATTTAAAAAGTACCATTAGAAGAACAAAAAAGTGCCACAAAGTCCATTCTCTTGAATTCTTACATACAGGACCATGTATCTTTAAGTAACACAAATTCCACTCTTGTGAATTATTATCCACATAGGACTACATTCTTACCTATGGAAATATCAAAAATTATATTCCAATGATTTGCTAAGTTGTAGTGGTATTCTTATTAAAATACTCATATGTATAGATCAATAAATAAAAAAAAAAAACAAATATTTTATGAAAAAAATACCAAAAATAGATAAAATTTTTAACCCTTAAATGTTCGAATTTCGAAAAAGTACCCAATGTGTTTATCATTTTTCGATAAGTTACGAATACGATGAAAATTTTATCTGTATGTTGACTGGTTTAAAAGATACATATGGTGTCAAAAAAGTACCAAAATACAGTTTTTACCCGTTTTCTCCCTAAAAAAACCAAATTTAAAAAAAAAAGTAACAGACACCTATTCGATTTTTTTTTTTAATGAATAACAATAACTATTATACTTTTTTTCTATCTATATTAGTTTAGGAGATATAAAGTTACCGATTTTACCCGTTTTTACCCCCTAAACATTCGAATTTCCAAAAATTTCGTATTAAGCCATTTCCGACCACTACCCGATTCCGTTGAGATAACGTTACGAATTTGGCGCAAAGTTTGTTTTTGTGATTGTGATAACAAATTAAAAAGATTTGAACCCCTAGATATTTTTCATTCCGAAATACGAGGCCTTGAAAATTTCAGAAATCGTACCATTTTTGGACCCGGAAAATTTTTCTGAACAACAATTTGAAAATATTTTAGTTCAAACTTAAAGTTATTTACCTTTAGAATACACCCATAGTATAAAAACACTTTTTCGGAAAGCAGATTTAAATATCGCCGAAATGACCATTGATGCGTTTTCGCAACACTGACGTTTTAGGCGATCCATGTGGCTTTAAGACCAAATTTTGGAGAGCCTATTTGTAAAAAAAATCGATTTTTTTCTCTAATCCTTAAGAAAACATATTAATCTAATAACAACTGTAAAAAAAAAAATAACATTAACTGCATAATTAGTTAATTAGACGATGTTAAAGTTACTGATGCGAAAACGCGGTCGGAAATGGGTTAAAGGGTCTATATGGAGGGAAACCTACATACGTTTCTAATTTCGTCTCTCTAGCTTCAGGCGTTTGGGCTGTGGGATGATGAATCAGTCAATCATTCTGTCACGTTACATAGATAGATAAATAAAAAAATATATTTGAAATGAATTATCACTTTCTTCAGTGTCTTGAAAAAAAAGTTTTTACTTTTTTTGCTAAAATTATCTAATTTTTTTTAATAGGTTGCTCACGTCAAATTAAAATAGCAAAAAAATGCAAGGTTTGCAAAATTTTGAGGTGAATACCTTTAATATTAAAAAAATAAATGCATGTTTTTAAGTGTATTTAGGCTCATATTTCCAAAAAATAAATGCATAAAAATCCGCCCACATAAATATGAGAAATTGAAACTGAAAATTATAGTCCAATAAATTTCATTTGTTTTGCACATATTTGCTTTAATTTATTTTTTAATTGAGAAAATGGAGCTGTAGAAAATATATAAAAAACAATATATTTGTTTTGCACATTACTGTAAATATTTATATATTAAAAATTTAATTAATTTATTTGTTAATTTCTTTTGTTTTTAAACTAAGTAACATTAAAAAAATGTACACATTACCTATCATATTTTAGTAATTCAGTAAGAAAATTTGATCTTACTATAAACGATTAATTGAAATTATACATAATGGCGCATTTCAAAGAAGTGTTGACTTAACAATTTTTCTATATTATTTTAGTATTAGTTTAAATAAATAACATGGAATTAAATTTACAACAACCTCTTTATATATCAATATCTGAGAATTCACATACTATATGTATATGTATGTACGATTTTTGAAAATGGCAATGAATTAAACAAATTTGATAAGTTTTTTTTTTTTTTTTTTTTTTTTGTTTAACAGATAACATTAACAACAATTGTCGTTCATTCGGTCAACAACCAAAACTTTAAACATGATAATTTGAAATTTATTTTTCTTTTAGAATCTCTTTTATTCTTTTGAGAACAGATTAGGATTATTTGTGCGTAATAGTTTTTGTAAAATTATAACTGTAATAGTATTGCAATTACATATAAATAATATTTTCATAAATTATTATTTTTTTTAACAGTTTTATTAGCAAATAATTTGAAATTTGATTTATTAGATAGATTGTTAATTTGTAGCATTTTTCAGTTTGAAAAAAAATAATAATAATAATGAATTAAATAAGAATTACTTAATACAAATTTACTATATACAATGTTATTTTGTTATATTATGGCTTTATTAGAAAGTACAAACATGGTCATTATTTATAGCATTAAATTGCATTTATATGATTGTCTCAGATTGTTACACTGCATCGCATCCTGGTATCAATCATCATTCAAAGCTGTAGAAAAAAATATATTTTTATACCCTACCACCATAGGAGGGATTATTATGGGTTTATGCTAATGTTTGTCACACTCAAAAAAATATATAAATAATAAAAATTGGTCTAAGACGCGCCTTAATTTATGCCAATCGGCTCAAAATCACTCTTTGAATCGATTTAATGTCTCCGTCCATCTGTCTATCCATGTAAACCTTTTAATCAAACTACAGTTCGTAATTTTGAAAATAATTTTATTAAATTTGGTGTAAGAATTTTCTATGGTCCGAAGGACGAAGCCTATTGAAATTGGTTATAGTGGGTCCATTATTTCTCTTAGGCCCCATACGATATCCTCTCGGAATAGGGGTTTAACAATCATAAATCCGTTTATTAAAGCGAAATTTGGCACTTATAAGAATCTTTATATAAGCATATATCTGTGAACCGAATTTTATGAAGATCGGTTCAGAATCAGCCAAAGCTTCTATATTAACCCCTCTATGTAATTTAACGTCCATAAATTCCACAGAAATATTATTAATTAACACAAATAAATTTTATATAAGTAGAATCATTAGCTTCAAATTTTATTTTTATGAGGATCGGTTCATAATTAATAAGGCCCACTTCCGGGAATCACCCTTAAGTACATATATCTCATATAAATGTTAGTATCATCATAATATGATGTATATGTATGTTTTATTAAAGATAATGCACAAATTGCTCCACAATTAGCTTAAGGTTCCATAAACTTCCCTCTCTAAATTTTGATTCAATACACAATCGTGTGGAGTATCATATGGTCGACTATATCTTCCTTACTTGTTTCAGCGTAGCTACATATACAGTAAAAGCTTCCTTAACGGACAGCTCCCATAGCCGGACAGCTCCGGTAGGCGGACAATTTTTAAGGTCCCATGATTTAGGTGGCATTTTTAGAATAAATAAATCTCCGCTAGGCGGACGCGGACACCTATTTTTAAAGAAAACATCTCTCGTAGCCAAACATAAATCATAAACGGTAAAAGAAATGTACCGAATTTTGTACAATGAGATGCTTATTTTCATGTTTGTCCGTGTTTGCATTCATATTTCATCTCTTTTGAACAAAGGGCATAGAAATTCTGCACAACATGCGGAGCGACATGGTCATCATTCATATAAAAAAATAAATTGGGTACTGCTTAGGATCGAGGCCAGACCACCAACATCATTTTCCCAAGTTACATGCCAACATATGTAGATGACTTTGCTGTCAAACTTGTCCTCAACATGCTTTTTACTTTCAAAATTTCGTGGAAAAATGCTGTTGAAAGAAGTCTGACCCTTAGCCAGTTAAGAGATGATTTTTTCGCGTACGAAAAATTACTAATTTTTTCAAACGTTCCCTTAATGCAAAAATAGATAAATCATAAAACAGTATTTTTGTATGAAATTTGATTTTAATTTTCGTGCCCTATTCTTGGCTTCTAAATTCTTTGCAGCATTTCAGTCTGGAACTTTTTGGACTTTATATGTTCTCAACTCCGCATTAGCTTTAACTTTTCGCATCAAATAGTCTGAGCACTGAGTTTGGAGTTAGGGTGATCGACTCGGTTTTCCAACCGGTTTTTTTTCAGTAAATATACTGTCGGTTTTTTCAAAATGTTCAATTTTCGAATGTCGAATAGACCGGTTTTTTAGACACAAAAAACCGGTTTTTATTTAAAAAATTATGCACTAAATATTGATATTTGAATCGAAATTTATGATTATTTTTTTAATATTCATAAAGTATGACTTTTAATGTCTTAAAAATATAGTTTAAGATTAAATAAGTAATAATTATCCTGAATGAAATTTGTTTTATCTATTGTAACACCTGTAATATTTTTGCACCTAATTTAAATGTTTTAGTTTTATTTTATTCAACGAAGAAATTGTTTTTCAAAGATTTTGTATTAACAAAGTCACCTGCAGAATCGTTTTAATAAAATTGATTCTGCCATTTTCAATATTAACCCATGGTTTCTGTTTATGCTAAGTAAATGTTAATATCATTTTTGATGATTATTTTCTTACAATTTGTATACCCTACATACCTATTATGCGTTTGTAATGATGTTTGTAACACGCAAAAATATTGGTCTAAGATCTACGTTCATTTGTTCTAATCGGTTTTACGTCGATTTAACGATGTCCGTCTGTCCGTCCATGTAAAACTTGTAATCAAAATACAGGTCGCAATTTTGTTTACTTATATCCAATTACGAAGCGTGTTGAATTGGTAATAATCGGTCTTTTATTTCCCCTAGCCCCCATACAAATAACCTCCAAAAATCATAAATCCCTTAAATGTAGCAGTAATTTTTGCACATCTAAGTTCCATATACTTTTAAATCTGTGTGCCGAATTTCATGAAGATCGGTCCATAATTGACCATAGTACTGGTCCACAATTCCACAGGTCTAGAAAAAAAGACCACTCCCTGAATTTTTATATACACAATGGTGTAGGGTATTGTTGGCTTTGACCGTATATTTCTTTCTTTCTTGTTCTTAATGGGTTATAGTTATTTCCAAAAATAAAAAAGTTTTATTGATTTTTCTTTAAGAAATGTAGTCTTTTGATAGAAATATTAATTTCTGCAAAAAAAAACCGGTTTCTCCAAAAAGTCGAATAATCATTCACCCTAGTTTGGAGTACTTTTTAATATGCTTTTAATTGTCTTGGCCTTCCCAATATCATTTGGACCTTTTTTTCTTCCCGAACCATGTTTTCTGTCAATGGCCAAATTCTCCTGATACTGTTTAATAACCTTGGAAACAGTTTGACAGCATATATTTAATTCTTTAGCCAATTATTTGTAGGACCAATTTGGATTTTTTAATAATTTATAGCACGTACATCATTTTTGTTACTCATTTTGATCAAACTCACAACAAATCAACATGGTTGTCATTAAAAACAATAACTGGCATATTTTTCTAAGAAAACTAGATCAAAAAAAATTTTAAATTTTGCTTCCGAAAAAAAGATATGAGGAAAAACGTGTGTTAAGATTTTTTCGATCGCACTCCTTAATCCAGTAAATAAAATCAACATTTGATTTGTCAGTAGTTACGGCCTTTTGTATTTTAGTTGACGATATATATGTATAAATAAGAAATAAAAAGATATAAGGAGTGAGATCGAAAAAAATCTTAACACACGTTTTGCCTCATATCTTTTCGGAAGCATAATTTAAAATTTTTTTTGAGCTCGAAGCAATGTTGAAGATAAGTTTAAGACCCAAAATCAGCAAAAATTTTTTACAAAATTAATGGTATGACAAGCTTTTTGCAGTTGCGGCAAAACAGGAAAGTCATTTGATACATTCGGATCTATAAATACCAAAATATGCATAAAGGAATATTTGCAAAAAAGACTTCTTCTTTTCTTAAGAAAGCACAACGTATCCACATATTTTTGGACCCATTTGGTATCATGTCACTACGGTAAGAAAGCTCTGGAGTGGTACCAAATCAATAACATAGTTTTAGTACCAAGAGAGGTCAATTTTCAAAATTGTCCATAGCTTAGACCAGTGGAGAGATATTGAGCTCTTGTGAAAAGTGAATTCAAGAGCACAAAAAAGGTGTCCCAAAATACCGAATATTTTAACAGAAGATGTGCACACTGTTCCAAAAAAGTGACTATAAAATCTCCAAAGAAAGGGTTTTCAAAAATGGTCCACAATTTTATAATTAGTGGTTAGAACCATAAAAATTATATATTTCTGTGATCTGTGCTAAATTATCAAATGATTAAAAAAATAATGAAAAGTCTAAGATCAACCGTTTCTAAGTTATTGAATATTATGTATGTTAAGAATTTTTCGATCTCACTCCTTAGTACTGAATTACCCCTTGTAAAAAAAACTATTATGAACCATATCCCATATACGAACATCTCCCGATAACAGACAAAATCAGCGTGACAATCGCTGTCCGCCTATGGGAGCTTTAACTGTATTTGTAAAATATGAAAATAATTACATTGCATACATATGCATGAATTATATTTATTGTAATATGTAAGTGAAAGTATTTAATACTAAAATTGTATTATTTACAATTTAATTTCATTAGAATTCAATAAAATCTAGTAAAATATGTTTTCCTTGACTTCATAACAAGAGTTTTTATTAAATTCTACTTCTTTATAATTAAAATATTTAGTTTCAGAAAGTTGTTCATATCAAGAGGTCGGATTTTCATGATTTTTTTTTTTTTTTTTTTTTTTTTAAATATGTGACTAAAAAATATAATTTGAAAATTAAAAAAAATGTGCAGTTATTATTTGAATAATATATATCGTCATTTTCATAAATCAACTACCTTCTTAAAAGATCATTTTTTTTACCTAATGTCTTTAAGTATTGCAAAATTATGAGTAATAAGAGACATAATAGAGATACATATACATCACTACATATAATCACTTCATCTTTAAAATTCTGCCTTCAAAATGTAAATTATCCGAATGGCGCAAATTTTCTATAAAAAAAAAAAAAAAAAAAAAACTGCTAAATTTCAAAAACCGTAAATTTTTGGTTTCATTTTTTATCACCGCATAACTTTTTAAAGGATAGTAAACCGGATATTTGTTATACAGCAAATGAATTTCCTAAGTCTTTTCTTTCGACTGGTTATTGGTTTAAATAAAAAAATTGTAAATTGTCAGTGTAAAACTAAAATAAATCCAAAAATACTCGAAAGTTTAAACTCAGTTTTTTTTTTACATTTTTTAGTTTTAAATACCAGCATTTCCGTGAAATTTTACTCGAACAAAATAACTAAGAAATTTAGGATTTTTTAGTTATTTTGTGAGAACTACAAAAAGCCATCAACACTTTTACCAATTTTAAAATAAACTTTGGAAATACAAGACTCAAACAATTTCGAAAATTTTTTGGAAATTCCTCATGTACAAACTGAATAATAAATACATTAATCTATTTCAGTTTTTATTATCTCTTTGTGGAATTAAATAATTTGAGATATCAAATTTAATAAAATAATGCAGTTGTATTCAAATTCATAAAAAAAACACTTTTATTTTTTTATATATTCATATTAACACCATTTAAATCATTAAAATTCACAAAGCATAGTTAAATTGATTTGTTTTTTTTTTTTAAGAAATATTAAAATGTGTAAATTAACATGCATTATTAAGTTAAATATAACAAAAAATTCATTATAAACGAAATATGCAAAAGTATTCTCTGACAAATCTATGACATTTTTTATAAAAAAAAACTTTGATTCTGATAGATAATTATTTAAAATACTATTTGAATGATGGAGAACAAACATGCATTTGTATGAATTTCAGCCCCCTATACATAACACAGCCATTTATTTCAATCTTGATGATTTTATATAAAATCTGTGGCGCTTATTCACTATATTTTGTATATAACAAACGACCATTCATGACAAAAAAAAGAAAACAAATAATAAATATCTGAATTGAATTATTGAGCTCGACATAACACATTGTACTTTCAGAAAATGTATCTCAAGAATACACTTAAATAAACCCCTGAATAAAAAGCTGTAAAAAATCAGAGTCGTTTATTTTATGGTTCATTACAAAACATTAAAAGTTTGTCCTCAAAATATGTTAAATTTGATTATGGTGGCATCTACATAAAACAGCTAAATTCAAGGCTATTCTTTCGACTTTCAGGTATACATGCAGAATTAAAATCAATATAGGAAAACACAAAACAATACAAAGCCTCTGGGAAAATATGCCCTTAAAATTTAGAAAAAAAAGCTTTTAAATGATTATTTTTTCTAGTTCAACTATAAACTATATAATTTTTTTATACCTACCATCAAAAAGATGGGGGTATATTGATTTTGTCATTCCGTGTGTAATATGTCGAAAAAATCATTTAAGACCCCATAAAGTATATATTTTCTAGGTCCTGGTTAGATTCTGAGTCGATCTAGCTGTCTGTCTGTCTGTTGAAAGCAAGATAGGGCTCGAACGGTATAACCTAGAGGAACGAAATTTTGGTCAAATATTTATCTTATATAAGGGCTGCCTACTTTACCGCCCACCTCCCATATGACGTAAAATATAAAAAAGTTGATGGTGGATATATAGATTCGGCCAAGCCGAATATAACATTCTTACTTGTTTTAAATTAAAAATGACTTGATTTTAATTAGCAAAAGAGTCAAAACGGAAAGCAATCGGACTTGAAATCTCCGATATCTATGAAATTCACTACAGATATTGGCAATTGAAAGAGTTTCTTAAATTATAAAATTTAAGACTCATGTCCCTTTCCGGTCAAAAAATATGAAGTTTTAAAAAACAAACAAGCGCGAATATTTTCGGCCCGGACGAATCTATATACCCACCATCAACTTTTTCAAAATTTTACGTTATATGGAAGGGGGCGGTAAAGTGGGCGGACCAGGCCCATTTTTTGTTTCCGACTTTACATTGGTCCTTGAACTATTTGAACACAATTTCGTTGATTTCCACCTTATTGGAAATCAACCAGGTTGGCGGTAAAGTGGGCGGACCACGCCCATTTTTTGTTTCCGAGTTTATATGGACCCCCGAACTATACGTAAAAAATTTCGTTGTCGTACGTGCTTTTATTGAAGAAATATCAGCAGAAAAGTATTTAACGGACCTGTGTTTCTAGTTTTTAGCCCATAACTTTTTTGTTTATTAACTGATTTTGCCCATTTTCAATACCAAAAAAACCTTATATAAGATAAATATTTGTGCCAAATTTCGTCTCCCTACGTTGCCCCGTTCGAGCTCTATACTGCTTTCAACAGACAGACAGAAGGACGGACATAGCTAGATCGACTCAGAATCTAACCAGGACCCGGAAAATATATACTTTATGGGGTTTTAAATAATTCCTTCGACATGTTACACACGGAATGACAAAATCAATATATCTCTCATCTTTTTGATGGTGGGTATAAAAAAAAGCTAATAATTTTACAAAGGTGTACTTGTATAATTAGTAATAACTTTTACTATACAAGAAAGAAAAAATATTACTTTTATAATATTTATAAAATTTTTTTACATCAAAAGTTTAAAGGTCAAAGTTAGACATATAATAATCAATTTATTATATCTTTAAAAACGGTATTTTTAAAATTCTAAAAAAAATATATAAGGCATGTAA
Source organism: Protophormia terraenovae (assembly GCA_951394005.1). NCBI lineage: Eukaryota > Metazoa > Arthropoda > Insecta > Diptera > Calliphoridae > Protophormia > Protophormia terraenovae. Next base: position 43,074,889 of record OX596077.1, on the reverse strand, counting down.
ATTTTCAGCAAAAATATGCTGTCAGGGCCACAATATGCTTTAAAAATCAAAATTCTTAAGTATTCGCTGCCAATATTAATAAGGTAATATAAGGTTAATATATTGTATATGTATGCGCACGAAAAAATTAGTGCTAGCTTTAAGGTTCATAATTTTTAGTATACGTAAAAAAAATTAATACTATTAACTTGTTAAAATTTTTTTTTATTACTTTTATTTTTATTTCGTCTTATAGTTATATTTTCTGTCTCATAATAATACTTCATTTTCATATTCAAATAACTGTTTAATTCTCATAATTTTTGCCAGAATTGCAGCTTATATCCAAAATGATGTCTGTCCATACATCTAACTATCGATTTATGTAAACCTATTAATTCAATAAAAAATTACAATAAGTCTTTTGTCTGATAGACTATTTTAATATATTTTTGTAAAGGTAAGGTATCCATCTAGCTTTTAGTGTATAAATCGATTCTAAATAGCTTTCTATTCTGATCTAGTGTCGTCCGTCCATCAGTCTATCTTTCTATGGAATTATGTACACTTGGTTATTAACTTAATGTCACAACAAAACTTATATCTAGTACTCCAAAATCTATGTGGGTACTCAAAATTGTATAATATATTAAAATTTTGAATACATGGAAATAGAGATAGAGAACAATTGTCCATCTTTAAAAAATACAATACGTTTTGAGATAGCTTTCTTAAATAACTTAGTAATATCCGTCTATCAGTGTCTGTCTAGAGAATTATCTGATATTTTTTTATAAAATGCGAATTGAAGCAGAACACGAAAACGTAAACCTTAAAGAAGACCATATAAAACAATTTCTAGGAATGCACAAGTGTCGCAAAATACAGATGTTGGGCTCATAGGAATATATAAAGAGTTTATGATCACTGAAAAAAAAACACGGTAGTCGCCGAAAAAGTAGATTTCAGAATTTAGGACCGCAGACAAAATAATACGAATTTGTAAAGAGGTTTTTTTTACATCTCTGGATGGTAGAGGTTTTCTTCTTTAAGTCTATGTGTATCTTAAAATAAAGTTGGCCTGAAGAGTCAAGAAGAAAAAAATCCTAATTAGGACACTAGAAAAAATATAAAGCATTTTTAATTATTATTATTTTTATATGAATGCTGTTTAAAAGGTGACAAAAAGTACAGTTCACAGAAAAATATAATTTTTATAGTTCTAATCACTACTTATGAACTCTTCCATTAGAGATTTGATAGTTGTTTCAACAGTTTCGATATTTTGGGACACCTTTTTGTGCTCAACAATTCTCTTTTTACAAGAGCCCAATATCTCTCTACTGGTCTTAAATCCGGACAATTTAGAGAATTGACCTATCTTGGTACAAAAACTATGTTATTGTTTTGGTACCACTTCAGAGCTTTCTTACCGTAGTGGCATGATGCCAAATCGGGCCAAAAATGTATGGACACATTGTGTTCTCTTATGAAAGAAAAAATCCTTTTTTGTAAACATTCTTTGAGGTATATTTTGGTATTTATATTGCCGCAATTGCATTAAGCTTGTCATACCAGGAATTTTTTAAGAAATTTTGTCTGCTTTTGGGTCCTAAACGTGTCTTCAACATTTCCTCAAGAATTAGCAACATAAAAACTTTGACCCAGAAGCTGCGAGAATACTGCCAGCACATACGTTTCGTCGTCCATTATACAACATGAGAATTTTTTTATGAAATTTTATTTTAATTTCCGTGCCCTATTCTCGGTTTATAAATTTTTGCAGCATTCCTGTCTGGAATTTTTTGGGCTTTATATGTTTTCAATTCCTCATTATCTTTAAATTTTCATACCAAATAGTCAGAGCACTGAGTTAACCGGACTGCTTTTCTTCCAGTTGTGTTTGGAGTTCTTTTCAATATGCTTTCAATTTTCAAGCCTTCCCAATATCATGTGGAACTTTTTTTCTTCCCGAACCAGGTTTCCTATCAATATTGGTTTAAGACCCGCCTTAATTTATACCAATCGACTTAGAATCACTTTCACCTAGCCCTCATACAAATATTCTCCCGGAAAAGGGTTTAACGATCATAAATCCTTTAAATATAGCAATATTTTAATTTGGCACATATAAGTTTCATACAAGTCTAAATAAGTGTGCCGATTTTTAGAAATATCGGTCCATAATTGACCATAGCTCCCATATAAACCCCTTTTCAGAAAATCACTTTAACGGGCATAAATGCCATTTAAATGTTAGTATCAAGTTCAATACAAAAATAAGTTTTATATAAACATAAATTATAGTGCCAAATTTAATAAAGATCGGTCCATAATTTACCACAGCACCCATAAAAGGACCTCTTTCGGGAATCATCCAAAAGTGAATAAATGCATATAAATCTTTGCATCGACGTAATATTCTGTATTCGTATGTTTTATTTTATCCAGTATCGGTCCAAATTTTGCTCCAAGTCTAATAAAAGACCGCTCCTCGAATTATAATGTACACAATGGTGTAGGGTATCATATGGTCGGGCTTGACCGACTATATCTTTTTCTCTCGTTTTTATTTAAAAAAAATCTACGCTAACGAAGTAGCGGGTATACTGCTCATTATGTTCGGAGTGTAATATGTCGAAAAATCATTTAAGCTCATAAAGTCCTGATAAAATTCTGAATCTATCTAACAATATTCGTCCGTCTGTTAAAAGCAGAAAAGGGCACGGGGACTACTTTGGGAGACGAAATTTTTCTCAAATATTTATCTTATATAAGGTTTGTTTGGTATTGGTCAAAATCGGTTAATAAACAAAATAGTTATGGCCCAAATCTCTTAAGCATAAGCATGTATGACAACGATATTTTGTACAGATAAACTAGTTAACAAATAAATGGGAGTTGTCCGCCCACCTCCTATGTAGTATGATACTTAATAAAGTTTCTGATGGTGGGTATATATAAATATATACTCGAATATAACATTTTTGATTTTAATTTTTTCAAACCGAATTGTATGCTAAAAGTTTTTCACACGAAGTCCATATATTTTTGAGTACAATATCATTTCTAACGGGTTCGATGCACTCATTTAACAAAAGTAAACAAAAAAAAAAAAAAAAAAATGTTACTAAATAACCGGTTGGTTAATCGCTAAATTCGTGACACTAAAGTAACATATGCACTATAAGCAAGTAGTAATAAGTATGTCAATAAGTAATATGTACATATAAATAAATATCTCGAGATAATTGATTGATTTTTTTTTTTTTTTTTTGGAATTTAAGCCAACATCCTTCAGAGCTGTTATTATCATACAAGCACAGTTTTAAATTAAAAAAATATATATATATATATATATCAAAATTAATTGATTATAAAATTTAAACAATTAATAATTTCATAACATTTTTTATTTTCACAATTAATTTTCGTTAATAAAATTTATTTACACTTATAGTTTTTTGGAAAATATTTCATAAGAAACATGAACAGAGAGAGAGAGAAAGAGTGATAGTATGTATAAGGAAAAACTCATGGTATTTTATGTTTTATTAATTTGCTCTCTTTATTTTCTTTGCACTAAAAAAGAAAAGAAAAACAAGATCATTGATAATAATTTGCTCATAATAAGACACACGTTTTTTATTATTTTATTTCTTTTTTTTTTTCGAATTTCTCTTCTTTTTATGGTTGATTTATTATTAATTTTTTTATTTTATTTTTATGATTTTTTTTATTTATTAATTTTAATTTATATTTAATTTGTTAGAATCACATACATATTTGATGCACGTTCATAATTGTTAAAATTTATTGTTGTTATTTTTTTTATATAATTTTAAATTATATATTTATTAAACCCGCTGCTCTGCTGGCAAAGAATAACGATTGAAAACACTCAATATATTCAATAACCAAAAGCCAAAAATATTAATATAAAATGCGACTAAACAACGATCAAAGAATAAATATGTGTATAAATAAATTTTAACAGAAAAAAAATTTAAGAATATACGACAAACGGCGACAACAGCAAACGATCAGATCGCGACTTTAACTGATCGACGTTCGCAACAAGTATAAAATATAAAAAAAAATAAAGAAAAATATACACTCACTACACAAACAATTTTAAAAAATATAAAAATGAGAAAAAAAAAAACAAAAGAAGACAAAATAAAAAAAAAAAATATTAAATTAGTTATTTGAAGTTGTTATTGTTTTTTTTAATATAATTTAATATTAGCATAAAAATTAAAATAATAAACTCTTTTGGACAAATTCCAATGCTCTTACTATTCATGTTTATTATTTTAAGAGACAACAATTATGTGTTTGTTAAACAAAAAATAAAAAAGGAGCATGATGACAATAGCGAATAATTAAAGAACCACAAAACTTATAGGAAAATATGTTTTTTAGTGTTGCCAATAATGGTTTTTTTTTTTTTCTAAGAGAAACTTTAATTAAATATTACAAAAAGATCCACAGTTAATTTCAGAATACATGCCTGAAATACATATTTATACATTCCAGTTTAGTTCAATAAAATTGCCACTTAGTATTTAAAATCGTTTCCGGTTCAATAAACATTCTATGGAGTGGTTCTGGAACTATTTTATTAACTAAAGGTACGGTCACATTAGGGAAATGTTTGTTTGAAATTAGTTTGCTCGAACGTAAACAAAATTTTTCCAAAGCGATACGAAATTTATTTTATGGTCACATTACGCACATTTATTTTCCCATTTTTGTTTGTTCAAACAAACAATAAATATAGTTAAAAAGGCAAATAGGAAAACATATTTTCTCACCGGTCACATTTGAAAAATTATTTGTCTTCAAAAATTATTTCATCAAACTAAAACAATAAAATTATTTTTATTGAAAATATAATAAAGAATATGAACATTTTTTGATTTGTGATGTAGAGCAGCTTTGATTGCTTTTTAGAAAAGGAAGAAGAAAAGGTAAGACAATGACATAGCCATCGGCATAGGCTGTTTACGAGCATGTGTTGCCCCCAATACCACCAGCGCCAAAAACGTTAAGATCCCCCTGCTGCCGCTCATTTTCAGCACTGAGCCTCATCAAAAGGGCCACATATTTTCCGTTATCATCACCTTTTTAGGAAGGTCAACAACTTCTTAAACACTATCTCCCTAAAATCCTCCATGATCTTCTTCAGATGGCCGACCCATCCGTCACCCTCATCCAACGTGGTGGACGCCTTCTTCCTAGGGTGCTCCGTTCTACGCGTCTTTTTGGAAGCTTTGCCACAGGAAGCAGCAGCACCCTTCGTCCTGCATGCATCACTAATAGCCTTAGCAGCGACCTCACCACCACTCTCCATCGACTTAAACTGCAAAAGGTCACATATAATCACATTTTTTGCTACATGGGTTATTCGCAGTTAAAGGAGCCAAAATCGATTTTTTAAATATTTCTCGCTTATTATGCATCACATGTGTTTTTACTACATCATCTATAGAATATAAAATTTGCAACAATTTTGCTTAACTAAATTTGTATGTACCATCTTGTAGTGATAGTCCTTTGATTTGCTCAAGTATGTGCACGAAGTCTTTTCATTTTATTATTGTAATTTTACTCTGTTGCCTCTTTGAAAATTTTACATTTTCAAACACCTAACTTGAACCAAAAAAAGTTTTTTCGACAATATATGCAATAGAAGATAAGTTAGAAGTAAAATTGTAATACTTTATCGCCCTGCTACAAAAGTTATTCACGGTTAAAGGTGCCAAAAATCAGTTTTTTGCATATAAATATATCTCACTCATTTTTATGCACCAACTTGTATGGACAGTCCTTTGACATGCTTAAGTATGTTTCCGAAATCGTTTCATTTTTACATTGTAATTTTGCCTCACTGAAAATTTTACACTTGTATCAGAAAAGATTTCTTGACAATATATACAAAATAAGAGTAAATATCTTTAGAAGATGGTTGGTATAATATTACTATATCGTCATGAAATATAGCTGATACTAAAAAACATTAGATATATCATAAAATACATAAAATGATTTTTGGCACCCTTAAATTCAATAGTAAATATAGCTCGATACAACTATTATTTGATGTTGTTTTCTCTTACAAAAAATGTGTAAGTTCAAATAATTATTTGCCCAAAAAATGAGAAAATATTTTCTATTATGTGGTCACATTGTGTTCACATTATGAATACTTTTGTTTGCTATCAAATAATTTTGTTTGCCCAAAATCAGCTGATTTGTTGTTTGCCACACAAAAATATTTTATGGTCACATTACGGCAAAGAAATATTTGTGAGTTTTAGTCAAATGTTTCCCTAATGTGACCGTAACTTAATGATCGAATTAGTTTTGAAGAAGGATTATCAAGTCAGAAATAGATCTTCGAAAAATTTTGTAATTATTAATAAATAATTTTTGCTTGAAATAAACTTTCTTAGAAATAGAGTTACGAGACCTCTTATCTTAGCAAATGGTTTGAAAGCAGTTTTAAATCTATATTAAATATTTGCCAATCGGAGAAAATGCGTTCGTCAAAGGAACTCCATGAAAGTGCGCTGTTCATAAGAATTCGAACTTACGTAAACTTTAAATTGCTTTGAAATGTCGTACAAGATCCAACTGATTCAAAGAACTCCACAATGGACATTTTGCGTTATAAATTTTAATGTATTACTCTTAGAGGTGTAGATCAATCGAAAATATCCCGCTAAACTTTTTTCTGTGATGTTTTTTTTTTTTGGTTTTCAACAAAAACTAGACGAAAATGGTTTTGATTTTTATTGAAAAACTAAAAAAAAAAAAAGTATGTAGTTTTTTAATTAAAACCCGATTGAAGCCAAAAACTACTAGTTTTTGTTTGATGTGAATGGCATATTATAAATTTTCCTGGGATTTTTTTTTTTTATTCAATTTTGCTGGTAACATAATAAACAAAATATTTTAACTTTAGAATAGTTATTCTACATTATTTTCTCAAAACTCTACTTTAAACCCTCTAGTGGGTGGAAAAAAATATCAATTTAAAGATTTAAAACAAATTAAAACATAAAAAGTGTGAATTTTGACCTTTAAAGGCTTTAATTTGAATAAAATAATATAATTTTTCATTACAAAATTATTTAATTTTATTGTTTTTCTTAAAGTCATTTTCCTTAAATAAATATTTGCCCATTTAGTTTTCTTTCAACAAATATTTGCTTAATGTGATCAAAATATGATTAAGCAAACTCTCACAACTTATCTAAGTACATTTGCGAGAATAGAATATGAATTATCTTCGTTTTTCGGAAAAAGCTTAATCGTTTTAATTTTTAAGATTACAAACTAATAATATTTTGTTTTAGATTACTAGCTTTTTTTTGATAAGTAGGGGAATTTTTAAAGAGGAAAAGAACGGAACCGTGACGTCAAAAGATATCACTATAAAATTTTCAAGTACTAAACTCAAAAAATGTCAAAATTTTAACGTATATTTTTAGGCTTTAAAAAGAAATAAAGGAAGTACCTAAAGTAAAGTAAAAATAAGTAAATAAATAAATAAAGAAATAAAAACCCATAAAAAATAAAGCGTTAGAGATTTAATGAGAATACTGGATAAATATCCCAGTCGGAAAAAGAAGACCTAAAAAGACCACCCACCATCAAAAAGATGGGGGGGTATATTGATTTTGTCATTCCGTGTGTAACATGTCGAAGGAATGATTTAAGACCCCACAAAGTATATATTTTCTGGGTCCTGGTTGAATTCTGAGTCGATCTAGCTACGTCCGTCCGTCTGTCCGTCTGTTGAAAGCAGGATAGAGCTCGAACGGGGCAACGAAATTTGCCACAAATATTTATCTTATATAAGGTTTGTTTGGTATTGAAAATGGGCAAAATCGGTTAATAAACAAAAAAGTTATGGGCTAAAAACTAGAAACACAGGGTGTCTGTGAAATACTTTTCTGCTGATATTTCTTCAATAAAAACACGTACGCCAACGAAATTTTGTACGTATACTTGGTGGATCGACATAAACTCGGAAACCAAAAATGGGCGTGGTCCGCCCACTTTACCACCCACCTCCCATATATGGTGAAAATCAACGAAATTGGGTTCACATAGTTCAAGGACCAATGTAAAGTCGAAAACAAAAAATGGGCGTGGTCCGCCCACTTTACTGCCTACTTTGATGGTGGGTATATAGATTCGGCCGGGCCGAATATATTCGCGCTTGTTAGTTAATCATTTTTTTATTTAAAGTTTGTCAATGAGAACATTTTTAAACTCTGTATAAAAAAATCCTTTCGCTTAAAACAAATCTTTTCTCAACTTCAGTCATGTAATGGTCTCAGATCTTTTAAGATCAATACCAGGGAAACCAAATATGCAAAATCCTTGGCTTCAAATAAACCAAATTTATCCATTCAGACAAAAAAGTTTTTGGCATCGATTTTTGGCTTTAGCAGCATATTTTATCATATTTTCATTTAAAATCCCTATTTTTAGAAATTTAAATGACATGTTTTTGCGTATTTTACTCTTAAAACAATTCTTTTTTACATAATTTGACATTTAGTGAAATTTCCTTTTTACTACCACATACATTTTTCAAATCAAAATTCCTAATAATTTTCATTATCTCAATGAATTTAAAAAATAGTATATACTTATAGTAAATACTATTCATAAATTACCTTAAGACACCTAATAAAACTACATCTCTCTTCATAAAAAACACACACAAAAGCTTGGCGGTTTAAAAGCGCTATTAGGAAACACTGTTCCAAGCTATTAGCATTTATTTTTCAATTTCTTTTCTGGTATTTTAGTTTCATTGCCTTCTCCTGCATGCTGTGTATGAAATTCTTTTAATTATTATTTAGAAACATTTCTATTAACGACACCAAAAACAATTTAGACAAACAAAATTAAGAAGAAAAAAAAAACAACAACAACAAATAATACAACAATAACACACTTTCTGATTAAAATAAAAAAAGCAGACTGATTAAAGTGTGTACGAATGAATGGAAACAAGTAAGTATTGTCTTATCGTTTAACTTGACTTTTCTTAAATTGAGTACATGAGAGTCTTCGTAAATAAATTTGTAAGCATGTACCAGTATTGCCAGAGGGGTTATAAGGGTTTAAGGTGGAATTTCTAATATTTATTACAGGAAAATTTTCATGAAAAATATGTAATTACAGGCATTTTAAAAGTTATCCAAACAACAAATAAAAAATTTCCACTCGTTCTAGTTTATTGTAGAACTATTATTGAGTGTGACGTTTCATTGATAAATTTTATTTTTTCAGATTTATAAGGATTTCATAGGAAATACTTGACAACTCTGGGTTGCATGCGAATTAATAACTAGTAACTATACGGTTTGTATGTACATAACACACAATTTTCATCGATCGCCTGCTGCCTCGCTGACTTGTTTGGAAACTATAAGAAAATATAAGAAAAAATATATACATAAATGAGCGTAAAAAAAATCCAATTTGAGTTAATGATTGTAGCAATATTATTTGTTAACTCTCCTTTTTGAAATCAATTCATGAGTAAAAAATACCCAATTGGAAATAAATATATTTTTTGATACGCATCGTGAACATTTTGGTCAATATGAAGGTTTTGCAAAACATGAAAAATATGATTGCAATAAGAATTCAATGACATGAAATTTTCAATTACACAGTGCAACAGGTTTTGCTCGATTTTCATTTTTAAAATTGTATTTTGCAGCCTTTAGATTTTATAACTTTGGTAGGACCAAGGACCCTCAAGAAAATTGTAAAAGAAATGTAATGCATAATTTATTATAAGCAGGGCAATCAAAAATATGCAAAATTATACTGGGCATCAAATGAACAAAACTGTTAGTTATTTATGTGTTTTGGCTTGTCACATTTTCGCAGAAAATCATTTAAATTAAAAGTTTTGTAAATAATAGTTTTTTTAACTATAAATATTTTATCTGTAATAAAATCTTTGTTAGTAAAGATATATTAACGAAATTTTCCGTGAATGTAGACTTTATCGTATAAAATGAGAGTGTAAAAAACTTTAAGATTTTTGTAAAAGGAATCCCACAATTCCCAAAAAAAAACGCAAAAATGCCAAAAATGTTTTTTTTCACATTTTCGACTATATAATCTACATTTTTCCGAAGTTCTATTTGAAAACTTTGATTTTGATTGACAACTTTTAACAACATTACAGATTACTCAACTGCATTCCGTTTGCAGATTCGTGCTTTGGGATTTTAGAAAATATTTACTAAAGTCAAAACTTTCATATAAAATGGGTCAAATTCGGAAGGGTGTGTACCTTGACCGCTTGGGTTATTGAGTTTATTTTCTATTTTAAAGTCATCTCTGTGAAAAGAGTGTAGAAACTTTTTCGGTCAAAAAATCACAAAAAAAAAACTAATTTTTGCAATTTTACAATTAAAAATCGTTTATTTTTGGACTCGATAAATACAGTGTTGGAAAAAATAATAGGGACACTCTAATTTTTCAATATATTCTTACTTTTTTATTTGCTATTCCATAAATATTAAAAAGTATATACATAAAATTAAATAAATTCAAGAAATATTTTTTTGTTAAAAAGGCCTGGAAAAAATAATAGGGACACTTAATGTTTCGGAAAAAATATTTATTTTTTTTTCACATTACCATCATTTCCAAATACTTTTTCAATACTTGATTGAAGATCCTTTCATTTTTATAACCTCCTGACAACGGCGATTCATAGATCCCACAAGATTCGCACATACCTTCTTGAATTTTTTCCAACAACTCTTGTTTATTTTTTGATTTAAAGCTACCAATTTTATTTTTGAGGACTCCCCAGAGATGCTCAATGGGGTTTAAGTCCGGTGATTGGGACGGCCACTCCATTACAGGCACCTCATTCTGCTGAAACCACGTTTTGACGCTTCTAGCGAAATGCTTGAGATCATTATCCTGCATGAATTCCCATTTTAGTGGCATTTCATCCTCAGCAAATGGAAGCATTTTATTCTGGAGAATGTCTATATAGTCAGCAGTATTCATTTTTCCCTGAATCCAAAGTATTGGATCAACTCCAGAGGCCGAAAAACATCCTAAAGCATTATATACCCACCACCGTGTTTGACGGTTTTTTTTTTTGTATATTTTGGATCAAATTCAGCATTTACAGGACGACGTACAAATGATTTTCCGTCAGATCCAAATAAATTGACTTTTGTTTCGTTTGACCATAGTGCGTTCTAGTTTTTTCGCGTGGCAAATTCCAACCTTTTTTGTATGTTTTTCTTGCTCAACAGCGGTACTTTTCTCGGACTGCGTCCCATTAATCCGACTTCCTGCGGCCTATTTCTTATTGTTTGACTTGTCACTGAAGCACACAATTCATTTTAAGGCTACTTGATGACATAAAGGGGTTATTTTTGGAAATTCAAACTAAACGTTAGTCAAAACGCGCTGACGTTTTACTTTCTACCTCTAGTTTCATGACTTTTTTTCGAATGAATGGCATTGAATACTTTAGTTTTGGAACACTTCATTATCTGTGCAATTTTTCTAATTGATAACCCGTCCGAATTTAACTTAAGAATAACATTTTTTTCAGATTCAGTACAATGAACACCACGACCCATTTTCAAATTGTTTTACCGAAGACATAAATCACGAAACCAATATGATTAAATTAATCACATAAATTTTGCTTTACGGATTTTTAATATGTTTATGTTAAAAATAATAATTTTACCCTTAGCTCCGCCCCTAAGGGGTCTGTTGGATCCCCCTTCCAAACTTAACATTGTACACTTTCTACGCCTGTACCAAATTCCACGCAAGTCCAAGCAGCCGATTAAAAGTTACATATTTATTCCAATAATTTTCTATTCTGCCCCACTATGCAGTGTTTCTCCACTCAGTTGTAAGAATGTATGGGTATTTTAACTTAACTGTGAGTGAAATCAATATTTGTGCATCAATAAGCCACGCATCTGGTTTATTTTACTCAAAGACTTACCATCTTTGAGATAAAGATGATAAAATGAAACATTTTTGATGTTTTCACTTTTCAAAAGAAATTTTATTTAATTTTTTTGTTAAATTTTAAATTAATATTAATATTTTTTTCAGACACTTATTTCAAAATAAATCCGGAACTATTGGGCGCATAAAAATTTGATATTAGAACGTCTTAAACCCAATTTTACTCGGCATATTTTGGTGTATAATTTATATAAATCGTGCTTACCGTTCTCGAGCTATAGTGAAATACACTCGAGTAATCGGCTTATTTAGGGTGAAATATTACACACCCATAAAAAAACTCGACGTAATGGGAAAAAACTGAAAGCAGATTCGTGTTTAGCATATCGAATTCCATCTAGTCCACATATTTTTATACCTTACACCACCATAGGTGGGGAGGGTATTATGCGTTTGTGCTGATGTTTGTAACTTTCAAAAATATTGGTCTAAGACCCACCTTAATTTATACCAATCGGCTTAGAATCACTTTCTGAGTCGATTTAACGATGTCCGTCCGTCTATCCGTCCATGTAAACCTTGTAATCAAACTACAGGTCGCAATTTTGAACAAAAATTAATCAAATTTGGCACACAGGTTTCTTACTGTCCAGGGACGAAGGCTATTGAAACTGGTTATAATCGGTCCATTATTTCACCTAGCCCCCATACAAATGTCCTCCCGGAAAAGGGTTTACCACATATAAGTTTCATATAAGTCTAAATAAGTGTGCCGATTTTTATAAAGATCGGTCCATAATTAACCATAGCTCCCATATAAACCCCTTTTCAGAAAATCACTTTAACGGGCATAAATCCCATTTAAATATTAGTATCAAGTTAATATTCGACACAAATAAGTTTTATATAAACATAAGTGATAGTTCCAAATTTTACAAAGATCGGTCTATAATTTACCATAGCTCCCATATAAGGCCCTCTTTCGGGAATCACCTAAAAGTGAATAAATTCATATAATTGTAAGCATCAACATAATATTCTGTTTTCAAATTTTTTTTTTTTACACTTATGAGTATCGATCCACATTTGACTCCAAGTCTAATAAAAGACCCCTCCCCGAATTATAATGTACACAACGGTGTAGGGTATCATATGGTCGGGCTTGACCGACTATATCTTTTTCTCTCGTTTTTTTTTTTTTTCTTTTTTTGAAGGAGTACAAACAGATTTTTTTGTCGACAGCAAGTCACGTCTACAAAACAAAAATGGTATTTGTGATGTCAATATTGACAAAGTTTTGTAATTTTCTAAGGTGATTTAAAGTCGATGTCGAATTGAAACGACTCTGATTTTGTCGACACTTTTTTTGATGTCGACTCAGAATGAAAGTTGGCAAAATTAAAGAAAAATGATAATAATTTACCTTTTTTAAAAACGAAATATAAATATTTCTTTATTTATAATAAATAAATTATGGATCCTTATATTTTTATTTATGGATCGCGAGTAAAAAATTAATTAATCCATAATAAAGTTGACAAGAGGTAGTGGCAGCGTATATTTTTGCAAAAATTTTTGCTTTATTATACCACAAACTCATAGTACAAAGTTTAATTTTTTTATTTCCCGGCAAATTAAAAATGTCCAATATTTGAGTCAGGACTTTTCTTTAGAGCCAAGGCTATGTTTGTTTTCTTCATTGGTAGATCTTTTACTGCAATTAAGTGTAAAAAAATACACTGTTATGTATAAATTTCAAAATAAAAATAAAAAATTGTCACAAAATATTTAGGTATGATATTTATTTCTTTTAAATTATCGATAACAAGTCGACGTCACACAATACTGTTAGGAAATACCGATTTAGCGTCGAGGTGATGTCGATGTCGACTTAAAGTGACAACGAGTACAAATTGACGACGGAGCACATTGGGGTAAAAGGGGTCGAAAATGGCGATTAATTCAGGGAAAGGTGATATCATGATTATTTTAATGATCACGCTTTATTTTTTATTGATTATTAGTTAAAAAAATTCAGTTCCAGAATTTTAAGATTTTTTTTTTTAGCAGAACAGTGACGTCTGTCCGTCCGTCTATACATTAGAGTTAAATGGGTCGAAAATTATGTTTAATTCAGAGATGGGTGGTATCAACACATTAATGATCACGTTAAATTTTCCTTTTTATTAGTAAGTTAAAAAATGCATTTTTAGAATAAGAAGGTGTTTTTGACTGAATGGTAATGTCCGTCCTTCCGTCTATACATTTGGGTTAATTGGGACGAAAATTACGCTTAATTCAAGAAAAAGTGATATCCAAATTTTGATGATCACATTCTATTTTTTTCTATTTATTAGTTAGTAAAAAAAATGCACTTTTAGAATTCTTAAGTATTTTTAGGCAGCATGGCAATGTCCATCCGTCCGTCTATACATTTGAGTTAAATTGGTCGAAAATGCCGCTTAATTCAGCGAAAGGTGATTTTAATACTTTCATTTGATTTTCATATTAATTGAGAAGTGGAAAAAAATATTTTTCGAATGTTAAGATTATTTTGAAAGAATTTTAATGTCCGTCCATCTGTCCGTCTGTTTATTCATTTTTGCAAACTTTCCAATTCAAAATCGTTTAACTTTTGACTCAATAAAGATAACGACTCAAAATTTTCTTTGTTCGATAGATAATTTTGCTTTTTAACCAACTACATAAAATATAATAAAATCGTTTGAAAATATTTGGCTATATATGGAAAAATCTTGACCAAGATCTTGTAAAATTGAGATTTTTGAAATTTCAAATGTATATAACTCGAAAAATATATAAGATAACATGCATGCATGTTTTCTAAAGTATTTATCAAGAACTTTAAGGTGATATCAAAATCTTGCAAATCAGGTAAGGAACATTTTCCATGACACTAGTACCCTATTTTGAACCCCCATAGTTCCGCTCCTGGTTCATATATTGGATCCTGCTTCTAAACTCAAAATGCTACTGTCCTCTGCTAAGCCTATGTGAAATTTCATGTAAATCCAACTAGCCGATTAAAAGTTACAGATTTATTTCGATTCTCTCCCACTGGAGTTTTTTTTTTAATAATAATTTTCTCAAATCGGGCTATATATGCCCACGGTTTTTTTTTCATAATATTAAAATGGACAATATATGCTATTTTTCAGAAAATTTTCAGAACAAATATCCTGTAACATTTTAAGTTGCATTCCATGAAAGTTGAAAATTTATGTATTTTAGGACAATTTTCAAAAAAACAAAAATATTAGGACAAAATATAATTTACAAATACTTGAAGAAAAGTTCACTTAAATATCTGAAATTAATGGTTTCATTTAAAATTTTTACCTCAAAAGACTTTTTATTTAAAATAAATACACTGAAAGCTAATGAAAATTTTTTCAAAAATATAAAAAAATTTCTAACTTTGACAGCTCCTTATAAGAAAACAACATAACGTATCTTAAAGATTTTAATTGATATTGATGCATAATTTTGTCTATTTTTATTCGGCACCCAACTTTATTACAAAACTTTACATTTTAAAATTCAATTAAGCGCCACTTTTGACACATTTTACCCCAACGTGCGGCATATGGAAGCATAACAATTTCCAATATATCTCTGTAGCCATACGCATCTATTGAATTTATCAATGCGATAAATAGGACCAATACAATTCCATTAAAAGCATTACCAAACCTTTGTATTCTAACCCCACTCTTAAACAGGAAAAAATTCTTTTAAGCCAGCGGACAAATCTTTTATAGCCGTTTTTAATCAAATTAGCTTTCGTTTCAACAGAAAATATGTCTCCCCATGTTTTCCGTGTTCACATTCGGCCTAAAGTAGATGTATTTTAACAAGTTTTAACAGTATCTGAAAAATTTTTCAAAGTGATCGCCACTTTAATATCATCCTATAGGGTGTTGTATCTATTATTTTGAGCAGATAGCTAATAAAAAATAATATAACCATATTTCCAAAAAAAATTTCCAAAAAAGTTAATACGAAGAGAAAAATTATATTTTATAAAAAGTTTTATTTTTTTATTTCTACGTAATTTTTTTCTTGTATTATGGATTTTAAAAGAAATCCATTAATTTTAGCAAAACAAACTCCATTTGTTTTTAAGTTTACTCATGTAAAATAATTATTCCTCTTTTTTTCAAGAAAGTATTTATTTCAAGGTTATATTTTCCATACAACAAATTAATAATTAATAATTATGACGTTATGGTTTAATATGTTATATGCATATTAAATTAAAGTATTGTTATTATCAGGGCAAGTTTTTATATGCACAAAAAAAAATGGAAATATGCGCTTGAAAAAGCACGAAAAAATAGTTAATATGCACAGAAATATGCAAAAATAGCTTGAATATGTATGTATATAAAAATCTACGAATGCATTCTTATATATTAATGTGTAGAAAATATGCACAAATATGCATTTTTTAACTTTTAATCTCTAATAGATTTCGTTGTTTATAAAAATATAACTTAATTTTAAGTATCATATTTGAAGCTTCCGATTTTTTTTCTTTACAATATTTACAATGTACTCAAAATACTCACAAAAAAAATTTTAGAAATCATTTGATTGAACTCCAAAAAAATCACCAAAAAATTGTGTTTTTGTTAAGAAAACTAACTTTTGTATCCATTATATGCAAATTTATGCAAAGATTTAAAATATAAGCATTTTTTGTTAAATTCTTTTGAAATATGCAAATGCTTACTTTCCAAGCGAAAAGCTTGAAAAACTTGCCCTAGTTATTATATATTAAATAATAAAAAGAAGTTATATGTAAATATAAACAATTTTAATTGAACAAGCCAAAAAATGAGGAATACGATTAAATTATTTAACATAATAGTTAAATAATTATAGTAAGCAACATCACTAACATAAGGTCATTAATTTATCTAAGATTTACTTTAACTATTAGAATTGATAAGTGATCGTATATGATCTTATATGTTTGGGATTATGATCAAATAAATCAAAATCATTAAAGTTATTGAACTACAACTAATAGTATTTTTTGTTTGGATATAATAACATTAATTGATTTTACCATGAATGAAAAAAAATGATCATAAAGTATTTGTCAATAGACGAGATATGTAATTGTGAAATAAATGTAATATACATATCATGTATGTATGTTTGTTTGTTTGTAAGCAGAGTTACAACAAATGTAGTTATGCAAATCACGTGTAAGTTATTTGAAACAATGGATTTTTCTATGTAATAAATTGTAATTTTCATGCATAAAACCATTGGCTTAGGTAGATAATTTTTCCATGGGGGGCTTAAAATTTGGTAGCAGTTCCCAGAATTTAAATTTTAAAGTTTAAACTGATTTATTTGTTATATAACTCTGTAGAAAAGATCTATAACTCTGTAGAACTTAGATAGACCTGACAATAATAACCGTTCAAGTTTAAAGTAACAAAAAATTTGACCACTATTAAAGAAAGTAAGAAAGATATTGACCGACTATATCTTTCTCACTTTTTTAATAGCCCGACCATGTTCACAGAAGCCAAAAGTTTGAACGAAATAAAATATCGAATATGGAAGATTTCAGAGACATCAATTAGAAATATTTGAGAAACTATATCGAGAAAACGACGTTATTAAAATAACCAAACAGATAAGGCCTACGATTAGGGGAAACTTTGTTTGCCTACGCACGTATACGTGTATACTTTGAAAGGGTTTGGTACAGTTATTCTCAACCTATCCTAATACTATAATGTAATGTGTTGATATTAATAATTATATTAGATTTATGTATATACTTATGGGTGATTCCCAGAATTTGGTACTGATGTTTCTACTTATAAAAAACTTATATATGTCAAATAATAACTTAATACTAACATTTCTATTGATTGATGGGTTTATAAGACAAAAACCCTATTTCGGGAGGATATTTGTATGGGGTCTAGGTGAAATATGAACCGATCATAATCAATTTCAATAGACTTCGTCCTCATGTTGAAGTAAATATTTGTACTAAACATCCAGACAGACAGACAGACAGACGGGCACATATAATTAAATCGACTCAGGAAATGATTCTGAGTCGAGCGGTATACTTTAAAGTGGGAGTCCGATGATTTAATACCCCAACAACCTATGGTGGTGTAGAGCAAGATTTCCCAAATGGGGGTCCGTAGCGACTTTCCAGGGGATCTGCGAGAGTGATCGAAAATGTGTATGGAATTCCTTCATATTGATGTCCGTGGGATTTTGAAGGAAAATATGCTGAAGAGATTATACGAATTAAAGACAGAACTAGATATTTTTATTTTTGTACAAAAATGAAGACCTTTATAAAAAATTTGTAGGAACTATTTTTTTAATATGTATTACTTTGCTTATATCTCTAAATGTTTCGAGTCGTTAAACAATCTTAATATTAAAGTGATTTTATGTGGAAAATTTCTTTATGGAAAGGACGTGTTCAATCCCCTCTACCAAAATATTCCTCATTTCTACTTCTGAATGATATCTTGGATTCATCTGATGTTCAAATAGTTATAAAGGGTGGTCCGAAGTGTTTTTTGTCATTTTCAAGATCCAATAACTCTGAAACTAATAAATATATTTTTATAATTCTTTCACAACCTAACTGATAAGTATAAGTCCAAAGAATATATGTGTTAAAATATTATACTGGTCGGAGTCGTAATTACTAAGTTATAACAAAAATAGGAAGAAAGGAGAAAACAAATTTGCGACATTTTCGGTAAAAATTATGGTTTAAGATGGGGCCAATTATAATTTGTGAATTATATATTTTAAATTTGCAATACATTTGATTATTAAATAGAAAAGAGTAGTTATGTAATTGTATGTTTGACTAATTAATTATACAAGTTTATAGAATTTTTGTAGAATTTCCCGTATTTTTTCACCGATATTGTTAGGAGTTGCGAAATATTTTTGCACAAAATTGAACTAAAACATAATCACGACATCACTATAATACAAATAAAAATAAATTATCTCAAAAATTGTTTTCATTTGTATAATAATAAATTATCATATGAATGCTTTCTAAATATTGAACAAAATCGATCAATCAAAAATATAAAAGTGTAGTAAAACCTTATGTACATAAATTATTTAGAGCATGATGGTCCAAGTTTTTTTATTATTTAGAGAAATTCAAATCTCTAGATATATTTGGACAACATTTTTTTTAGGTTGATTATTTGCTGGTTTGTTACGAATAATTTCTAAATAGTGCTATTTAGAGATATCACTCTCAATTTCTACAAATAAATATAGCAAGAACTAACTAAAATTGTTTGAGAGTAAACTCTATTTGGATATGTATACGTTTCCAAATTTAAATTACTGTAGTTTTGATATTAAAAATGTTGAGATATGTCTTCGCTATAACTAAACCATTTAAAGACATTTTATGCTCAAAATAAATCTGGGTTTAGTAGATCTCCGATACTTAAAAATATTATACAAACATTTTGAATTTAACTTAAAACCTCTGTGTAGTACATAGATTAGAAAAATAACACTGGTATAGACCGGTCTATACGAAAATATCTATATTAAACTTTAGAACAAAGTTCGAGTCAAAACATATTTTTGAAATGGCACAATTTGGTAATTAAAACTGTTTAAAGTTTTGTATATAGCCCCCATACAAATATTCTTCATTATAGCAATTAAATCACGAAGATTTATTCATATTTCATATATCTCTAATTAATTTCTAATTAATTGACAACTATATTAAACACAAACTATTATAATAGATATAATATTTTCTACGGCATTATTAGTAAATTAACAAAAAAAATTTACTAATAATATAAATAATAATGTAACACTTACCATTTAATAATAATTGTGAATCTTGTCTGGTTTGATCTTGATCCTCTTCAATACTAAATTGATTAGTTATGGGAATCTTTTGGGATATACGATCATTACTGGTGGCTGATAAATGATGCAATTTATGACGAGAACTGCTGGCACTTTTTGACAATGGTGTATTAGTACCACCTTCGCTAACACTATTATGAGAATGGTGGTGATGATAGTGGTGGTGGTGTTGAGAATGGTGATGATGTGGATATTGTTCATCATTTTGTGGTTGATTTATTTTATTAGAATTTGGTGAATCTTTTGGTAGATTGTTTGTAGAAAATACATTATCATCTTCTCTACCTTCCTGAGTTGGTGCTTTGAGTACTTCGCATTCATTAGGATTAAATGATGACGAAGTTGGATCTAGTGTAATACGAGTGGTGGGAGCATTCCACCATTGCAATTTGGCCATATTAGTTTTGTTAGTATAATGTTTTGTGGCAGCTGCCATTGCTGCTGAGGCATTATCAGTTGTATCCTGGGCCAAGTCTAAATTATTTTCCGTTGTATAACCATTTGGTATAGTAGTTACGGGTGGGTGGTCTAGTGATGCAATGGGTGGTTCATTGACACCCTCTTTTAAAGGGGTATATTTTTGCATTTTGAATTTTTATTTTTTTATACTTGTGCGTTTCACTAAGATTTCAAAAAAATTTTTTGTGATTTCTAATTTAAGTTTTTTATGTATTTTTTAATATTTTAATTTTCTTTTTGTTTTGTTTTTTTTATGTTTTTTTAATACAAAAGTTTTTTCTTTTTTATTTTAATGTTTATTTTAAAGATTTTTGTTTGTTTAAATAGTTTTCGTTTATTTTACAATTTCAATGTTCTTGTTTCTTTTTTTTTTTTTTCGTTTATAATTTTTATTTTATTTATTTAGTTGATCCTATATAATGGCATCATCTTCATCGTATAATAGTAGATAATGTCAGCTTCGCAGTTTCTTAGCTCCTGTGACATCCCGTACATGAGCAATGTGGCAAACTTGGCTCATATTGTATTCACTACTGTTATTACTTTCATATTCTATTTGCTTAATAGAAATTAATAATTTTCTTGGTTGACTGAGTTCCATGTTGAAATAAGATCACAATGAAAACACAAACAATAAATCAAATCAATCTATCTATATGTATATATGTCAGTCTAACCATCAACAACCAGAGATATTTGTTTTTTTTTATCAATATGAATATTTACATCTACTGCTGAGATATTTAATATTCTTTCTTCTGTCAAAAAAAAATCTAGATTTTTTAGGTTTTGAATAAAGATATTTTATTTCCGTTTTAGAGATTTTTCATTGATAAACATTTGGAAAATCACCATATATTTACTTTTTTATTGTAGTGAAATTTTTAACGATTGCGAGTACGAGTTTTTAAACGTCTTCGTTTGAACTGATTCTGCTGTTGTTTCAATGGAGCAAAAAGTATATAAATATTCTCCTCTAGAGAGAGCCCTTGAGAGTAAGTATTATAAATGTTATTATAATTGACTTTTTTAAGAGAATTTAATGTATTAAAATAATCCTGTCATTTATCACATAATCCTGATGATATCAATCATCCAAAACGTAGCAGTTGTCCAAATGAATTAACTGCTATTGTTTCTTTTCCGGAGGCTGGTAGGTGAGGCTGGTTATATGCATTCAAATGCCGATAAAGATCGGCATCTGCATCAGGATCAGGTCCTCCTCCGCCGCTACGTTTTTCAAAATAGAATTGTTCTATATATTCTTTTTGTAGCAATACCAACGATAGATTGGATACTACAATGCCGTGTACTATAGGAACTGTATTTCGGTAGGCTTTTGCAATTTTATAACCACTATATCGTGGGGACGATGATGAAGATGATGCTGAGGCTGATGCTGCTGCTGCTGCTGCGGCGCCGAACGCTGCACAATAAAGGTGACGTCTTCGTTGTCTTCTGCTAAGATTTGTTTGTTTAGAAACACTTTGAACTGAATGCATTACGTTTAGAAACACGAACGTTATAAACAAATTTAAAGGGCGTTTTATATAGCGCACTTTTAACACACAAACAAGAAAAATATATATTTTAAATGTATAGCACTTTCTATTTCTTTTACAAGTTACAAAAGTTTAAATTGTTTTTTAGTTTTAAGTTTTTTTTCGATTTTCTTTAGTTTAATAATTTTATCTTCTTAAAATTTTATAGATTTATATATTCACTTTTTAATTTTCCAATTTTTTCTTATTAATTTGTCTTGCTTTTTTTTTTTTTTTTTTTTTGTTTAAGTTTATCTTTTTTGGTTTTTAACAAAATTTTATTAAATTTTTACCATTACTTAAAGATAATTGTTCTATAATTTGTTGAATATAATATAAATTTTTTGTTGAATTTTTAATTAAACTATTATTACTTAAAGACTTGTTACATTTACTAATAATAATGGTTGTAGTACAATTATGCATTAATATAGAATTAATTAATTTGATTTTTTGTTTCCCATGCACACTTTGAAAAATCTTCATATTCATTTCGCACAATTTTCTTTACACATTCATCAATTCAATTTATTTCTTCATTTGTCTTGGTATTTTTCCCCTACTTTTTTTCTTATTTTTTCCGTAACGTTTTCTTCTTTTATTTCTTACGTTGTCAGTAAATTTAATATTTTATTTTATTACAAAATATTCGTTTTCAATAACGCATATTTTAATAAAAATTATTTAAATTATTATTTTCAAAAAGAAAAATAATAAAAATCTGCCTGCACCTTTAATGTCGACGAGTAGTTGAGGAGAGAGTACGATGAGCTCTTCAATGTAGAATGGTTGTAGAAAATCTGTAAGTAAGAAAAATGAACAAGAACAAGCATTAGACATAAGACAATGTGATTGAGTTGAATATAATAATGAAAAAAAAAAAAAAAAAAAACTGAAAAAATCAATAAAAACTATTTAATCAACGACGACAACGATGTTGTAGCTGATGATGATGATGGTGATGGTGTACGCATTTTTAAACATACATTTTGTGTAGAGTTTGCGCAATACATCACATGATGCAAATTGACATTTGGACAGGGTGTAACAATTGAAAACATATTGAAAATAACTAACCAGATACAATTTAATGAAAAGTTCAAAGTTCTCCAAAAATAATAATAATAAATGAATACAAAACATAAAATATTTAAGACGTCATTTTAATTGAAATGGTAATAGTAAACAAAACTAATTGAAAAAATGTATTGGGATACATTCTTTAAAAAATCATACTTTTTTGAAAATTAATACTTTTTATTTAAAAATCCTTTTTTAATTTGTAATTTTTTAAAAATTGGTCTTTAATTGAAAATTTAGAAACTTTTTAAAATTAGTACCTAGTACCTGGTACTTTTTTGAAAGTTGGTCCTTTATTGAAAATTTAGTACTATTTTTATATAAAAATTGCTTCTTTTTTATAAAAATTATTTATTTTTTTGAAAACTTTGTACTTTTGTACTGGTTCTTCATTGAAGTTTGTTCCAAAATTGTTATGTTTTTATTTGATCTCTTTAAAAAAAATAGTACCTTTTTTTAAAATGGTACTTTTCTTAAAAATTGATCCCTTTTCGAAAATTAAGAAGAAGCTCCTAGACAACGTAGAGAATTACAATTTAGCTTATTTATAAAAATTTTCGTCTTACAAATCCTAGCCAGATTTTGAAATTTCTATTAGGGAGCGGAGATACTTTGGTTTGTATACTTGTAATTTCTAAAGCCTTTTTTCTCTTTTCGGAGCTTTTTGAAGCACCCAGACGAAGAAAATTAAAATTTGGCTTACTTATAAAACTTTTTGTAGTTAAAATCCTAATGGAGCCAAATTTTAAAATTTTTATTAGGGAGCGGATTTATGTGTCTCTTTATAAGCATTTTTTCTCTTTAAAGAGCTTTCTGAAGCTCCCAGGCATGGTAAAAAACTAAAAATCGGCTTACTTATAAATATATTCATCCAACAAATCCTGACGGAGCCAAATTTTTCTATCAGGGAGCGGAGATTCCCGATTTTTTTCAAACTCATTGTCAAAATGCCAAATCATATCGAAAACTGATTTTACATTTCGGGCAGGGAGGGCATTTTTTTTTAAGTTTACTAATTTAATACTTTAGTCACTATTATACCATCAGATTCCAACAGCTTCAAATCTTTAACTCCGATTATGGAAAGTAAAAGCGTCATGTTACTTTATAGTTCGTTTGTAGTTTAATAATCCAGGATAATTAAATTATCAAAATTGAAAAATTTACACTTGCGGTTTTAAATTATTTTACAGATTTTTTTATTATTATTTTTTTTTTTTAATTTAGTATTTTGTTTATATTTTAATACTTTTTTATTTATTATTATTTTATTTAATTATTTTGTAATTTGGCGTTTTTTCTATGATTCAGAATTTTTAAACTATTTTGTAATTGTCGTATTTTTTAAACTATTTTGTAATTGTCGTATTTTTTAATTTCATTTCGCAATGTCGAATTGGTAGTTTTCTCTTAAAGTTGCCGATTTTATTTTTTGTTTTTTTTTATCGATGATATGTAATTTAGCGTTTTTTTTTTTCATTTAATTTTGCAATTTTAATAGAAATTGATTTTTTTTAATTTCAGGAATCTTTCGCAATTTCTTTTGTAATTTGACGTTTTTTTAGATTTAGATGTTTCTGCATTTAAGCGATTTTTTATTATTTTATCTAATTTTACTTTTTTTATTTGTAATTAGAATTTTTTATTTGTTCTTTACCTTTTGTAATTTATCAATTTTTTAGTAATTTGATTTTTTAGTTTGCTTTTTTTTACATTTTATTTTTTTATACTGTAATTTTTGTAATTTAGCGATTTTTTTTAAATATGTAATTCAGCTATTTTTTCTCTTAGTTTTATTTATCTATTTTATTATTTTAACATTTTTTTTTAATTTTTAATTATGCGTTTCATTATTTTGTCAATAAAGAAAATGAACAGGAAAGTTATCAAGGGCTTTCATAAAGTTGATTTGACTTACAGACGGACAGAAAATCTGATATCGTTATTTCTATCTATACTAATTGAATGCTGAGGAAATTACAAACTTATATTGATACTCTCTTTCAAAAATATTTGTTTATTATTATTTTGTTTAATGGTCCAATAAAACATTTCAAATTAAAAGGATTTAAAAACATCTTTCTTTTAACAACAATAGATATTTGCTTACTTTACTCCAATGTAGAACATTTTTCCATTTTCTAATAAATATAATACGTTTAATGTATAAAATCACTAATTTGCTGGGTTTTATTTATTTAACTGATCTTGAAAATGTGTCTTTTCATTTATTAAACTTATAAAATATTAAACAAATCAAACAATAATCTCATTTAGACGTACGTACGTATATACAAACAAATCTAAGTACATTGTAGATTAATTTTGTAATATAGTACATACTTTAGTTTGTATTATCGGTTTTTAATATGTTGTCTAAGTGTTTGGTGATAACAAACAAAAAAATAAATAAAACTTGTACAGAATTTTCCTTACTATACCGGAAATTGTTAATTATTTGGGGGGTACCAATGAATCATATGATTTTTCCTATGAAAAGTTTATGAATATTTTTTTGTGCAAATTTACATTTTCTATAAACCTTATGGCCATATACAAATATAGAATGATTGCGAATATAGTTAAAATAAAAAGATTTTTTTACAGAATAACACATATTAAAGCATACAAATTTTAAATACTAAAAATGTATTAGGACCTAAATCAAAAATAAATTTTAAAGAATAGCTCGTTAGTAATTTATATTATTGTATATAAATGCAAAGTTTAATTTATGAGCTTCGTAATTCTTGTAGACGTTATTCTTTGTCTATTCGTTATCTAGACCACAGTCGGTCGGTTTTATCTACACCTAAAGTGTATGTAGGTACTCATATTTACCTATCTATGTCTATGTACTCATATTGTATTATTTTACTATTTCATGGCTAAAATAAACATATCAACACTCAGATTTCAGACATACGCTATTAAATAAAAAAAAAATACTATATAAATACGATTTATACTCTCTCATATACATTTAGAACTAAAGCAATACATACGTAATTGAAATGAAAACTGAACACCAATCACCACCATACCCATTCCCCATTAATTTGTTTAAAGATTAACCGCCTAGCTACAATAAATATGACTAACATAACGAAGATTTCATATTTTTCCGAAAGGTTTTTTTTCTTTTTTGTGGCATTGAAAATTACGAAAAATAAATTCATAAGGAAAAACACATATGTATAGGTATTCCGTCATTATGACGGAACTTATAATACTATACATGTAGGTTAAAGGCAACAGGTAAATTTCTAATTAATGCAAATTTTAATTTATGTTCTAAACTCTACTATAAAAAATACTAAGGGCTCTAAATTTTTTTACATAAACTTTTACGTTTGAAAGACATTTAGAATGATGAAGTGTACAAAAATTTTAGATTTTGCAATAAGGAATTACACAATTCTGAAAAAACGGCAAATATTAAACATTATTTAATTTTTTGGGAAATTTGCCCATAGTCTATATTAGTTGGAGGTTTCGAAAAAGGCTTTGCATTCCGTTTGCAGATTTGATTTTTTGGGAAATTTGCCCATAGCCTATATTAGTTGGAGGTTTCGAAAAAGGCTTTGCATTCCGTTTGCAGATTCATGTTTTTTGGATTTTAGTTAAAATTTTGATATAAAATAGGTGAAATTCGTTTCCCTTATGGGTTGTTGGGCTCATTTTATATTTTATATACGTTCTTAAGGAAAATTTTAGACTAGGGTGGGACAATTTATTCAGTTGAGAAAAAACCAAAAATCTTAGAAAATTACCCTGTCGCTTATGCAAAATATAAGTCCCATAAATTAAGGCTAAGGTTCTCAAAAAAAAAAAAAACGCAATTTTGAGCTTGTTATAAAAAAAATATATATATTTTCTACCATGGGATTTTGGTCTCCCAAAGAACTATTTAGGCATTTTATTTTTGATCCATAGTTGCTTGGGGAAATTTTCCTAGAATTCTACGAAGATTACGTTTTTTGTTATAAGCCTTTTGACAAAAACTATTGAACCATCCTAGTGTAAACTCTTTTTCGGCTAAAAAAAAACGCATAAATTAATAAATACAGAAAAAATACTCAACAAATTGGTATTCTGGAGAAAAAATATACTCAAGGGTTTTATTCCTCGAAGTCACTTTTAATACACTATGGTGAGCAAATTTTTTATTATTTTTTTTTTTAATATTTTATAATGGACTATAATTACTTCAAAACAAGTTATGGATATTTATTTATCTTATCAAATAACTGTTTTTAAACTGCATTATATATTTTTAAGTAGAATTTTGGAACCGATTATGGTCAATATAATAAATAAATAAATAAATAAATAAATAAATAAATAAATAAATAAATAAATAAATAAATAAATAAATAAATAAATAAATAAATATATAATATAAATAAATCTATCAGGTATGTGATTTAAATCGATTCATTTTGAAACAAAATCATTTTCAAATTTTATTCCAGTTCTATAAGTTTTTTCTCAAATGACAGCAAATTTATTTAGGTATGTGATGAAAACCGTCGAATCGGTTTGAAAAGATGTAATGAATTTCGGACGATTTCAAAAAGCATTTTTCAACAATGATCTATTTTTTATTAAGAATATACAGCCCATGTGAAAAATAATTAATTTTAGAGAAATATAAAAAATTTTGTAATAAAATCTAATATATTAAATAAAATTTAATAGAAAGTGATTTAAATATAATTTTTATCAATAACAAAAACGAAAATATAAGTACATCACACATTTTTTCGATTTAAAATCGATTCGTTTTCTGGATGATGCTATCGTAAAAAATGAACTTTTGCAGCCGGCTAAAGGTACTACTGATACATAAGAAATTTCGCAAGAAAAAAGTGCTCAAGATTAACTGAATGAAAAGCTAAGGTAGACAATCATCAAAACCTTAAACATGCACCCGAATATAACTCTCTGTGAAATTTAACGACATCGTTTTGAATTTAAAATGCATAGGCGGCCTTTATTTCAAATAGCCGGATTCAAGAAGATTATTAAAATTTTTATGCATAAGGGTTTGGCCGTTTGTTTTGTAAAATTTTATGAACAGCCAAACATATGAGGAGCGCTATTATTTCTTCTGTGTGATATCAAGTCATATATGATCGGATGCAATTGTTTTCTTCTTTAGACACATCATGAAACTTAAAAATTTAAATTAAGTTAAAGATATTTGCTTTAATAAAAGTATGACTTTTCAGGAATAGCCAAATCTATGTCCAGCAAGTGTTAGAAATACTACAAAATATAAAATTCGACCGGCTACTTAAAGCCGATTTTTGGAGCATGACAGAAAAGAAAATTGCATTGCTATTATTGATTAACCAAATGTCCTTATGTGTCACTATTTAGAAATTTTTCTAAGTGCTTTGTATCAATATTTGTGTCCTTTTTAATTTGAAATAAATATTTTTCTGAATTAATTAAATTTGTATTACCATATATACACATGTATAAACCACATTTGATCCACATTAATATAGATTCTGTTTTAAAACGGCTACCAAAATTTGTTCGATTTAAATACGAAAAAATATGTTAATTTCGTTTACCATCACCACCTGATTCATTGAATTTTTCATAGCATAAAATGGGAAATGAAATCGAATTCAGTTTTATCAAAAAAACGAAAATAAAATCGAAAAGTGTACGTACATCACAGTTATATTCGATTTTACATAGTTTTTGTTTCGAATTCGTTTTTCATCACATACCTGTATATCTTCTATATCTATATTAAAATAATTTTCAAAAAATTTAAAACGAATAATTGAAAAAAAAAATTAATAAAAATAATAAGGTTGCCGAAATTTGCAATAAGAGATGCAATTAATTTTTAAAAATTTAAAGATTTCAACATACAAAGTATTGAAGGTATTTACAGCACATTTGAAAATATTATAGTGTAAAAACTCCTTTATAAAACTTTTTATCCTACAAATCCTAACGGAGCCAGATTTTGAAATTTTTACCAGGGAGCGGAGATAATGGGATTTATGTGTCTTTTTCTAAGAATTTTTTCTCTTTCCAGACCTTCCAGAAGATAAGAGAAAATTAAAATTCTACAAATTCTAACGGAACTAGATTTCTATCAGGGAGCGGAGCTTCCAGACAACGTAGAAAAATAAAATTTAGCTCACTTATTAAACTTTTCGTCCTACACAAATCAATCACCAAATATGTTGGTAAATAATTCATTCAATTAACAGCTTTTTTAAATTTGCACCCCTCACTAAAATGATCAATTACTAAAAACTATAAAAAATGAAGGGCATTTACGTTGAGTTTTGATTTTTTTTTTTTTTTTTTCGTTTAATTTTCGGATTTATTTGGGCATATTTTTATTATTATATTATATTTCCTGGCTTTGGCAGGCTTATACGCTAGTAAATAAATAAATAAGAAATATGTATTAATTTTGCCAAAAAATTTAACTTGTTTTCTCATCATGAAAAACTAAAACGACGCAAGTTGGGGAAAATTTGTCAGAAGTTGCTGTTGATTGAATTTTGAAAACTTAACTTTTCGCAATAAAATGGGTACCGAATAAAAGTAATAAAAAATTAAACTTTTTAAATATTGAAAAAAAAATGTGGGTGTACTTTTTTAAATAAAAGGTATTTTAAACCAAAATTTTTAAGATGGTACCATCAAATTAAGGTATTTTAGTGTGTTTTTCCTTAAGTATTTTAAAATTTCTTTTTTTTTTTTTCAAATATGTTTTTTTTTTTTTTTTTAATTTTTAGAAAATTGTCATAAAATACACTAACAGAACTTAAAATATTACAGGTCGTTTATTCTCATATTTTTTTTGAAAAATAGTACATATTGTATTTCTTAATAATTACTCAAGTGATTCAATATATATTTCTCTAGATTGTGTGGTAGCAGGTAATATAAGATTCCTCAAAATCGAGCTTCCCGACTAATTTCATATGCTAAGTTATATATAAAATTTACTTAACAAAATTTGGATCACTGTTTCGAAGAATTTTTGTTTAAAATGCACACAATATTTTTTCAAAAAATATTATTAATTTATGCAAAATAAGTAATCATTATCATTATAAACTGGGTTTATTCCATTATATTTAAACATATTTATTTCAGTTTTTTAAACATAAATTTTAAAAGTCAATATATATATTTCTTTTTTTTATTTTTTATTTTTTTGGATTGCGTGGGTGGTTATTAAAAATATATTTTTTGTTTTAGCTTGATGTCAAGAGAATTTATATTTTAACTAGTTGAACAATCTACTAAAAAAACACCTTATGCAATTGTACTTATGTTTTTTTATTAGTAAGATTGTAATAAGTACCAGTAGAATTCCATTTTAAAGGAAAGCACTACTTGAAATTGTTAATGATAAACAAATTTGCAATGAATTCTTATAATTAAACTTTTACTTAAAACAACGATTAAAAAACCAATAAATAAATGAACATTTTTCCAAAAAAGTTGATAATCATAAAATAAATTGTTTTAAATTTTATTAAAGTATTTGTCTGTGATTTTTTTATTTGCAAATAGTTGTGATTTGAAATATATTTGAAAAAAGATAAGCATTAATTCCTAGAAAATCAGTAAAAATCTTAACATCATTTGAATTATATTAAAACTTTAAAGTGCTAATTCAACTTGTGAAATATAATCTTATATTTTTTTTTTATTTGAGAAATGAAATGTATAAAGTGTTAGTGAAAAGATTCACGTGGCAGATTTGTTTATAATAAAAATGAAGAAATTTATGATCTTATTTGTAAAAAAACTAAATTACTATTTTATAATCTTAAAATATTACTTTGATTCTTGACTATTTTAAATAAGTTTGTTTTTTAATTTTACTTATGATTTTTCTTAACTGTAAGACCCTATTAATTGATTTAATGTAATTTTTTTGTCTATAAATTTTATTATAATGTATTTATTTCAAAGTTATATAAAAAATCTTACAAGATCAATAATAAATAAATATATTATTAAATAAAATCGTATCTGTATAATTGTACCTGTTATTCCTTTTACGCTTACACTATAATACGATTTTAATAATATACTATTGCAAAGACATTCAAATTTTTGATTTTTTTTTTTTTTTTTAGGGAAAAACTCAAAGAGTTTAATTTTTATAATTTTTAAATACGGTACCAAATCATTAAATGATTTTATTCATGTTAAATATTAAAATAAAATATGAAGATGTAATAAATGAAACAGAGAAAAAGACGCCTAAGATCAATTCCTTAAAAACTTTAGTCTTGTTAAAATATGTGATATAATCTGATATCTTTAAAATTCGAAACATTAATTGTTAGTCATAATATTGTAAAACACAAATAAATAACCAAAAGGGAAAAACTTAAATAAAATAAATTGTTAAAACGAAAAAGAAATGATAAAACTAAAAAAGCTAAAACTGGAAAAACGCTAAAATTAAAAACACAAGAAAATAAAAAAGTCGCCAAAAAAAAAGGAAAAAAATAAAAAAAAAGTTCAAACGAAAAAAATAAATAAATAAAAAACGCCGAAATAAAAAATGTATTAAATGCAGCAAAATTTACTAAAACGACAAAATAAAAAAAAAAACGATTAAATAAAGAAATCGAAAAAATAAAAATCGCTGAAAAAAATCGTAAAAATAATACTAGTATCATGGAAACTAGAAAAATCGCCATAATGAAAAACCCAAAACTGGAAGAAACCGCCAAACGAAAAAAATTACTGAAACCAAAAAAAGAAAATTTTAAAAAATCCGAAAAATATCGACAAAATTAATTAAAAAAGATCGCCATCGGTCACCAATTAGCGTATTAGCAATTGCCACTTGACTAACTCTGTGGTAAGCTGAAAGAAGATGAAAAGAAGAATAAAAAATTTTTAACTGAATCATTGTAACCAGTAAAGTGGTACAAAAGTTACACTTTGTAGCCGTTGAAGTAATTTTGTATGTAAAAAAAGGGCCACCTTTATTGACCCTTCGGTAGTCGTGGAGGTGGCAATAGACTTCCTCCTAGGACAAGCCCATGTTAAAGTGACTAGTCACGTAGCTAATAAAGTGACTAGTGGTACCCTAAAGTTGTCGATTAGGTAACTTGTACGCAACTGCCACCATAGACTGCAGGGTATTTACTTGTTTTTAGGATGTCGATTAAATACATTTGAGGTTAAACGTAGCTTAAACCATTTATAATGTTTTTCAATAATTATCTGGTATATAATCTAGGTTTAATTCAGCTACATTTGACAGTTAAATCCAAAATATAATGAAATACATTATATTTTATATGATATTATAAACAAAAATAAATTAAGTGCATAAATTTTTTATTCTATTTTGTTTATTAAATTTAAATCATTGCCATAAATTTAACAAAAACAAAAATCACCTATGTTTTAAAAATTCAGTATGGTAATTCTTGCGAATTTGAAACTTTTAATCTAGCACTGAAAAAAAACGTTGTTAGTTAAAGCTCATTTTAATTTGTTTGTGGATTAAATTAACAACAAGTTAAACCAAATATAACTAATAAGCAGGGAAACCTATGCTCTAAAAACGCGAAAATATGCACTTAAAAAAACAAAGATTATGTATAATTTTTTAACAAAATTATGTTTTTTATTAATATTTCAACGTTATAAGATAAGGCAAAACTGAAATTTATCAACCTCGTGCAAAATTTGATTTCCCATTTTTACCTGTATATCATAAAAACGTTATTGATCTTCTATTTTCTTACCCATATAATTCTATACACTATTAGTAGTTCAGAAATTATCATATCGATCACTGACCGCCAAAATATCGTAACGGACAACATTTTCGAAATTCATGTTTTGATGAAAATCTATAATTTAGAATCATTTAGATCATTTGTCAAATTTTCATAGACGTATCAAGTGTTATTTCAGATTTATAGCGAAAGTAATTTTATCGTAAGTGACATTTTTCATTCATATAACAATGTGTAAACAATAATGTGTAAAGTTTTGTTTTTTGCACTTAAGACATTTTCGCGGTTAGGGCTCGATATGCTTTCATAAAAAAATTGTTTTTACAACATAAACTTCAATAATAATATTCAATCTTGTTTCTACAAGACAAGCTTCTCAACAATAAAATGGTATTCATTAAAATTAATTTTTTTTTTATTTTATTTACTTTTTTTTTCTCATTTTTTTTATAAAATCAAATTTGAAAAACATTTCATGAGGAATAAAAAAATTATCCTTAAAATATCAAAATATGCTCTAAAAGGGTTAAATATGACTTAAAAATAACAAAATATGCTATAAATATGCACTAAAAATTGCCAAATGCAAAAATATGCCGTTAAGAGTAAAATATGCAAAAATATGCACTAACAAATCGATGCCAAAATGATTTATTTGTTCTGAAAGGCATAAATATTTAATCGATGGCTTCATTCAACGTCCAGGAAAAAACATACAATTGCATATTGTGGTTTCCCTGCTAATAAGTAAAGAACTAGCTCTAAACTTTATTACTTCAATTTATTTTAAAGTATATCTTGCAATTGTAAATTTGACAATACATTAAACTATTAATTCCTTTAATACATTGAAGTCAAAATAAATTAAAATAACTATATGAAATATTAGCAGATTAAATTTAAAATATATTTTAATTATAAAATTGCTAAACATTTTAAAGGGTATAAACATTTTTCATATATTTTAAAAAATACAGAAATTGACGATTAAAAAATTATTTTTTGCTTAATCATATTATGTATGTGTATAAAATTTAAACAATCATTTTTTATATTATTCTTTATTTTAAGAAAACGTGAAATAAAATTGAATTTAACCGATAAGTAAAGTATATTTGGAAATTGTTAGATTATATAAAAAAATGTGCTTTATATGATATTAAAAACCAATATCTAAAGAAATACAATATAAATTTTTAAAGCACGTGAAAGAAATTCTAAAATAACCGATAATTATTGTACAATTTCAAATTGGAATTGGTTAGATTATATCACAAAAAAATAAAAATTTATATGGAATTAAAAAGCTAATTCATATATAAACAAATTAAATTTTAATTTGACAGTATTATAGCTGTGATAAGTCAATGCCTTTGTTAAAAAAAGATAAAATATAAATATACCTATATTATCTATTATTAAACAAACTATGCCTATATAGTAGAAAATACAATTAAAATTATTTGATTATTATAATATATATTATGTAACAAATTATCTAATTTGAATGTAATAATATTTAATATTTAAATAAAAAGATAGAAATATACACAGGCCGAAAAAAGTATTGGCACAGTATATAAATTTATATTATAAAATCGGTCACTGTGTATGTGGCATCTTTCGTGATATTTTTGGGATAAATTTAATGAAATGATATGAAGGATCTAAATCGGAGAATATATTGTAGCTGCAGTACATGACTTCATAGACCGAACTAATCTCAGAATGAATACATTTTTACTTTCCTGTGCCAATACTTTTTTCTTTAAAATATTAGGAAATGTTTTAAATTTTGCAATTTTCTTGCAAACGCTTTGTTTTAGCAAAGAAGTTTAATGGTCCTTAATAAACTTACACAAGGATGTATTAAATAACTAACACTCACATTTCTAACTAAAGAAGTTTAAGTGCAGTGACCGATATTTGAGATAAATTTATATACTGTGCCAATACTTTTTTCGGCCTCTGTATGTAGCAGCGTGTAACAAAATGTCACTTTTTATTTTCACTTGGAAAACCATCTAATGTGGGTTATAGACTAGGGAATGGTAAATCGATTTCGATTTTAGTCAAAAATCGATTTTCAGGGGAAAAAATCGGTTGTTTGCAATCGATTTTATGTCAACAATTTTATACTGAAATCGATTGTTTAGTTTCAAAAATCGATTTTGTTTTAAAAACATAAAAATATGTACAATTATAAAAATCTTATAAATTAACTATATTTTTTTTTTTTTGTTGATAATAATAAAGTTATGTTAAATTAGTTCTATAACGATCTACAAAGGAATAAAAAATATCAAAATTTTAAAAATTCAGTAAATTTCTCAACGACGTCGTAAAAATTTTTGAATTGCGTGCAGAAAAAAATCATTCGGCTTTAATCTCTTTTGATGTCTGCTTTTTTAACATCATTTGGCGGTGAAGGAGTAAAAGTGAAATTTAAAAATGACCCCAAGTCGAGTTTCCAATGTTTTAAGAAAATAGAAAATTAAAAAATCCCAATATTCAATTCGCAAAAGATCTTAGTATTTTTACATATCATCCCTAGCTGGGCATTTGGCAAAACAATCGTCTAAATCCTCTGAAGGAAAAAAATAATAAAACAATTTATCCAAATATTAATGAAATAGCTCAAGAATATCAGTATCGTGTGAACTTCTATTCTTGAAGGATGGCCTTATAATAACCCAACAAAGAAACAAGATTAGTAGTGAACATTGATTTAAATGTAAGGCTTTTTTACAAAGCCTTACTGAAGAAGATTGGTTTGATGGAAAAATTAAATAATCATAGATTTCTTATATTTTATATACTTAGCTTTTATACATGTATTACTTGTGACCTGAATTTTTGAAATTATCCAGTTGGCCATCTCTTCAAGACAACATCGACGACGCGTACAAGACCCATAGACAATTCTTGACGACATGTTGACGACAGCCTATACAATTCGTCGACGACTTTTCCAAACAAATGTCCGCTAAATCGTTAAGGACATTATAAACAACAATGTCTTACAAATTGTCGTCGACGATTTTGCTGAATTTTCTTAGTAACATCTTTCGCCATCCTGTTGGAACCAATATCGTCTTTTCCATTTCATTTAATTCGGGCCAAATATCTTTAAAGCAGTACGCACAAATGATGTTGCCGACCAAAAATTCATTTCTTTTAATTTCAACACGCGCTAAATAATTAGTTATATTTTTATTTTTTTTTTTGGAAAAAAAGTTAATATTTTTTTCAGAAATAAATAATTGTTTGACAATGGAAATAAAGTTTAAATATTACGAATTAAGGACATTGTCGCACATATAGTCGTCAATTGGACTGGTAGCACGACAATGTGCATGCAATTGTTACTTAATTTGTCCTGAATAGAATTTTATAAGCGACAAAATATACAATTTCCTGCAGACAACGTCAACGACAATATCGTCTATGATCATTTAGCCAACTGGGTATTTTATATGTTTATTTTTTAATTTTTAGTTGTTTTTGATACACTTTTGAATTTATCAATAAAAAAAATCGACTTCAAAATAAAATCGATTTTGGGGACCGATTAATCGATTTTGAAAATCGAAACGAAAAAAGTTGATCGTAAAATCGATTTTTGGCATTGTTTACCATTCCCTATTATAGACTTTCTTGAAGTCATCACAAAATAATTTTGTTTAATTTTGAAACAAAAATTTCAATATATGGCGTTTTTAGGGTAGTTTTTATGTAATTCCTGTACTTTATAGGTCAATTTGAGATTTTTAAACTTATTTAGAAAGCAGAAGAATGTAACTTTAAGAGCGGAGTACCATTCAGTTTTGTGCTACAAGATAACTACACATTTCACTCTCAATAGATGGGTCTAGTTCCGGAGACCCAAAACTATAAAAAAATAATAATACAATATCAAATAAAGGACAATAAACAATAAGTTCTAGATGGAATACTTTTTCCCTCAGAACAAAAATTGACTTGGAATAAGATTCACAAGTGTCCTAGCTTCCGAAGCACAATACTTTAAACTGTGTTAGAAAGTTCAATTAGTTCCATATTTTAAATAACACTTCTTAGCGAAACACTCTTTATGAACAATATCAATCAAATTGTTTACGCAAAAACTGTACAATTTTAATTGCCATTAAAAATATATTGATAAATAAAATTAAACATATTCAAACCCTGATACTGAGTACAAAGCAAAAATCTCACATGATCTTGCCACAAAAAAATAAAGATCTGAAGAAATACTATACACACAATAATCAAAGCAAAGACAAAAAAAAATTAACATACTGATAAAATTGAATGAAAAATAAAATAAAAATAAATAATTTGTTAAACAAAAATGTCATAGAATTTTGATAAATTAGAGATGAAACGAAAGAAAAAGGCCACAATGAGAAATAATTCTCATCTTCTACGCCATCTCTCTATATACGGATGGATCAACAACTAACAAACAAAAAATAACAGCGATGACAACAAAAACAACATAGCAAAATAACTAATAATGACAGGAACAACAGTTGGCCTTTAACGCATTGAACTTGACGTTTTTTTTTTTTTCTATGTAATTTTTTCTGAAATTTTTCTGTATTTTTATTTTTTCAATTTTCGTTGTTGGCAATTACACCATGATTTGCAATCCAAACTAAAACGTACTGCGGGCGGCGGATACAAACAACAACTGGAAGTACATAATACACTATATACATATTTACGAATATCAAGATATAGGAATGAATCATTGTGCCTAATATTAAATATTATATATACAAAATAGAACAACAATATGCAATATACTACACACTATGCAGATATTATATGTGTATAATTAAACAATGTATCCATGCGGACAAAGATACTATTTATATATAAAGTCTAGTCGTTTGTCACACAAAAAATCTTTTTTTTTTTTTTATCTTTCACAATCACAGCTAAATTCTTCACTTTGTATTTAAAATTTCTTCTTTTGTGCAAATTTTCACATGTCTAAAAAATTTTGGAATTGTATGAGTTTTATTTTACCTTATACTTCTTTCTAATTTCTGCAAAATCAGCAAACCAAATTAAAACTATTTCTTTAATATTATATTTCAAACTTTGGTTGGTTACGTATTTTTATCATTTTTTCTTTCTTTTTTTAAAACTTTTTCATTGGAAGCACATGAATACTACAACACCAACAAGCACAGTCAATATCAGTATGAATTTTTTCGGCTTCTTTCTTTTCTTAGTATTTTTTCGAATATTTTAATGATTTTTTTACTTTAGAACACATTTATACATTTGCACTTGGTATTGTTGAATAATTTAATATATTTGTTCTTTTAAATTATTTTGAATTTCTTAAAGTTTTATAGATAATTCTTCGACTCAAAGTGACAAAGTTTCGCTAAATTTTTTTTTTTTGTAAGTGAAAAGAATCTCTTCGAAAATGTGAGTGTGCAGAATACATATGTACATACACAAACATAAATGTCATGTGAAATGTCACAATGAAATGAAAGAAAAACGAGAAAAAACAGAGCTGTTATATAGAAATTGGCAACAGAGAACTGCGCCGATCGGCTGTAAGCCGGCTGAGTCGAGCCGGCGGAACCATGTTCATGATGATGGTGATGCTTTGACTACTTTTTTTTTAGAAAACGAAATTTGTTTTTTCAACAACAGCATACAGTGGCTCACAGCCACTACTTCTTTTTAGAAAAGTACTTCCATGCAGGGTCCACGCACAGTTCTATATAAAGGAGTATTGTATACAAACCATTTTTAAATGATCACTTTAAATGGTTAAAATACATGCTTCTATGGTACAAGAAATCATTATGAGTTTTTTTTCATGAAAATCGATTGGACAATAAAAGGCATTGATGATGTACCGATACAATCGGAATAAACCTTTATACAATCGTGACTGCGACAAGCTACAGATCTCAGCACCAAAACTGACATCCGGAGTTCAAACAATGTTGCGTCAAAACTTTTTGCCATACATTGCAAATACTGGATTAAGTGTAGTCGTATTACAAATTTATTGGAATATTTATTTATCATATTAATATATTCAATTAATTTTGGTAAATAGAAAAAGTTCTTATTGGATGGGAATACGGAGGACCGGTTCGTACAAAACGTCGTCCTACAAATCCTTACAGATACATTATGAAATTTCTATCAAGGATCGGAGGTACTCGACATTTTGGTCTTTATTTATATTAAAAAAATTTTGGAGGCTTTAAAAACCACTATATAATTTTGATGTATTGTGGTTCCAGTAGTACAAATATGGTTCAAATTTTAAATTCTATGGAGAGGTTTCTTTTTAATTTTTTTTTTTTTTTTTTTGTAAAATTACAAATTTTTTTAGGCGTTTTTCCACATAATGATAACTCAAAAAGTGTTAGTCCGATATTATTGAAAAAAAAATTAGAAAAATTTATATTTACATAACCTTTAATCCCTTCATATATTGCGTTTCAATCGGCTCGATAATTTCGGAGTTATATTAAAAAAATGAAACAAAAAATATATTTTTTTCGTGAAAATAGCTAGTTTTTTTGTTTTAAAAAAATCATTAAAAATCGAAAACGACAAAAACTGTTCTGATTTATTGCTTTATCGTAAAGCCACATGTAATAGCAACAAAATGAGATATCGATCATAAAAATCGATTGATTCGTTTCGAACTTAATCGCAATTAAGTGAATTCGCTCATTTTCACAAAATCTTAGTTTTTTGAAAAATTTCTCCAATTATGTTGTCATAACTCAAAAACAACTTGTCCGATTTTGTTAAACTAAATTTACAAAAATTTTGGCTAACTATCTTTAAATTGTTTTTGATGCGATCAATAGTTTCAGTTATAAAAAAAAAAAAATTGTTAGGCAAAAAATATAAACTTAGTAAAAAAATTTTAAAAAAATGCGAGAATGTTATATTCGGCTTTACCGAATCTATATACCCACCATCACCTTTTTATATAGGAAGTGGGCGGTAAGGTGGGTGACCTCATTTTTTGTTTCCGAGTTTACATTGATCCTTGAATTTGCAAATTTTTTCATTACCACTAAATTTAGTTAAGTGAAAAAATTTGCAATATCACTAAAATTATTTAGTGGTGATGAAGAAATGTTTCACTATAACTATTGAGGTTAAAAATAGTTAAAAATCTAATTTTTTCACTATAATGCGATTTAGTAAAAAGGTGAATGCACTCACAATTTAGTGCACTTCCCCTAACTGTGGTATGTATATACATACCCAGCAGGAAAATAAGTTAGTGCTTCCTCCTTGCCTCCACACCTCTCCTAAAAATTTTAAACACATTCGACTTTGCCTTCTATAAAAATTTCTCAAAGAATGCCTTGGATTCATTTAAAAAAATCCGGTACTAATTCTTGTTTCCCTTTCATTAGATGCGAAACTCATAATCATTTAATATTATTTTAAGATTTGATAAAGAAGGTAGTCCGCATAACTTTTTTTTGTAAATTGTATTTCAGACTCTTTAGTAACCCAGCAAAAACTTTTTGGTTTTCGGTAATGACAACTACTTATTAAAGTACTTTCCTGGAAAGTAGTCGTCATTATTATTTGCCTTCTCTACATTACATAAATAAGTACTCAATAGTATAATTGCAGAGTAAGTTACAATCACATGGATCAGTTGTCTAGAGCGCAGGATTAGCAACCAGAAGATTGCAGGTTCAACCCCATTCTGATGCTATCCGTTTTTCAACAAAATGTTTTAAAAATATATTTTATGCTAAAACAAGTTTTTTAGCTTTGAATATTAAGTGCGAGATGGTGTACTGAGTAAGACGTTAGTCATTAAAAACGACAAGTCAAAACTCACTGACGGCAAATTTTTTCGTTTTTTTATTTTTATTTTTGTTTAGGTACATATTTTTTAGAATCTCTAGAGTCTAAAAATAACTACTAGAATTCATGGACAACTTGAACAAAAATAACTAGTTATTGAGACAAAAAATAAGTAGTTTATTTTTATTTCCAATTATACATGCTAGCTTACCAGGAAAGCTAGCATGTAAAGATTTGCTGGGAATAGCATTGCACACATGAGAGCATATTTATTTATTTATTTAAAAGTCGTTGCCTTCTCGCTTCTTTTTAGAAGAGTGAAATGAAGGCCTGCTTCCAATGACACGCCTTATAAAAAAGAAATAATGTTGGAATCCGAGTGGCATGCCTTGTGGATCCAAAATAAAGCATTTTAGAACGTCTCTTTAGTCCTTCTTTTTCGACTGGGTACGTACATAGTACTGCATACATACATACATACAAACATAAATATCTGCTAAAAATCTTAATCACACTTAAATAAAACACATTTTAAATATTGTATGTTGAACGCAAATGTCTTTAATCAAAAATATATATTACTATTAAAATTGTAACTACAAAGAAAATATCAAAAAACAAAAAGAGAGAAATTAAAAGTAGTCTCTAAATCAAACTTAAACTTGTAATAATAGTTTTGCGTAAATTTATAGAATGATAAACAAAAATATATGAAGTACAAATAAATAAAATTATTAAACTAAATTTTTCTGACGTCTTCTAGTGACACTTGGTGTAGCTGCGGTCGTTGTTGTTGTAGATGATGAACAGGCTATACTTGGTTTATCTTTCATATCCAAAATTAGTTTACGTTGCCTCCTTGGTCGGCTATCGATTACAGTTATTAAATCATCTTCATTGTTTGCCAGTTCTTTGGGAGATTTATCTTTAGTTATAGCACGGGTTCTAGAAGATTTAGCTGTATCTACAACTTCTGAAGAAGCAGATTTTATTGTACAGGGAGAATCTTCTAAAACAATAGTAGCAGAGGCTGCAGATTCTTTGACTAGATTTGGTTTACGTCCACGTCTTTTTGTGGGATTTAATTCAAGCTCCATTGTTGTTTTCATAGTTGATGTTTTGGTTTTCTTGGTGCTTTTAATTTCTAAATTTTGCATTTGTACTACAAGATCATTTGTATTGAGATTTTCTTTGGCTTCCAAATTCTCTAGAGAAGATGTAGAAGATTTTGAAGGTGATGTTAGAGGACTATCGGTTAAATCAATTTGATATTGAGATACCAGTTCTGACCTTTTAATTTTTACACTAGATTTTGTGGTCGTAGTAGTTTTTGTTGTT
This sequence comes from Protophormia terraenovae, assembly GCA_951394005.1. Taxonomy (NCBI): domain Eukaryota; kingdom Metazoa; phylum Arthropoda; class Insecta; order Diptera; family Calliphoridae; genus Protophormia; species Protophormia terraenovae. The sequence continues at coordinate 43,032,948 of OX596077.1, read as the reverse complement.
TTGGTAGATTTTTTAACAGCTTTCGGCGTTTTGTATAGTTGTTCATTTTCCTCTAGGGTTTTTGTGCTTTTTATAGATTTTTCTTCTTCTATGGACGGTTTTTCCTTCATATTTTCATCACTTATTATATCATCTATGATTTCTACAATTTCTATTGAATCTTCACAAATTTCAAATTTAGGTTTTGGTCTAGATTTTGTTATTTTACTTTCTAAACTTGTTGTACTACCCGAACTACTACTGCTACATACTGATGCTTGAGTTTTGGGTTTCTTTGACGAGGAGCAACCACTTCCAATTACAACACTTGGCAAAGGTCGCATTAATGCTGAGGGTTTTTTACACGAAGCCATTACATTTTGTAACATTTTCTCTTTAATTTCCTTTTTAGCTTGTTCCTGTATTTGTTTATTTTCCGGTGATATATTGAATTCTAAAGCTCTTCTCAGTTTACTATGAGTAGGTAGTTTGACTGTTACATTTTTATTGTTAATCATCTCTTTTTTTGTGGCTGTTAATTGCAATTGGAAATTAACATAGTAGACAGCATCTATATAGAATTTCATGTTTTCACACATATTTATACCATACTCCAGACATTGTAGAGCTTTTTCGTATTGTCGTCGTGCCCTTAGAAAATTGGCACAATGTTGCATAGCCATTAGTTGAATATTTTGATAGTATTTCTTATTAAAACTATTTTGGCGAGTTTGTAGCCACCTATTGCCTCTTTCGTAAAACATTTCCAATTGATCATAGTCTTCGACAAGAAAATAAAGACGAGCATTAAGGCAGCCTATCATAAAGAAAGTCCATTCAATTTGTTCATTTTTTGGCAGCAGCTTAGCATCAATGTTACATTTAAAATAACGTTTCAAATCTGAATTACGATGTGAGGGACTCAATTGTAATTTGTCCTGTTAATAGAAATAAAATATTATTTTTCGTTTTAATGATTATTTATTCCATCATTTACCGTTTTTATAGGTGATAATTGTACTTGTGCCAATCTACGTATTGCCTCCATACCAGGATTATTATGACTAGGTGTTAATAACTCTGCACAAGTGGCGGGTAAAAGGGTACTAGATTGTATATTACTGATTGCTTTTTTTCTCTTATCTTTTAATTCTTTAAGAGATTTTAGACCCATTACATATTCGATTAGTTTTAATTTTGTCTAAAATAAAATTCTTTATACACATTTTCATTAAAATATTTTTATAAACTAACCTGAGCCTTGTCCACATATTCCATTTGTAAATTCACCCACATCCACATGCCCATCACCTGCACGAAACGCAATGCCAAACCTAATTGCAAAGTACACTTACATGTGGCTATAAACAGAGCATTTATAAAATTATCACACAAACGATTGACCGTACATTCAGCCATTTCCTGTACTAAACCAATAATCAATATCGAATACAAAAGGCCATCATTCGAACTGATAAAGGAGAATTCATGAAAACGATCTAAAGTCTCTTCGATTTCATGCAATAAACAACGATGTAATAGTAAATTTTCAGCTGTTGAACGTGAGAATTTTTCTTTGTCTGTAGCTTTAGCATCATCGAAATGTTTGGCCAATAAACGAAATTTAATAGCATCCATTGTAGCCATAACTATATCATAACGTCCCTGACGTTCTGGCAGTTCGGCATGTTTTTGTTCTACATACTGCAGCAGCATTTGAGCAAAAGAAAATCGTCCTGAACGTCCATAATAATGAGCTATTTGTAGTACAGCTAATAATATATAATTTTGATGAGCCTGCCTTTGAAAATTGCCTAGATTTTCAAGCGCTTGAGTTATGATGGGGAAATGTGATTGAATTTCTTCATCCAATTTAAAATGTTTGTCATTAGTTGTATTTTCATAGTGTTTAGAGTATTCACAAAAGAAAGCAAGTCCTCTTAGGGCGGAGTAGCCATCTTGTATGAGACATGAACATTTATAGTGTAGTAACCATATTTGTGAACTGCATTCTAGATAACCGGATAGTTGTAGGCAAAGTGCCAAACCCGCTAGGTCGTCTAATATGGATTCCCAATCGATGATGGCATCATCCATGCTTATAGTTTCGATATCGAACTGTAAAAAAGGGTAAACAAAATTAAGGGGTATTTGTAAAATAATTTCAAAAAGGTTAAAATCAAAGACATAACTGCTTTAAGTTTTAGTTAAAACGTTAAAAAATGAAAAAATAATAATAATAATAATAATAATAATAATAATAAAAATATGTCCTTAACAAATATAATTAAAAAAAAAAAGTTTTAGTTTCTTATAATTTTTATTTTTTATTTTAATATTTTGCATTGCTTAATAACAGCTTAGGCAGAAAAATACAACCGGGCCAACGTTGGCAACAGATTTTTCAATTTCGGTTCAAACATGAGACGTTCTTCTATTAAAATGTTATGCCAACACCCAAATGATAACATCATTCTCTACCATTGCACAGTGGGGCAGAATCGAAAATTTTTGGAAATAAATCTGTAACTTCTGATCGGCTGATTGGATTTGCATGAAATTTGGTATAAACGTAGCAGAGGAGTGTAGAATATTAAGTTTGGAAGGTGGACCCAACAGACCCTTCAGGGGCGGAGTTAAGGGGACTCAAAATTGGGTACCTCTGACATAAAAATGTTTTAATCGCTTGCCAAATTTCTGTTCCTCTTCCGATTATAAATATTTTTATACATTATTGTTAGGCACTGATAAAACCTACAAAAAAACATGCTTGCATGTCCTATTTATCTCTTATAGTTTTTGAGTTATTTGCATTTGAATTTTTAAGTACCTCAATTTTGCATGTTCTTGGTATTTCTAGTATTTCCGACCGATTTTATTTGTTTTTTCATAGTTTCGGTTCTATAAAATATATTGATCTAAATCTTTTTCTGTATAACGAAAAATTATGTCAGCTAAGCAATGCAATTTAGATGAAAAAATCGAGTTTATACTTTTTCTGATTTTTGCAATTAAAATAATATTTTTGTAAAAAATTGGTTTTTTGAGAACTATAAATATCTTATTTGTAATAAAATCTTTATTATTAAAGATATCTTAACGACTATCGTATAAAATGTGAAATTAGAAAAAAATTTTAAGATTTTTGTAAAAGGAATCCCTACAATTCCCAAGAATACCCCGAAAATCCCAAAAATGAGTTTTTTCACATTTTCGGCTATAAAATCCACAGTTTTCTGAAGTCCCGTAGATTTTGATTGAAAACTTTTAACAATATATAACAGATTCTTAAACTGCATTCCGCTTTCCAATTCGTGCTTTGGATTCGTACTTTCATATAAAATGGGTCGAATTCGGGAGGGTATATACCTCGACCACTTGAGTTATTGGGCTTGTTTTTTATTTTAAAGTCTTCTCTGTGAAGAAACCTTTCAGAAAAGTATAAAATTATTATATGTTGTTAAAGAAAATTATATTTTGGAGAAAACAGGGTGTAAATACTTTTTCGGCAAAAAAAACACAAAAATTAGTCATTTTTGCAATTTTCAAATTCAAAATCGTTTATTTTTGGATTCGGTAAAGATATCGACATAAATTTTTTTTATTCAATAGATAATTTTGTTTTTTAATTATATAATGAAAAAACAAACAAAATCGGTCGGAAATACTAGGATATATATGAAAAAACTAGACCAAGAACACTCAAAATTGAGGTTTTATCGGTGCCTACAATAATGTATAAAAATATTTAAAATCGGACGAGGAACAGAAATTTGGCAAGCGATTAAAAAATTTGTCAGAGGTACCCAATTTTGAGTCCCCTTAACTCCGCCCCTGAAGGGTCTGTTGGGTCCACCTTCCAAACTTAACATTCTACACTCCTCTGCTACGTTTATACCAAATTTCATGCAACTCCAATCAGCCGATCAGAAGTTACAGATTTATTTCCAAAAACTTTCGATTCTGCCCCACTGTGTATTGGCTTCATCATGGGAATATTTCATTGAGCATTGAATTTTCATTACTATTACTTAAAAAAATGATAGTTTAAAAAATTTAACTACCATTTAATGATACTGATTTTTTTTTTAAATTACAATTTTTTAAGTAATGGTAATGAAATTACAAAAAAATGCTCAAATACTAATTATAATTACTGAAGAAAGCATTGTTTGTATAAAAAAAAAAATTATTTTTTCAAATGTATTTCTAGTATTTGTGGAGTAATTCAATATAGTTTTAATAAAAAAATTTAAATCATTTAAATATAAATCTCAATTACAGCATGATTTAACAATTATAAAATGCACTATTTTTAAAAATTATGCAAAAATATATGTACCAAATAGAAGAGTAAACGAATACAAATTAAATATAATTAAAAAAGTAGCTTTAATTGTACGAAAAATTCTGCTAAATAATGACAATGAATTTATAAAATTAAATCATTATTTAATGATGATTTTATTTTTTTTTTTTTAACTAATTATTAATGAAAATATATCATTAAAAAACATTACCATTATTTAAAATAATGGTAATGAAAAAAATTATAAGTACCATTGTTCAATTTAATGGTACTGAAATCGGCAATTCATTAGTCGATTTAATGAATTACTCTCATATATGATTGGCTTATTGTTTTTTGAATCGTTCTGAAAACTAAATAGCTAACACGCTGCCAATATATGTATATTTTTTAACAGCATTTTTCCAAAATTCCGAAAATACGTAATTTCCTTAACATTCGAATAATAAAAAATTAAATGCTTTACCAATTAACGATCTTTCGTTGATGCTAGCCAACGACAAGTCTTTAATGTTTTAAATAGAAGAAAAAGTCTCCGATATTAAGAAATCCTTTTATTGAAAAACCAAAATATTTACTTGGAAAATTTATAAAAACAATTGAATCCAAATTAAAGTTTTCTTTTTTAAACATTTGAGGCTACCAATTTACAGATATTCCCTCCGATAATATACACAGTAAAAATATTTCAAATTATTTTTTAATAAAATGATTAACTAACTTTATATTAGAATTTAATTATATTATTTATTAATATAATTAACTTTCTAATTGGTTTATATTTTTTTTATAATTCAGGGAAGAGTGATATCAATACTTTAATATTTAGATTTAGTTTTTATATTGGTCAAGAAGTAAAAATAAAAATTTAAATTATGTGTTTAGGTGTTTTTTATTCAATTTCCATTTTAAGAAAAACTAGTTTCGCTATAACCATAAAACTAAACACGTGGCTAGTGAGCATAATGACAAATGTGAACCAGTTAACTGAATTATTTAATTTTCAAGAGCATGCACGAATTTTTTCGTGCGCAGTCTCCATTTCGATTCTGTCCCTGTGTTTAATGTTTGAAAAAGCAAAGAAAATGTGTGTACTTAAGATGCGCACGATTTATTCCATAATATTAAAGTGTACAACATGTACATTTTCCAGAAAAAATTCAGAACAAACATCCTGTAACAATTAATGTTGCATTCCATGAAAATTGAAAATTAGTCTATTTTAAAACTTAAATAATAAAAATATTAAGACAAAATATAATTTACAAATACTTGAAGAAAGATACACTTAAATACCTGAAGTTAATGGTTTCATTTTAAATATTTACTTTAAGTCTTTATTGAAAATAAATACACTGAAAGTTGAATAATTTTTTACCATATTTCAAAAATGTAAAAAAAATTCAACTTTGAATGCTCCTTATAAGAAAACAACACAACCCAGCTCGATGATTTTATTTGATATTAATACATAATTATGTCTATTTTTATTCGGTAAAAACATTATTACAAAAATTAAAATTTCAAAATTCAATTAATCGCCACTTGGAAAATAAAAATTATTAGCAACGAAAATTTTTTTGCAAAAATTAACTATTATAAGGCAACGAAAAAAAAAAAAAAAAATCAAAAATAAAAATTATGAACATAAAAAAAATATATTTTATAAATAACTGTTATCAAGCAAAGATATAATACGATATAAGCTACAGAACGTCAAAGTTGCCCACCTCGATCATGAATAAGGTTCAAAAAATCATAACTTAAATAAACCAAGTTCTATTCAGAGATTTAAATACCTTTGTTCGTTTCATTTTCTATAATACATATCAAAAAAATGTATTATGGAAAGTATTATCAAATGTCATATTTTTATTTTCTTTATTAAAATTTTTTTTAAAAAATTAAAACCGAAAAATTTAACTTTAAAATTTAATTTTTAATTTTAAGATTTCAACATACAAAGTATTGAAGATATTTATACTAGAGGTCTGCAACGAATAATTTTTCGCTGCATATGTGAAGACCGACATCGAATATAACGTACCGTCTATACTAGCCTTTTTCTTGTTCGCACAAGAACAAAACATCGGCAGAGCAACACACACAATTTTTTTAATTTTGTTTTCAAAAAAAAGCACCAACAACAATCAAGATGGCGTCTTTTACTAAGCATTATCAAGACAACGTTGTCAACGTCGAGCGCTGACAATTTTCTTTTAACGCTGCAATAATACTGACAACTTCAGTCTACATTAGACAAATCTTTATCTTGATAAAATGTTGACGTTTGTCTTGATAAAAATTTGTCTAATGTAGACTCGAAGTACGGAAGTTTAGTTAACCGTTGTTTATCTAATAACTACGAGTAAGTAGCAACAGAAAAACATGTTCCAAAAAAAGTGAACACAAACAAATGTAATGAACAAACAAAAAGTACTACAAGTATATTGTTCATTTCACATGGTACAATTAAAGGGCAAAGCTGAAATATAATTTTACGGGAAGTAATAAATAAACTGATCTATTTTATTACGGGTAGTCTCCACTAGAGATGAGATGATGTTTAAACATCATGTTAAAATTATCTGCTCAAATTTCAATGTTTTCAATATGGCGTACATGCATTCATGTTAATTTCTTGTTTTCTCATTGTTTTGTTGTTGCATTCTACGCACATGCAATAATTTCTTTGTGTGTGTTAGTAAAAAATATTGTGTGTGATGCTTGGTTTTTAAACATGGTTCTTTTAACATTTGCTTTAACAACCGTGTTTAAACATCGAAAAAATTAACATTAACATCAAGTTGAACGGTCTACATTTACCATTAAAATGATGTTAGTGTTAATGTTAAATATTTTATGTTAGGTGAGGACCACGAGTTATAATAAAATTTATGTTATGGTTTCTTTGTACTGTTTTGTTTATGTTTTTTAGAACAAATAAGTTAGTTAAAAATGATTTTTATATTAAAAAATTATATTTTTTTTTTTTAAATTTAGATATGCAATAGAAAAAAAATCGGATAACAAGGATTTTTAAATTTTAGAAAGCAGAAATAAAAATAGAACCAAAATATATAAATTATAGGTATAAAATCAGAATTTATTTATTTTTTTTATTTATAAAATTAAAGAAAGGAGAACTAAAGTTTAAATATTTTTTTTAAATTTAATTTAAAAGTATTGTTGCATTTTTTGCATGCCTATTCCGTTTTTATTTAAAATTTATGAATACAGTGGCGGCCATGAGGTTAGCATACATCATATCTACTGTTTTTAAAAGAAAATTATTTAGTCTCATTACAATTATTTACTAAAATTTTTTCTTTTTAGTGTTGTTAATGGTGTCTGCAATAAGTACCGTTACTTTTTTTTGCATTATATCGCAATTCTCTTTTAATTTTTAATTTAAGTGCAGTAATAGGCAAAATAAGCTGGTCACAATTTTAACACAAGCAAGTATATTTAAATTTTTTATATGTTTTTTTGTGAGTATAAATAATTAATTGGTAAGTTTAGATATTATTTCATCAATGAAGATAAAAAATTAAATAAACATTATTTAGACATGTCTAAAAAAAGTGGTGTACAGAGGAACAACGTAAGATTATTCAACAGATGTACTCAAGAGGAATAAGCATAAGTGAGAATGCTAATACTTTGGAATGTTCCAGAAAGATGTTTTATAATGCACTAAACCATATTCGGAAGTATGAAACATTTAAAAATGTTACACAGGCTCCTAGGCCAAGAAAAACGTCACGTAAAGAGGATTCTTTAACATATAGATCCTCTGTCGAAGATCCTTTTAAAAGCTCCACCGTAATCCAGAGGGAAATTTCAAGAAAATATGGTATCAACGTGTCCTGCAGAACAATAAGAAGAAGACTTAATAAAAAAAAAAATTACGTAGATGCATTTCTCAGCATAAGCCACACGTTTCAAATAAGAACCTACGGGATCGGTTGTGCTTTGCTCGTGAGCATTTGGAAAAGCCATTAGTTTTCTGGAAAAATGTCCTCTGAGTGATAAATCCAAGTTTTGTAGATTCGGATCGGATGGTAAGAGGTATGTATGGCGTCCTCCAAACATGCAACACAATCCAAAGTACACTTCTAAAACAATAAAACACGGTGGAGGAAATGTTATGGTGTGGGCAGCTTTTTCTGGCTTGGCGTTGGTCCTATATGCAAGATTGATACACGTATAGACCAATATGTATACCAGAATATACTACTAAATACAATGATGCCTTATGCAGAGGACAACATGCCACTTAGGTGGAGTTTTATGCACGACAATGACCCAAAACTTGGAAGAGAACAATATTAGCCCAATCTCCGGATCTCAATCCTATTGAGAAGCTTTGGAATGATGTGGAGCAGCACGTAATGAGAGCAAAACCTAAAAATTTGGCCGATTTATGAACAGAAATAGAAAAAGTTTGGTATGCTATTTCAGTGGAGCGCTGTATGGGACTTGTGGAAAGTATGCCAAGGAGATTGGCAGCTGTAATAAAAAATAATGGATACCCAATTAAGTACTAAGTTTATAGTGAAATAAGTTTTTTGTTTTGTTACTTTTTTTAAATGTGATTAAATTTTTTTTTATTTTGTGCTAAAATACTGTCCAGTGTTTTTTGACAGTTATTCTATTCTGAACAGAAAAACAGCAAAGATATACATATATAGGAATGACAATGAATATATTGTGACGAGTTCTTAGCAAGACATGTTACACGTATATAAAAGAAATATTAAAAAAAATAAAGAAATACAGGAAATATTTGCTTTTAAAGATAGGCAGTAGCAAGTGTGCTAACCTCATGGCCACCACTGTATATGTAACTCCCATATATTTTCTATTTTATAATAGTGTTGTTTATTAATCATAAAAAATAAAAAATATATTTTAATAATTTTTTATTTAAAAAATTATAACTTAAGTACTGCAGGATTATAAATTTTTCGTTGAAAACCAAATGCCAATAATACAAATGAAACTAAAAACACTTTTTTCCTATCAAACTGAACATTGTACATGTAGTACTAAGTTCAGTTTTACTTTCGCATCATACTCGACATGATCTATCTTGGTATGTTCGAATAAAATTGAATATGTCGCAGTGTTCGTTATTAGCGAACACGGTCAAATAACAACAATAGTTATTCGAAAGTTTTGTTGTTCACAAATATGTGTACATCTTTTCTTTGCGACGCTTCGAGTAAGTGTACATGCTTCGCCAGTACACGTGTACTCTACATATACAAATACATTTATGCAGATCTCTAATTTATACCATAATATATTTGAAAATATTTTTGGTATTAATACAAGGTATTATAGTGTAAAACCCGTGAATCAATTCTAAAAAACTATAAAATCAAATTAAAAATCACTCTATCATTCACTTACCTTCTCATAAAAATCTTCAAATGCTTTAAATGCCTCCCAAGCCAATTTGTAACATTTTAAATCATTATGTATCGTAAATGATGTCATTTCTTCACGCATTAATAAATTTTCCAATTGTTCTTCACATAAATCCTTTGAGTCTATTTGGATTTTTTGATTTGTGTTCATGTCATTTAATAACATAACACAAACATGACCAAATGTCAATGATTCTAAACGACTTAGACTACCCAATTCTTTATTTTTTGATTTTAAAGATTTATATATTGATGTGATTTTTGCCATAGCATATGTTTGTAATTTTGCCAATTTTGTTATGATCACAAAATCATAATGTGATTGGGAAGATTTTAGAATCGAAGTTAAGAGAGCAGTATTTGATTTGTAATATTTTATAACATGTTGACTTTCTAGCCAATGTAATAGTTTTTTACGTGAAGATTCCAAATGGCATCTAAACAGAGATGTAGTATTGTGATACAAATGCATTAAACAATTTTCATGTACTAATTGGGACTGCTGCTGTTCATTAGTCTTTGTTGTAGTTGCCGTTTCATTAGCATAAAATATACTTATTTGTGTACGTATTTGACCAATATCTATTTGACTTTCTTGAAGCAAAGATGTTATATAACACATTTGTATATCGCGCCCGATATGAGGAGCATCTGTTATCTGTTGTGTTACAGTTTTATAGAGACGCCTCAACAGCAGAGGCCAATCTTTGTTGGGTATTTTTGTTTTGATTTTTAAAAATAATTCACATAACGCTATACAGGTACCAGCTTGTTTGTAAGTTTTACAACTTAATGTTGCCTGCTTGAAACGTGTCAATATTATTTCGATTTCTTGTGAGCTGTTTGTAATACAATCCATTTTGTCAATTATTTTAAAGGCATGATTTATTATCAGTAGAAGATTATTTTGTATTGTTTCCTTGTAGTAATCTGTGAGCTGAAAATGAAAAAGCAAACCAAATAAAGATAAAACAAACAAATTAGCACTAAAACAAACAGCAACATTATTAGTTAGACGTTTTTATAATATTTGCTAATGATAAAATATTTAGAATATATAGCACATAAAGAAAAGAAAATTTCCATTATAATTAATTTTTTTTAATGAAAGGAAAATTTGTAAACAAGTTGACCTCTAAGATATTATGATGAGTCATAAAAAAAAGTGTAATTTAAATTAAGCCTAAAGTATGAATGATAAACAGAGATTTAATATTTGCCAAAATCAAATTTTTTTTAATTAAAATTTTGATACAAAATATTAAAAAAATAAAATTATATACGTACATAAATTATCTGTAAAGAAAAATAATACTCACGTTATTATCACTATTAGCCATGTCTTCTTGTTTTTCATCATCCTCACTAATATTTTGGCAATAAAACACAAAAGCAGCCAAAGCAACTTGAGCAAATGATAACATAACATGTTTCCTTATACTTGTACAACAATTTGTGGTAAACAATTTCGTTTCACTCGATATACAAGGCGCCAATTTCATAGATTCCAAAAACAATTGAAACATAGATTTAAAACAATTCGGCTTAAACATTTGTTTCCAAAATGTATTAAATATTGAAATATTTTGCAATTGAGAATGCAAATAAAATATCAAAACTAAAAAATCACCAAACCATGGTTGATTCATAACACTTTTAGCATATTTATCAAATAGTTCTTTAAAACGTTCACAACGTATGCTATAAATACGTTGAAAATCTAAAGAAGGTTGCTGGGCACACAATAATTTCAAATAATCGTAAAGTAAAAGAAAGGATTCAGCAATTGGTTTATAGCTTTGTAAACGACATTCAATGCGACAATACCCCAATAGATGAACAGCCAATTGTAATTGCATTTTATCCATTATGTCAACTTGTAGCAAAATATAAATTGTTTCAATTATGTATTTAGCCTGTTCTTGACTTTCGCCTTCGTTGGAGGGATTTTCAAAAGTTTGACGACTGTATAGGGTGAAGAGAGACTGAAACATTTCTTTAACTTTTTCTTCGGGTAAAATTTTTAGAAATTGGTAAACTGTGCCGGCTTTATTTTGGGGAAATAACCAGGACATTGCTTTTTTAAGAATATCGGGATATTGAAAATTTAGTTTTTTATTTGTTTCCAAAACTTCATTAAATAATTTTGTTAGATTTTCCACAACATCAGTCGCCTGTCGTACGGCTAGTTCTTGATTTTTGGATTTCAAAGAATTTTGCAGAAACAATTGATAGCAATAAATATTAATGCAAGTCAAACTATTTTCTGTTGTCTGTAATTTATTTTGGTATGATGAGATATGTCGATAAATTAAAGCAGCTTTCTCGAAATCTTTCTGTAAGGGAGAAAACAATAAGGTAGAAATTTTTTAAGTAAATTTCCGATTTTTAGAATCGAGAGTTTGATATTAAATAAAATGTTGCATATTTATGTTTTAAAATGTTTTAAACTAAAATAACATCTGTCCGCTTGCCTATACATAGTGGAAGTTTTAGTCAATTACACAAATCAACACTAAAAAATTATCTTGAAAATCATGTTGCAGATATTGTCGGTATAGTTATCCCAATCACCATTAACATTTCACTTTTTCTCCATCACGTCACATTTTTAAACCATTGAGGACCAAAGAATATATGCTTCCATGAGGAGTTTTTAGGTAAAAATTTGTTCGCTACAAAATTTTGATAATTTTATAACCTAAAACTCCTCAAGGAAGCAAATTCTCTTTGGTCCTCAATGAGTCAAAAATGTGACATTATGGAAAATTTTCAAATTACTTTCTACATTGTATCAATCCTAAGAAATAATAATTTTGCAGAATTATTCGAGATACAATTTTTTATTTTACAATTTTGTTGAGCTGTGTTTTTCGATTTAATAATAATGACCATTTTAATATGTATCTATTTTAGTAAAAATTCAATACAATTTTTATATATTTAAGCAAATTTCTAACTACAAATTTTTTTAACGCTTATATAATTTTCAACAATACTGATAAAATCTCATTTCCAAAAAATGGTAGAGATCGTAAATCTTTAATAGATACTGGTAACGACATAATTTTGTTCTAAAAAATCTAAATTATTGTAATATGTAAATAATCCTTGACAAATCTCTTACTTATATATAGGGTAAGTGTACCGGTGGTCGGCAGTTTAACTTTTTTTCTGACTTTCAAGATTAATATTTCCGAATCATGATATTTGGATAACGAGCAATTGCACCACTTTATTAAAGGGTACTCTTTCAGATTTTGTTAGATTTTTGCAAAGAAATAAATGTTTAATTGGCCATTTTATTGCATTTTATAAAATACATCGATTGTATCTATAGTCGGCATATTTTTCCAGTGTTCGACATGTGATGATCCAATAGTCGGCATGAAATTTATTGACACATTTTGTATGTAAATGCCTTAAGCTATGCTCTGAAATATAAAATAATTTAAAAAAATTTTAACAAAATACATTATAGATTTTATAGTTTATCTTTTTTTGGAAAAATGGTCCAACAGATACAATTTTACATTTCAGCGACCTATAGTAAAGTTTTACGATGACCCCTTATAATAACAGATAAATCATTACATAGTTCCGACGAAATATTTCTAATAATAGGGTCCAAATGTATTTGCAAGAAACATTTAGGTCCGAAGTAATAATTACATTATTATCTCCCAATTAACATGACATGCCGACTATAGAATACTATAAAATTTTTTTATTCCTAAGGTCGGCAGCCACCAAACCATGAAATGGAATTCTTTACGCAAAATTTTACACATTTAACATAAGGTTTCAATTGTTGTCTATCTTCTGAATAATTTTTTGTTAAAATACAACTTGAATTATAATTAATATCATCTTTGAAAGTAGCCTTTTTTTATTTATTTTTTTTTTTAAACTGATATCAAAAATGTGTTGTTTAAGAACGGAGTAAATTGACAAAAAACTGCTACTATTAGTATATTTTGAACATTTGCACTAAAAATATAAATATATTTTCATGAAAAAAATTATCTTACATCAATAATTAGTATTCGCTGTTGTTAATTATTTCAGTTTAAATTTAAAAATGCCGACTACTGGTACATGCCGACATTAGGTTCACTTACCCTATTAGTACTTATAACAATAATATGTAAGGCAATTGAATTATTAAGACTTATATTGAACGTTATGATTCAGCTCAGAGTTTTCAATTGATACCCTAATTTTTACAATCAGAATAATTTTATATGAAATATTTACGATTTTAAGTGAGTTCTGTACCAAAAATGCTTCTCCATCTCAAATTTGAACTATTCAATGCTACTTACCTTTTCCACCATCATATAATGATAATATCGTATACAATTCACATACAAAGTCCAATATTTTGTACTGATCTCAGGACACAAATGATCAGCAAAAATCTCTGTGATAATATTGCAATAAATATCCATATGTTTATTTTCACACTTTGTTATTACACACATTATTTTACTGGCAAATATCAATTGATGTTTCTTAGCATCCTGATGGCCAGAATCACCATAGCGTTTAAAATATTTTGCAATTTGTTGTTTGGCGGCTGTGGCTTCACTTGAAGAGCCCTTCAATTCTACCTCAAAATCTTTATCCATCGCTGTTTAAGAACAAAATTATTGTTATTATAATCTAAAGCAAACTTCTTTTTAATATTTTGTAAGTTAAAATTAAAGATATTTTTAATATTTTACGTAAAGGCGCTTAAAAATAGTTTTGAAAACAAAATTTAAAAAGTTTGCTGTATGGCAATTTGCTTTGACAGCTCAGAAATATAAGCAAGGTGACAGCTCACTAATGTATGTGAAAGATGTATGATGTGAAAATGTCTTTCAAACAGGGTGATTTATAAAATGCCAAAAAGGGAAAGTTAGTGATTATACTGTGTCGAATTCTTTGATATCAAATTGTGAATATCTCCTGTAAAAATTATGAATATTGACATATTTTAAAAGGTCTTAAATTTGTCTTACAATAATGCCGTATTCACACTTGCGTACATCTTGAAGGAATGCATGGAAGATGTTGAAAATGTGAAACATTTGTTCACACTTGCAACATCTAACATCTACCATCATTCATCAATGAAAAAATCACATGGTGGAAGAAAAATGCTTGAAGAAAAAACATTAATTTTGTAAGATCATGAAAAATAATCAATAATTTTATTAAATATTGCTATTAAACAATAAAAACAATTATTAATACATCAATTTATATGATATTTTTTAATATTAGTACCAATTTTAATTAAAGTTTTAATACATATTTTGTTGTTGTTGTGTTCCTATATTTTTTTTTTTGTTTGCATTTTTTTTTTCTTGATTTTTTCAGTTTCATGTAATTTTTCTAGTGATGACACTAAAATAATCGAAAGATGTTAGGTGGAACAAAATGAGATAGGAACATCTTTTAAAGATGTTGAAAGATGTTGAGTTCTGAGCCCTATACAATTCATATGGGAAGATGTTAACATCTTGTAAAATTTATGGTAGATGTTAGATGTGAGCAAGTGTTAAAGTTTCATTATATCATCAAGTTTATTTCTTCAAAAATGTTTAACGGTTTTTAATACTTTGTCCCTTTTTTCCCATAAATTTGACAATTTTATTTTATTTTAATTATATTTTTTAAATGGCTCCAATATATGCGAAGTTTCACAATGTTAAACATTAAAAATACCACTATTGAAGTAAAACACATAAAAGTTGATGTTAGTAAAAATATATGAAAACATAAATAAAAAATTTTAAATTCATAAAAATAGATTAATTAACCATAGTCAATTTTATCGTGGATGTATCGATATATGTAGGTTATTATCAGGGCAAGTTATTATATATACAAAAAAAAATTGAAATATGCGCTTGAAAAAGCACGAAAAAATGGTATAATATGCACAGAAATATGCAAAAATAGCATTAATATGTATATAAAAACCAACGAATTTATGCATTCTTATATATTAATGAGAAGAAAATATGCACAAATATTTTTTAACTTGCAATCCCAAATAGATTTCGATGTTTACAAAAATATAACTATTTTAATTTTAAGTATCATATTTGTCGCTTCCGATTTTTTTTCTTTACAATATTTACAATATTCAAAATACTAACAAAAAATTTTTTAGAAATCATTTGATTGAATTCCAAAAAATCACAGAAAAATTTTGTTTTTGTTAAGAAAACTAAATTTTGTCTCCATTATATGCAAATTTATGCAAAGATTTAAAATATAAGTAGTTTTTGTGAAATTGTTTTGAAATATGCAAATGCTTACTTTCCAAGCGAAAAGCTTGAAAAACTAGTTATTATATACATTAGGTTACATCAAATTGTCTTTCCTATAATAAAATTGTCAACAATCGAGCTCTGACAACTTTGTCTTGTCGTAGTAAAATTTTCTAAAGAATTATGCATATAAGGTAAAAGTACAAAAATATTAACAATTTGAGTAAAAATTCTCTTAAATTTGCCAATGTAATAGGCTTACAAAAGGGTCTATGTTAAATATTCATAATTTTTTAAAAGAAACTAGAAATTCATAATAGGCCAACAATATAAGATTGATCCAATTTTTATTAATTTATTTTCCAATAAAAATATAGTTTTCCTTAAAAAGTATGGAAAATTTTAACATATAAACAATTAATTTTACATGTTGACGAATTTTTATTTTCAAAATTTGTCGATTTTTCATCAAATTCATCTAGCAATTATGTGAGTCAACCATTAATAAATACAACCCTGTTCTCCAGTTGATATGGTAACCTCATTGTACTGTAGACTTTTTTCTCCAAAGCTTCCAATAAAAAAATAACAAAACTTAACGAAACCAATAATTTCGCTTCGAAAATTTTCTCATAAATTCGATGATTATTGAGTGAAAATTTGTCAGTTTCCTATTGAGCATTGAAGCAACATAAACTATTGAGAAAAAAGACTCTTTAACTTCTAAAAAGTTTTAAAAAACAAAGAAAAATTCAGTGAAGTTTTATTAAAAAAAAGTAGAAGCTAAAACCAAAACCTTTTTACGTTCATTTATTTCTGATTTTTTGTGTTATTAAATTGCAATCATTAAGTTTAAAAATGCCATCTAATATGAATAATAAACTGTAAGTAAAAATTTCAGTGCATAATAAAAAAAAGTGAAAAAAATCGATTTTGCAGTGTTGTTAATGATGGAGAAAAGAAAAAAATAGAAAAACGGGAAATGTAGAAATAACCCGTTTTTAAATAAAGATGGCAATTTTTTTTTTATTGTTATGGTTAAATAAAGTAGTTTTTGTAAAAAAAATTGGTGGTGAAAATTAAAAAAAAAAAAAAATGAAAAATAAGATATATGTTTTATGTGTAATGGTGGTGGTATAAGTAATTTAAGAGTATTTGATCAATATAAAAAAAAAACGAAACAGAACGTATAGAAAACTATTAACTATAAATAAATTTTTTACATTTTAACCTTGTTCGTGCAACTTTGGGTTTTCTTTTTTTGCATTTAGACTTTTTGAAACGCGTTAGTAAATAATATAAACCTCTTATTAAACCAATAACGAACGAATATTTGTGCCCCATACCGTGCGTACATCGGTTTCGGGTGCCAAAGATCGTAAGTAAAAAAAATTAAATTCCAAAAAATAAAATTTATTTTAATTTAATTTTTATGAAAAAAAATTTAATTTTTTTGAAATTTAATTTTTATTTGCTTGATGATTCTTTGTTATTTATATTGATAAATGCATTTTTTTATAATTTCATTATTGTTCAGCCATTTTAGTGTTTTACCGAGTGTCTTTTTTTATTTAATTCGTCATTAACGAAGGTTTCGTTAAGTTGGAAAGTTGTTCTCTTTTATTTTTTGAGTAATTTTTTACGCTCTTGCTTTTTTTTATTTATTTTCTTATGAGCAATCTTTTCCATAATGGAATCTCAATGTTTTTGTTTACTAATTTATCCTTCTTGTAAATAGAATTTAGATTTTTATAGAATTTAACAATTATAATTTTTGGTATAGTCTATAATTCCAATAAGAAATTGAAACGAATTAACGACAGTGTTGTCAACTAATAACTTTATATGTTAAAAGCGTTTAAATTGACATTGACATTTTAGATCATATTTAGGGCTTTAATAGGACATAATTTTACATTGTAAATTATCTGTTAATTATTTTCATATAAAAATATTCCAAATAGAGTAGTGAACAAATCATAGAAGAAAAATAAATTAAGAAGTTATTTCTATCTTAAGATGGAATAACAATCTTAAGATAGAAATAACTTCGAAAAATAATAGAAAAAAATTATATCAACAAATATTTAGAAATTTATTTTGCGCAAATTAACTTTGTAATGACTTATATATTATGTTTACAGAATTAGCATAATTTCGTACCAATTTAAAACACCTGGGATCCACAGCATTCATAAGTTTGTAGTATTCGTCGATGAAATTTGTAGATTTAAGTGATTCCGAAATATTTACATCAAAAAACACATTTCGTAAATGTCGGTTACGACATTTTGACGTTCAAGGCTCAATATAATTTAGCAAGTTCTGTTTCCATTACTGATGCAAGTATTAATTTAATTTATTTTAAATAAAGAATAATCTACTTTTTATAAATGTGATTTAATTTTTATTTGGGTACATAAAATAAATTAACATGACAAATATTATTTTTCTAAACATATTTTTTCTGCTTAAAAATAAATATAATAATTTTGAATATTAGAACATTCGAGACTAGATTACTATCATTTACTAAATAAAAAAATCTTAGTTTACCTATATTTGCTAATTACTTGCTTAGTATATTTGAAATTTTAACAATATCCACCCTCCTCCTCTCTCTTATCATTTGTGTACAAAATATGTATCCACTATAAATGTACATACTTTCATACATATTAACATGTGTCACATTTACTTTATACTGTAGAAATGTCTTGTTTATAATATAAGATAAACAAACAACGGTATTCTGTGTAGATTTTTTGTTTCATTTGTTATGTAAAGAATAATAAAATTCCAGTTATTCAAGTAACTTGATACACTAGTGCCCTAATTTGCTAAAATTTTAATTTACATGGATACCTATGTATGTATAAGTAACATTTAAATTTTTATATAATTTTGAAAATATATTTTAAGAAGAATTTTTAATTCTATATCAAGAAATTTCGAAATTTGTTTGCCCCATTTAACACTGTATATCAAGGCTTAGGTGTGTATACCAACTACTACAGTGAAACAAATATAGTGAACGTGACTCGATGACTGTTTTTTTTATTTTTTATTTTATATTACTCTCTCTTATTCATTCTTTTATTGTTATATCTCTTTTATTTACTTTTTATACTAAGTATATACATACATATGTATGTATATTGTTTTGGTTTAATTATTTGTTGTGCGTATAACGGTCTTTCTTATCTTTTGCTTATACTGCAAATATCATAATGCAGTCGTAATTGTTTAACTTGTTTTTGTTTTTTAAGTAAGATAATATAAAAAATTATTAGTTACTTACAAAAATGTTGGTGTTAATATTTGGTCAATAACTTAAGAAATGGCTAAAAAAAAAATAAATACAGAGAGTAAGAGAGCTTAATACAATACGTACATTAAAGCCCCAACCAGTCAACTTTCCATCGTAACGTAGAATGAAGAAAAGTAGCGTGAAACATTTTGTTCAACCAGTCGACAAAAGTAAACGTAACATATGTTTTTCAATATTCATTGTGTAAACAACCCTGTTTTTCGGTTATTTTGTGAGCAAAATTAATTACAGGGTTGTTAAAAACTCACGCAGCTACGTAAAAATCTATTTTCTGTAGATTTCTGCGATACGCTACCTAGAATCTTTGTGTCAATAGCTACATACACACATCTGCATAAAGCTGGTTGAAACAGCTGATTGCGATACGATGATTTTTTGTTGAGTGGTTGGGCCTTAATGTAATTGCAGTTATTGCTCTTAACTCGAAAATTTTTCATTTAAATCATACTAGTATGTACATTAGGTTGGCCCTATTTTTATGGAAGTGTTCAGATTCTCGTTCTCACCTAAAATTTGATAAAAACCTTACAAGTAAGGAATGTCAAGTTTTAGAGTCTAAAATTTAGACTAATTGGAAAATATTTAGAGGTGGCTGAAAGCGATCAAAATTTGCAAAAAAAAAAAACTAATTTTTGTACAGTCTGACAGTAAATATCGCGCGTAGATCACACATCTTTATGAAATTTTGGTATTATGTATAAAACGCTGAGTTTCATTTCTTTTCTTGAACTTTAGGTCTCTTATTTTTCTTGGGTACATTAGGCTACCCTAATGTATATATTAATTTTTTTTTTTTTTTTTTGTTAACAGAAATTGATTACATATTTATAAAAAGGGAAATTACCCAATTATAATCAAATGATTTTTTGACGACTGATTTGAAATTTATGCACTTAAATTAAAACGTAAATTAGTGCTGAATAAATCATATGTATGTATGGTTGTGTATTTGTATGTAGAAATCTTATAAGAACTTCTAGATAAAAATTTCTTATTTATTCATAAAATTATAATTATTTTTTTTAATACTAACATTTTTTTAATATGTATATTTTATTTTATAAAAGAATTATACTGACATGCAAAGAAATCATCTTTTAAACAAAAATATGTATGTATGTTTAATATGTATGATAATTTTGAAGAATTACTATTTACAAATGAAAAAAATATTATATAAACTAACAATTTAATTGTAAAAAAATGACAATTATTAGGGAGCGGATTTTTATGCATTTACTTCTTGAAAATATGCGCTTAAAAAAGCACTTAAAAATTCAAAATATAACCATAAAACGTTAAAAACATGCAATTTTTTTTTTAATTTTCATTAAATAAAAAGGAAAAACTAAATTTATTCTATAAAAAAATTTTGTTAATCTAAGTTATGCATAACATTTCGTATTTTTAAAAGTTAAAGCTATGTTTTAAAATATCAATGCTTATTCTTTGTGCTTTTTTTTTAATATTAAGCTATTTATATTCGTAACAGGTTTAATACAACCTTTGATAGTCTTTTATTTTTATAAACAAATTTTTTTTACTAAGTTGTCAAACGTTAATCTATTATGGCGAAAACATTTTTATACATAGAAAATATTCCTCCCATGCCAAGAGATGTTATAAAAGCGTATTTGAATAATTGTAGTTCAGGTATTCTTCTAGACGAGATCTGAACGTAAAATAATTGAGACTGAATTTTTTAATATTCCCAACTCTATTATTTTAAGTAACAACTTGCAATTTTAATTTTTTCAGCAATAGGGCTTTCCGTAGCTTCAACTAGTCATTTGCATTTTATAATAGCTTATTAATCAGTTTCATATCGTATACGGTTCTTATTTTATGGACCTCTAAAGTGGGACACCTCGAGCTTTTTGTCAAAAATGAACAAAGTTTAACTTTAATATGCATCATCCGATTTAACTTATCCTAGGATATCTTGAAAAGGCTCTTTTAATTTTCATTTCTTTTTTACCCAATGTTTACAGTAATTTTTTCGTTATAGTGTAAAAATTTCACAATGCGAACTCAGTGGGTTCAGAAGTTATAACGGTTTATCTATATAAGTTAATACAATTTTACTAACAAAATAATTGGGTGATTCACAAAGTGTGCTATCATGTCGTATTGTCATATGTTTTAAAATATTTCAATGTATAAAAAATATTGTTTTTGCTTTTCTTTTGTAAAATTTTATGACATTATGACAATACAACATGATAGCACACTTTGTGAATCCCCCAATTTTTTTTTACGAAGTTATGATACTTTTATTTTAAATTTAGAACAAAACAAATAGTAAAGGATAAAAGTAAGCAGTGTTGTTCAAGATCGACTATCTAATACCCTACATTCTGGCGTATGAGTACTAAAGTGATTATCGGGAGAGGATCTTATATGGGACCTATGGTCAATTATGGACCGATCCTTGTGATACTTGTTATGATAGTTTATACATATATAAAAATTATTTATTCCAAATTTTATTTCGATGTTGGTATTAATATTATATTTATGCGCGTTTTAGTATTTTTCGGGAATGTGAATTATATATATCCTTTCGGATACGAATAGTTCTCGGAATTGAAGATTATCCATTATTCTCATCTTTTTTCTGTTTTTATACCCTTCACCAAAGGTGTAAAGGGTATATATAAGTTTGTCATTCCGTTTGTAATTCCCACAATTTTCGTCGGAGAGCAAAAAAGTTTACATTTTCGGGATCCTTGTAAGAAATGATGACGATAGGACCATGTCCGTCCGTCCGTCCGACCGTCCGTCCGTCCGTGTGTCGGTTGAAATGGCGTTTATGAAGCCCACCGATAACTGACATATATAATATATATATCAAACGATCGGAAATGCTTTCGAGAATTTTGCTATTGGAATTCAGCAAGATCGGTTCATACAATGCGGAGATATGTTAAAAAAACCGGTTTTTAGAACCGGTTTTCCAGTTTCTGAAGCATCTGTATATACTAGGGACTTCGTTTTTACAAAGAAGTCTCGGTTTTCCAGTTTCTGAAGCATCTGTATATACTAGGGACTTCGTTTTTACAAAGAAGTCTCGGACATTTTTTTCTGAATTTTTGTTCTGAAAAATTGAAATAAATCGGTTCAATAATAACTGAGATATCGGACAAAACGCATTTTTTATTTTTTGAAGCCCTGGTTTAAGCCATAGATTTTTATTTTTATACAGATCGGTCACAAATATTTTTTTAAAATTTCGGTTTTTTGAATCAGCAGGATCGGTTTATAAGTGGCGGAGATATGCTTTAAAAACCGGTTTTTGGAACCGGTTTTTCAGTTTCTGAAGCCTCTGCATATACCAGGGACTTCGAATTTTTAAAGAGGGCTCGGAAATTATTTTCTGAATTTTTGTTCTGAAAAAATGAAATAAATCGGTTCAGTAATAACTGAGATATCGGGGAAAAATATTTTTTTATTTTTGAAGCCCTTGTTCAAGCTACAGATTTTTATTTTTATATAGATCAGTCATAAATGTTTTTATAAAATTTCGTTTTTTTTAATAAACCAAATTCGTTCACAATCAACAGAGTTATGGCCCAAAAACAAATCTGTTAAGAATATAAATACACACACAAACATGTATATTAAGCATTGTAATGACTATTAGTGACGTTTTTTGTTTTTTGTATAGGCAAATAGTTTAGTTAGAAACAGCAGTCATATAATGAATAACAGTGTTGTTGTTGTTCTTTGTATATGCAGTCTGTACAAAAATAAATAGATATGGAATTGTTGTTGTTTATTTTTTAAAACTAAAATATATTTGTTAAGAATATACATAAATACATACACAAACATGTATATTAAGCATTGTAATGACTATTAGTGACGTTTTTGCCTATAAGACAAGTAGTTTAGTTAGCAACAGAAGTAATATAATGAATAACAGTGTTGTTGTTGTTCTTTGTATATGCAGTCAGTTTTGTATATACACACAAAAAATAGATAAATATGGAATTGTTGTTGTTTATTTTTTAAAAGCAAAGCCTGCTATGATTGTTTTTTTTTTCATATTCAAATTTTCGTAGTTTGAAAAAAATTTAGATTTAAATATGTGAAAATATGAAAGCATACGTTAAGACGAAAATTTTATTATTTGTCGGTAATGTGGTAATATGATGTCGATAAGATAGTAAGATGGTAATATGGTGAAGGGTATCAAAGATTCGGCACAGCCGAATCTTTTTTCAATTTCATTATTTTTAATATCGTTATAAAGATTTAAAAAAGTATTCATAAAAATTTCACAAAAAAATTAAAAAATTTTAACAAAATTACTGCTGACCCTATTTTTTTTTGTCCACACTGAAAAAGGACCGTTTTCAGGATAATGTTAAAGGATATTATTTTTGTATAGGTTTATAATCCAATATGTTCGCAATGATTTGTCATTGAAGTTTTTTTGTTTTACATAAAATATACTTGACCCTATTTTTTTTGTCCGTATCTGTATGTATTGAATTTCATCAAAATCAAATATGGTAAAAATCCGAGCTGAGTCGAATTTTTTTTTTATAAATTTATATTTGTATATCGAGAAAATTGTATCCGATTCTATAAACTGTACTCCCCTTTTTATTAATCTGCCAAATAGTTTAGTAGATATCAAAAATTATTTTGTAAAAAATACACTTTTTGCTAAACATAACCAATACATCTCGTCATGTTCATATAAATAAAACATCTAATGATCGAAGTAAAAATTTTAGATTTTTTCTACGCCTTCGGGGTCTATTTCTATTATTGGAAATATTTAGTTTGTTAAAATTTGAAATATTAGCTTTTTATGTTCGTCTTCAGAATTTTCGATTTCTATAGAATCATTTAAATATAATAAAGATTTTAAAATAAAAACTCCATTTTTTCTTCCCATTTTTGATAATGGTATGAAATACGAAGAATACAACTGATATTGCTACCTTAATAATTTTGTTATTTTCGATTTTCTTTTTTATTTTCATTTTTTTTTTTTTAACTAAAAATAAAAATTTTGTATTAAATTTTCAAATTTTCGATATAACTTTTTAAAAATCTCATTAATTATTGAACATATTAAAAAATATGTTAATGCTAATATAATATTATGCTACAATATGTAGATCAATGACCTTAATTTTAAATTTGCATCGGGAAAAAGTCATTTCAAAAAAATTGATTTCGCGTATTCAAATTGAGAAAATCTGAATCATAAAACAGTGTTATCCTCTATTATCGTAGAATTTTGAAATTTGGCTTAAATATTACAATACAGTATAAACTCGATAATCCGAATGTCTATAATCCGGATTATTCGGTAATCCGGACGCCATTTTCCAAGTAATTATTTTATCGAGTTTATTCTGTAATTTATTGTAGCGAAAAAAGTCTAATGTACTACATATATACTTACACCCTACAATACATTCAACTGTATAATCTATATAACTGAATCACATGATAAAAATATAAACTATATACATATGTACATATTTATGTGTATACAAAAACAAATACAAGTAAGTATATTTGTATGTATGCACAAATGTTTATTGATGCTGCCCCTTATCAAAGTGTATCTTTATACATATATGTATATATATATTTTTTTTGTGTCGTTGTGGAAATTTCCATTGAAACAATAACTGCATTTTAAACATTTACATTCAAAGTTTTAAAATATTTGAAAATGAAATACAATATATCAACAAGAGCACTTGATATATAAGATAACATAAAAAATAAATAGTAATAATGTTTATTTATTTTCACAAATTTGTATATCATGACAAAGCTATTTTAAAGGAAATGATGTAAAAAAATTAAAATATACATATATTTCAATAAAATTCTTATGAATTACCACCATATTTTGAAACACCTTGTAGATTTTATAAAGATATACTCTTTGTTTATACATATAATTTTTATTCATATCTTATCTCAATTAAACAAAAAAATAATAACTAAATAAATTAGGTACATGCAATATTTTTATTTTATTTACTGATTATCATCTGAATAACTTTTTTTTTTTATAGAAAATATAAAATAATCTTAACAAAAGATTTAAACTTGTTAAAAATTTATTTTTATTTGCGTTTTAGAAATTTGTTAGAACAAGATAAGATTTTATTTATTTTGTCTCAAAGTTACAAACATTTATAGAACATAGTTTCTATTAAAGTTTAAATGAATAATTTTAACAAATATTTTTTTAAATTAATTTAAATAGCTTTATCTAAATCGGTTAGTTTATTTATTAGATTATAATAATAATAATGTAATATTTTTTTTAATATGAGTCATTTACATGAGAGATAAAGTTCTAATTGTGAAAACTGTTGCTAACCGAATAAAAATCAAGTCGTTTCCTAACGTAAACACAATTGTCTTTAAAAAACTGTGATTTAATAAAAATTATATTGACCGTCTTGTTTGTTTTCCTATTAAATGATGAATTTAGTCTCACGTTTTTAATAAAATGAAATCAAAGCTCATGCTAGAAATTTTAAACTATTTCATCACTATGATAACCTATTGCTATAAAACTTAATATATTAAAAAAAATATATTTTTTTTTTCTAATCTAATAATGATTTTATAAAAATCTATTTTGTACTAAAAAAATGTATTAGATTTTCATTATTTCAGTAAAAATATACATACATATGTATTTATAAAGTTCAAGTACGTTTAAAATTTGTAATTGTATTACATTTTACAATAAAAAAAATCACTTTCTTATTCTATTGAAATTGAAATAACGAAACATTTGAGTAATTTGTTTTCATTTAAATTTATTAAATTCTTTATATCAGCAATAAATTAAACATGTGTTAAGGCGATAGAAAAAGTAAACAAATAATTGTTTTTGTACTTATATTGAATACAAATCAATTTAAAAATAAAAAGAAATATTTACTCACTGTTATATTTACTTACGTTATTCTATATTCATATTTATTTTTCCTGATACACCATTTATTATTAATGTTAATTGATTTTTATCAATATTTTATTGATTTCTCTTAATGGCTATTTTGGTGTGTTAATTTTTTTCTTAACAATAAAAGAAACATTTTAGCAAATGAACCATAAAATATCACGTGATGATACTAATATTTGTAGATAAACTTTAAATTTATTTAGATTTTTTTCTATTACACCTTATTTAGAAATAAATATTTGTTTATATATAATTAAATTTCTTATTAGAATTAAAAATAATTTTTAATGTACATATTTCACCTTGGAAGTTTAAATGATTCATTTAATTCCATTATTTATTTGTTAACACGTGAGTAGTAACAAAATATTTTTTTTATATTTTAATATTCTGTGCGTCATGTGTCATAAACATTTTTTTAGCTTTTATTTCTGTCATTTTAGCATTAAATTTGCTAAAATTTATTTCTTTATATTAGAATAAGTGTGTTAAAGAACACTGCGAATTGATTTTGTCACACCCTAAAAATGAAGTTTACACCGTTTTTCATAATACAATATATTTCTTTAAATAGAAATAGGTGGAATACAAATATTGATTTTATAAATAGAAAAATTATATTATAATTACATTAAAGGCCTATTTGCTGTTTTTCATATAAATTTTAGTAGCGGATTTTCGTTTTATTAAATAAAAACCTAAGTGTTTTAACTAATTCCAAAATCCGTCTATTACAAAATTATAGAATTTCATTTTGAAATTCAAATTTAATGTTTTTTATTTTATCAAATTTAATTTTTCAGTGGTGACTAAATCACAATTTTTATATTGTTAACGGTCTTCTGATGTTGATAATATACATAAGTGTTTGTAGCTAAATTTAATAAAACCTAAACAAATTTATACTAAACTCAAAACTTGTATACATACAAAATATTATATACTATAAATATGTACGTATAGACGGCTAGACTCTTTTTATAATTTGCTTTTACTCTCTCTCTACTTCCTTTTCTTTTAAAACAAATATACCATTTTATATACATAGGAACATTAACGGTTTGTTTTTGTTTATTTTTTTTTTTCTTCAGACCACAAGTTTACTATAAATCGATAAACAAAATATTTTGTTTTTATGTATTGCGTTTTAAATTTAAAAATAAAAACAAAAATAAAAATATAACACATTTTTTTTCTAATAAAGAAATTGAAATTACTAAAATTACAATAAAAATCGTCACACGTGTCAAATACTATATAGGCCATATAGTATTAAAATCAAATGAGATAAATTATAATTTCGTATGAATTTTCTATAAAAAAAGAAATATTTCAAGTTACTACATGCATAATTTATTAAAAATATATAGCAAAATTTACATACATATGTAGGTACATATTTTGTATTAATAGATTTTTTAAAATGGCTGTACGAATTGCAAATAGTTTATTTTATTTATAAAATAAAAACGCATTTTTTATTATTATTTATAATGAAATAATACTATCGAATAAATTTATCTAATACATATTTATACATTGCAACGGTTTTTGTTTACTATATAGATGAGTATTAGCATTTAAATTGGCTCAAGTCAATACAATCATGCATCCGACCAATGAGCTTATGAGTTAAATAGGTATCATTCTAAATATTATAATGCCCTCCCATATTCGATTAAGCTCCTTCAAGCATAAGTCTCTCCGCATGCTTAAATAAAAAGGTTAGGTTAGGTTAGGCTAGGTTACTATTGGCCATAATCGATTACAAATTTCTACTTAATAATATATAATACAATTTAAAAACAAGCGATAATTTATATTCGGCTTGGTTGAATTTACATAACGACCATGAACTTTATATAAAATATTTATATAAGATAAAAATTTCGTCCCCCTAGATCCTGTTTTTAACAGACAGACGGATGGACATAGCTAGATCGACTCAGAATCTTACCAGGACCCAGGATTTTATGGGGTCTTAAATGATTTTTCCCACATGTTATACACGGAATGACAACATTTATATATAATTATCTAATAAGTTATGAAAACTTATTTAGTAATGAAATTAAAAGTAATAATTTTAACCATAATATCGAGGGCTTATATTCATGCAGATTTCCAAAAGTTAATTCTAACACTATGTTTTTCACTTTTTGTTTTTGAGCTATCTACAAACAATATATTTTTTTAAAGGAAAACGGGCATCTGCAAGTTTTTGTTTGATTTTCAAAGTAGTATAAATTTAACAGTTCTAACGTTTAAAAATGGTCCTTCCAACCACAATTTTTTGCTTTTTTTTATCTCCTGATTGGTATGATATCATAAATTTAACATATTGTCAATTTTTTTTCCAAAAATAGTATCTTTACTTCTTTAATTTCTGATAAACAAAACGGGCTATATGAACATTTTATAACACATATTAAAAATAAAATAAGACAAAACGGGCTATCTACCATAACTTCGCGAATAATGGGGTTAAACGATTTACAGCATAACGAGTTACTAACTTTTTGTATGTAAATTTCCATAAGAAAAAGTTAGTAACTCGTTATCAAACCTACATTAATTTTTTTGAATACGGCCGTTATTTTACAGTGTGAGGTTTAGTAGACGTAATATTTATAACTCGTAGAAGAACGGATTGCAAAATGTTGAAAAATGAGTTAAATAAACAGTTTTTACGTTCTCCTGAACAATTGGGGTTTTGCATATGGCCCGTTTTGAATATAAGCTCTCGATATGTTTACTTAAGTTTTAAATTTAAAAGAAAAATTAATTATTCGTATTTATTAAAACATTTACTATTTTTTCCATAAAAACTTTATTGTGCTTTCGGTTACTCTTTTTGTTGGAATAAGTCCAATTCTTTTTAAACTCTATTCTATGTTTCACTCAATTTTAAATATTAATTTAACATGTACGTTTTTATTGTGATTCAATATAGTTTAAATATTATATTTAAATATATTTTATCAGCCGTATTCAAAATAAATAATGTATGTTTTATAACGAGTTACTAACATTTTTGTGTGCAAATTCCCATTTGAAAAAGTTAGTAAATCGTTAACAATCATACATTATTTATTTTGAATACGGCTGATAATATATATTTAAATATAATATTTAAACTATATTGAACATTTATATTCGATAAGTTTTACATAGGTAGTGTGAAATTTTATGAGGATTGGTTAATAATTTATATAGCTCCCATATACGGCCGGTTTTCGGGAATCAGCCAAAAGTGCATACATTTATATAAATGCCAGTAACCATAGAATACGACTAGACTTATATCAAACTAAATTTTCGAAAAAATTACAAATTTTTTTTCAAAATACAAAAAATATATGTAACTACATGTATTTGTTTGTTGCATAATTTAGGTTTTTTCTATATTGTATGGTTTATTTTACACTTAATACAAGTATCGGTCCACAATTGGCCACAGGTCTAATATAATACCGCTGCCATATGGTGTTTTACTTCGTAGTACTTCAGTCTACCTTTTTCAAATATTCCACCCAAAGGTGTTGAAAATTACTCTTAAAATTCGTCTTATTTCGTCTGCAGTACTTTGGGCTGTTAATGAACTAATTCTTCAGTTTTCGTTGATCGTGACTGAATTTTCCCGGATTGAAACAAAATTTAACACATAGTTGTTGACCCAATATTCAAACATATGTATGTACCTATATATTTACAAATTATGAGGATTAGTGTTAATTAACACCTTCAATCAAAACACTCTATATGCATACATACAAAAAAAAATAAATTATGAAAAATTTTCATTTGTTTTGTTTGAAAAATGTTTAATAAAGAAAATTTATAAACATTTCTTTATTAGTTTGCCAACTGCGCGTTTTTCTTTAGAATATTAAATTAGTTATTTGTAGTATATTGCAAATTCAATTTATTTGTTTAATACGGATAATTCTATTGCACTTTGTTTTATTTTCATTTTGCTAAATGACAAAAATGACATGACTACCGGTTATGTATTATTTTAGTATGTATTAAGTTAATTTCTAATATTTGAAATTTAAATAAAATGTTTTTAAAATATTTACTATTACAAAAGTTATTACCATAGATTATAACATAGATATGAAGTTCCGTTTTCATAAACCTAATTAAGTCGGTTTTCAAAAAAAGCTAAGTCTAAGAATGTGTTAGTAAAAAATTTTATTGAAAACAAAAACAATTGTAGTACGTGTGCCTTTTTGAGTAATTTATTTTTTTTTTTTTTCAATTGATTTTTTGTTAAGCTTCTATCTATGTTATAATCTATGGTTATTTCATTAGCGGTCTTATAAAATTGGTATACATAGTCTAATCAAATCTTAAAAGCCATAGCATTTTTCCATTTTCCTTTATACTTAAGCTGAAATAATTGTTTTCGAGAAAATAAAAATGTAAAAGAAAATTACACAATAATGCAACGTAGCTATCTATTTATTTTATTTTTTTTTTTTTTCTATTTATTTGTTAGCCGTGTGTATTCATATAATAAGCCTAAATCTTTCTATTGTCATCATTATCATCATCAAACAACATCATCTTATATCCACTACACGAACAAGTTCGTTGATCATTCACCCTCCAACCACCGCCACCTTTACCCACTTTTATGTCACCTCATTATTATTGTTATTTTCTTATAAAAATCATTGTATATGTTGTTTTCAGTTTAGTCTTTAATCGGACGCAGTTCTTTTAACGTCTTATTTTATAGTTTTAAAACAAAAACTAAAAGAAAAATTCAAAAAATAAAATAAAAATAAGAATTTTTATTCTTGTTTTTTTTTTTTAAATCGATGTCTAACATTTCAAAGAATATTTTTAAATTTAATTTCAAATTTAAATAAATGTGAACTTGTTAACATTCTATAATCAATTATATTAATTGCCAACAAACTGTGATATACATATATTTTTATTTCTCTTTTAAATTAGTTTTATTATTATTATTATTATTATTATTTGTTGTTGTAATTTAATAAAGTGTTTTTTAAAGTAATTTAAAACTTGAAATTACAAATCAAGTTTAGTGTTAAACTTAAAGCGTAAAATATTTTTTTTTTCATTTTCCATTATGACTTCTGCTGCAACTGTTGCCTGTGATAATAGAAATAGGTACGATTTAAATTATTACAAAGGAATAAACTGAAAATAAAAAAGAACTACGCACTTTAAAGCTTATAACTTTTATCATACCCGAGAAAAGTTACTACTGGTAACTTTTTTACATTTGCTATTATTCTCTGTAAATATTTTTTTCTTAAAATGAAAATTTAACAAATTTCGTTCAAAAGCATAATTCAAATGTGTTGTTGAACGTATAAAACAATTGCTTTATATATCCTGGTCATGAATTCCATATCTCAGATCGTATGAGAAATTTATGAGATAAAAAAATCGAAAGATGTGTGGAAAGAAAATACTTCATTCATAACAAATGAAAATTTTAACATAGAAAAACATATACACAAATGAGTGTCTTTTGAAGAGATTCCTTCTGTGATTAAAAAACATAAAAATTTCAAATTATTCTGGCCTGTTCATAACTCACTCATTATTACTTCAAAAAAGTAATTGAGTGTGTTCAAACAAATGGTTCTGCAATGTACCAAAGGATGCCAATTCACTAAAATTTCATTTTTAAATGTATTGGGTCTAGTAAAAAAATATTTAAATAATGCTTAAAGCTAATTAAAAAATAAAATATGTGTAGTTTAAAAGGAAGTGCACCCATTCCAAATAAAAGTAAACGAAAATACAATCAAGCTCTCATAGAGGGTATTCCAAATTGACCCTTTTACACACTTTTTTAAGCTGAAATTTATGCACTAAATTTTTCGTGCGCAGTACATATTTTTTCTTTTTGAAAAAGTAAAATTAGCAAATTTGAACATGGTTCATAAAAGTTTTTTTTTTGTTTTGTTTATTTTACTATATGTAAAAATAAAAATAAATTATTTCTTCCAAAAAAAAAAAAAAAAAAATACCAAAAATGTTACAAAATTACCAATTTAATTAGTATACAAAATATTAAATAAAAATTCGTTCTAATATACAATGCCTTATCTTTAGTTTTATTATATTAACCAAAAAATGTGTAGAGCTAAAAATATTGAAATAAAAAATAAATAAAAATACAGAACAAAAATGTGTGCCAAGTGCGCAAAATTTTCAATGATTTATTTTTATATATATTTTTTGTTATTATTTGTACGAGTAAACATTAAATGAAAATAAATTAGATTCATTCAGTTAAAATGACGAAATTTGTTTTTCTTCTCTTTCATTAAAAGACGTCACAATTTGTGTTAAATTATAAAATATGCAAGTCAATTGTAAAAATAAAATTATTTGCTGTTTTCAATTAATTGAAGAAAATAAATTTTATTGTATATTTTTTTTTAATTATTTTGCCTTAAGTCAATTGTCTTCAATTGTTGTTTGTTGTTATTAATAAATATTTTTTAATTGTTCATTGAACTACTACTACTAAAAAAGGTGAATTTTAAGCGAATATATAAATAAAGAGAGCTGTCCGTCGACAGTCCAGATAAAAACGAATTTAATACTGTCATGGAATTGCTCTCTTTGTATGATATTCGATAAGCCTCAATAAATGTTGTACATATATATACATACATACATATATTTTACTAACCCTTATCCCCTCAACCATTATTTATAATATGGTTAAATATTTTATTGTTTTGTCTACATTTGTAAAATGTGTCCTGTCCTTCTTAATGTTTGCTTATAGAAAAAATGCTTTAAAACTTTAGTTTAATATTTTCCAATATCAAGTCGAATTACGAAATAAAGAGAGCTATCTGTCGACAGTCTAGTTATTAAAAACAATTAAAACATTTTATTACTGTCATGGAATTGCTCTCTTTGTATAGTATTCGAATATCGACGAAATAACAATTGTATTTTAGAAGTAGTTTTGTGTAAATTATATTTTATTAGGGATTTTTATTATAAAAAACACATGTTTAGCATGTAAAATAAATGCTTGGAACGCAGGTGAATCAGGAAATACAGTTTCTTGAGTCATAAAAAATACAAAGAGTTCACGATTGTCGAAAAGAACTCTAATAACCGAATAAAAGGCTGAATTACATACTGTAGAATCACAGGCAAAATAATACGAATCTCTGGATGAAATGTGACTTCTTTAAATTTCTCTGTTTCTTTTATAAGAAAAGTAAAAAAAGTCCTAAAAAGACGCTAGAAAAGATATGAAACCAAAAAACAGGACAAAAAGTAGGCATGATTTACATACTAAAAAGAAGTGGATCCATACCACCAAAAAATAACCTAAAACTTTACTGTGTTCTTGTGGAGGGTATCCAAAAAATATGAAATATTTTATTAAAAATATATAGGTATATTTTTTCTTTTTAAATTTAAAATAAAACATAGACTTTAACAAAATAATTTCAAAGAAATCGACTTATTAATTTCCTTTTAATACGCTGAATTGTATGTACTTCATTTTTCATGCATAGGTAATCCTTAATTTTTTATTTTAAATGGATTTATACAGTGTATTAAAGTTTGATTCCTTTTGATTCATAATTTTTTGATACAGTTTTTTATTTTAAAGTTTTAATTAACATTGCTAAGGAATGAATCGTTTTATTGCTGGTAATGAAGTTTTGTTTACTTAAGAAGTTTGGCATTTTTAAAATTAAGTTTGAAACATTTAAAAAATATATAAAGAGTTTCCGAACAATGAGAATAATAAGGAAATATGATAAAAAGTTTTAAACAATTCTCATTCATAGATGCTGGAAAAACAATTTTGTCCACAAGAAAAAAATTTACAATTTTATAATTTTTCCAAAAATTAACACAATTATTCTATTATTTCATCATTTTTATGTACAATATATTGATCCTTTTTGTTTACTTTTGGAGTACCTCTGTAGATCTTTTTTTTTATTATGAATTTAATGTTGGAAATTTCGGGATCTCTTATTCGGTTATTATATCCCAGTTTTCCTTGCAAACTACAAAATATACTCTGTAATATATTCAGCCTGTTTATGAAAACCTCAATGGAATTGGATTGGAAACGAAATTTCAATTCAATTTCATCTTGAAATGGGTTTATGAAAACGTAAGGAAAATAATTTTTTAAAGGATTAATATTACCGCTCTTAAATAAATTTGTATGTTCTTAAATAATAAACGTGGTTTTGAAATTCTCCTTACAAACTGGGGACGAAAATATTTCAAATCTAGTAATCGGATTTCATAAACGGAATTCGAATACATAAATCCAATTTATTAGTTTTGTTTAGAAAACGTTTTAAAGCAAACCGTATTTGATTCTATAAACAGGCTGATTAATTGATTTCAATTTGGAAATATTATTGTAGATTTTTTCAATCCCTAAAAATAAACTAGTCTTTGTATCCTTATATTAAATTAGTTTAGAAGATACGTCTTTATGCAATATACCTTGTTTATTTTAGTTTTAGCGGGCTAAATTTGGGTTCTAAAACCTTACAATATTCTAAGAAATATTGCTTCAAGAAACATAACAATAAAAAAGTCGTATTAATCGGAAGTTTTTTCACAAATATTTTTTTATTGGCCTATAGAATATTTTAAAATTTTCAAAATAAATCTTAACGTGAATTCTTGTAAACTTTAAATTCTGAGAAGCCAAAGCTAACAAAAAATATATTAGTTATATAGCCCCAGAATTAGTCAAACACACGAAAAGCTGAGCTACATCTTTTTAACGGCATTTTTTAAATTTTTTAATTTTTAAAACATGTTTCACCGGTTTGGGATTTTGATAAAAGAAAATGGGAGTTTTTTCCGTTAATTTTTTAAGATTTG
The DNA here is from genome assembly GCA_951394005.1 of Protophormia terraenovae. Lineage (NCBI taxonomy): Eukaryota > Metazoa > Arthropoda > Insecta > Diptera > Calliphoridae > Protophormia > Protophormia terraenovae. The sequence continues at coordinate 42,997,781 of OX596077.1, read as the reverse complement.
GTTTTTTTATATTACACCAAAATTTCAAAAGGATAAATATAAACATTTAAATTGTATTAAAACTAAGGTCAACAATATATATCGTCACCGAAAATTCAAAATAACGTGACATCACTTTTCATAACTTTACAGGAGGCACAAAAAACTTTGTAAAATCTAAACGAATTGTCCTACAAACAAGATTTTTGGGTTATTATATCCTTAAATACTGCCTAATATATTGATGATGAATATTTTTATTTTTATTAAATTTATTGCTTTCGTTAATATAATCGTCATTTTTTGAGGTACAAGTCTAATCACACGTATTTTGGAATAATAAACTATATTCCATCAGAAACACAAATTTAAAAAGTTTGATGTTACGTTGTTTTTAATTTTCGGTGTCGATATGTATGATTCTCACAGTCGAATATAGCACTCTATCTTTTTGTTGTTGCTGATATTTAATGCTAATAATTAAAAGCCTTTGTTTTTAATCCGACTTACTTTACACGTTACACAAATTTTCCACAAAAATGATAACACCTTTTCAATTCTTACAATTTTGTTCACTTCTTTATGGTTTTATTTTTATGCTATACAAGAAAAACGATAGCAAAATTATATAGTATATAGTACACAACTTATAAATTAGAGAAAAAATTCAAAATTACTTAAAACTTAAATGACTTAAATAAAAAACATTTGCTTTAAATATGTTTCGAAAAACGTAAGTTTTTACCTAGAAACCAAATTGTGGCCATAGATTTATAAACCACCACGACCACGGCCGCCTGTAGGGCCACCTTGCCAAGCACCACGACCACCGCCTGGAGCACCTGGTGGGCCACCGCGACCACCACCAGGAGGACCTCCTCGGCCACGACCTCGAGCTAAAAATAAAACACATTTTTTATACATATTTATAGAAAAAATAAAATATTCTAACTAACCTTGCGCTCTTAGTATAGCCGCTTTGCCTCTACCCGATGTTCCACCCAGGCCTTTGCCCGTTTGTTTCTTAAACATTGGTGCATTTTTCAACATGTCCGGCAGTATGAGAAAGCGTATTTTAGATCCACGTATATAAACATTTTCCAAATTTGCCGTACGACCATCACGATAGGTTACAGTAATTTGTGTCATTTGGCAATTCATGTTGTCCTCAGCTTCTATCAGTTTTCCACGATAAACTTCACCGGTTATTGTTTCACATGTTATAATGTGACCTTCTGCTTCGTGCAGCACTTTAATTGGTACACCAATAGACATTTTTTTTTATTAATTTGTTGTTTACTTTTCAACTTTTTAGTTTTAATATTCTTTTATTTTTTACAAATTGTTTAATTTTTAATGTGCTTGCTAGTGAAAACGATTATAGACGTACGGCTTTTTTCTACATCTGACAGTTGTGTGCGGCGCCATGTTTTTGCTGAATAAGCTTGACGTAATTGTGATTGTACAAGCATATGGTATAACAAGTACAGTGTTGTATTTTTGGAAAAAGCTTGTGATTGAACGTTTTTTATTTTGTTATTGAACAAACAAACAAGCATGTTAATTAAATTATCTCGTTCAATTTAAAAATCTTATCTTTTGTATCTTATTTACAAGTTTAGATATTTCTAGATAACTGTGAAAGAATTTTTATGGTATAATTTGTATATGATAACTAATAAAACATATTATAAAATCATTTTATTTGTTTATATAGTTAACAAAATGATATTGTTTTATTAGTCTTTATAATGAATTTCAAATACCTTTAGGTTTAGAAGAATTTTAATATTATTTATTTGTTTAGTAAATATTAATTATATAAATTAAATTAAAACTAAGAAAAATTTACAATACTATAAAAAATTGTTATTTTTAGCCTATTTAGTAATATATTATTTATTTTATTTTCAAGACATGGAAACGGTTATTTAGTAATATTTGTATAATTTTTGGTACACAGAATTATAAAATAAACGTAAATGGGTATAATATAAAAATTTGAAACATTTCTTTAAAGTGGGTTTTATTAAATTTTTAATAATTTATTAAATATTTACCATCACCAACTTAAAATAACCGAAAAACAAACACTGCAAATTTGATTTTATATATTTTATTTGTAAAATAAAATTTTAATATATTTTTAAATTTAATTCAATATATTTTTAGCGATCCAATGTTTAGTAGTAGTAGTAGAAGAGAGTTTACGGAATCGGTTCTCGGTGCCGCTTGTGCTGAGAATAAGTTGCGTACTATCTCTACATCTTCTTGCGCTACCAACATGTCGACTGAGTCCTACTGTATCTCTCTCGGCGTAGGGCCTCTGTGGTGGTCCTGATGTCCCTACCCACCACAGAACAGATCACGATAGGGCGTCACTCTTAACAGGTAAATATTGTACTTGAAAATAAAATTAAAAAATGTTTAAATGACTCGTAATTTCGATTCTAGGTTACACTCGAAAATCTTCGGTTGATTCGGCTGGTGGCAGCAGCTTATTCGACAGAAGCAACAGCGCTAGCAGCAGTGGTGGCTCTAGCAGCCCTGGCTCCTCGGCTTCTTCCGAATGTTCTGACTCGGATATACAATCCTTATATTCGGACGATGACTGTCAAGAGGTAGTCAGGCAGATCTTGCAACATGATCATCCCATTCGTATTGTCATCAAGTTACATGTAACTGAGAATAAATTCACCAAATGGGAATCGGTCTTGAATCCAACTAACAACATCTTGTATGTAGCCATGCCTGAAAAGTTGGCATCGGAAAATTCTAAGGACACTTTGATTTCCTTGTTGGAATTTGCTGAGGATAAACTGGAAGTAGATGCAGTCGTCATGTGCGTACGTAAAAATCGTACTGATCGTGCTCGTCTCTTGGAGAGCTTTTTGTTGATGGGCTTTGAACCGTTGTCACGAAAAGCTCCTGAAGCACCACCAGCTGCTGAGAAGGATGTCGAGAATTTCTTCCTTATCTATCGTATTGAGGAATAAGTTGACAATCTTCCACAACAACTGAAGATCGTTTTAATTTTATGCAATAACAATAAACAAATTTTATTCGTTAATAACACTTTAAAAACTAAAAAAATTAAGTAAAATAGTTTGGAGGCCAGTAATTTCTTTATTAACATATTTGAAAAACAACTCTCACTCCTATATAAAAACTAAAGTGTTCAAAAATTGCATAATCATATAATACATTTTCATTTTGTCAACTTTCAACTCAATAATGATGAAAGAAATAAAATTTTATCTACCGAAGAAATATCGTAATCACTGTTAAGAGCAAATCGTAATATTGTCGTATTTAATCAGAAAAAAAAAAAATAAAAAAAAATAAAAAAAAAAATAAAAAAATAAAAAATCTAAAAAAAAAATATATATATAGTTTTTAGTAATCAATATTAATATTTGTAACAAACACACTTGCTTTCTTATTATTTGCAAAACAAATTTATAAATTCCAAATTTTAAATTCTTTTTGTTAAATGTTTATTTTTTGTTTATTAAATTATTTGTCAAACAATAAATTTTGTTTAATGATGTCAAATTTAAATGTTGCATTATTTAATCATTTTTGAAGAAATAAAATAATTTAAATTTCATATTTATCAACTTTTAATTTGTATTTTTGAAACTTAATAAATATATCAATAATTATTACTTCCTTTTTAACATATACATACAATAGTTTTATATTTAAAAAATATTGCGCATTCAATCTAATTTTCATTTAACTTTTTTCAATATAATCAATAAAATAGTTCCGGCTTAACGAAAAAACACAAAATATTATGTTTATTACTGCAGTTTATTTTTTGCTAGAATAAATTTTAGTTTAGTCTGGTTTTGGTATTTTAAACACAGAAACATTTAAAGCACTTTCTTCCTTCTAATCGAAATACAAATAAATATTTAATCACCCAAATTACTAGTGGTTTTATTTTAATTTGTAATTTTTATATGGAAGGTTTGTTTATGTACAAAAGTAGATAACATATTTAAATTGCTTAGTTTTGCATGGTTTTCGGGTTTAATTTTTCAGTATTACTATCGACCTGTCCCACGATGTCGACAAACTGTATGAGAAACAAAAACAAAATTTGAAATTTGTTGTTTCCATTAAAATTGTCCAAACAAAACCACCAGCAACGGAAGGAATTGCCTTTAATTGAGAGAAAATAAATAAAATAAAAACGGTAGCGGTACTTCAAAATGATTGCCAAGGTTTTGTGTGAAATATGAATTGTCAATCTTATTTCTTTGTATTATATCATTTGTAATATATAAATATTGATATATTTCATTTCTTGATTTTAATTTCTTTAAAGAATTTACATTTTCTCCCAGTATTTAGTTTTATTTTAATTTTTATAATATATCTTGTGAAATTGAAAAAATTAAAAAAAAATCGGGTCAAATTTGAACCCGCTGTTGCGAAAAAACTTTAAAAAATTTTAATCTTTGAAGCTCAATATCTCTTAAACAAAAAGAGTTAATATGGGCATGCCAGCGCTAGCAGCAGTGGTGGCTCTAGCAGCCCTGGCTCCTCGGCTTCTTCCGAATGTTCTGACTCGGATATACAATCCTTATATTCGGACGATGACTGTCAAGAGGTAGTCAGGCAGATCTTGCAACATGATCATCCCATTCGTATTGTCATCAAGTTACATGTAACTGAGAATAAATTCACCAAATGGGAATCGGTCTTGAATCCAACTAACAACATCTTGTATGTAGCCATGCCTGAAAAGTTGGCATCGGAAAATTCTAAGGACACTTTGATTTCCTTGTTGGAATTTGCTGAGGATAAACTGGAAGTAGATGCAGTCGTCATGTGCGTACGTAAAAATCGTACTGATCGTGCTCGTCTCTTGGAGAGCTTTTTGTTGATGGGCTTTGAACCGTTGTCACGAAAAGCTCCTGAAGCACCACCAGCTGCTGAGAAGGATGTCGAGAATTTCTTCCTTATCTATCGTATTGAGGAATAAGTTGACAATCTTCCACAACAACTGAAGATCGTTTTAATTTTATGCAATAACAATAAACAAATTTTATTCGTTAATAACACTTTAAAAACTAAAAAAATTAAGTAAAATAGTTTGGAGGCCAGTAATTTCTTTATTAACATATTTGAAAAACAACTCTCACTCCTATATAAAAACTAAAGTGTTCAAAAATTGCATAATCATATAATACATTTTCATTTTGTCAACTTTCAACTCAATAATGATGAAAGAAATAAAATTTTATCTACCGAAGAAATATCGTAATCACTGTTAAGAGCAAATCGTAATATTGTCGTATTTAATCAGAAAAAAAAAAAATAAAAAAAATAAAAAAAAAAATAAAAAAATAAAAAATCTAAAAAAAAAATATATATATAGTTTTTAGTAATCAATATTAATATTTGTAACAAACACACTTGCTTTCTTATTATTTGCAAAACAAATTTATAAATTCCAAATTTTAAATTCTTTTTGTTAAATGTTTATTTTTTGTTTATTAAATTATTTGTCAAACAATAAATTTTGTTTAATGATGTCAAATTTAAATGTTGCATTATTTAATCATTTTTGAAGAAATAAAATAATTTAAATTTCATATTTATCAACTTTTAATTTGTATTTTTGAAACTTAATAAATATATCAATAATTATTACTTCCTTTTTAACATATACATACAATAGTTTTATATTTAAAAAATATTGCGCATTCAATCTAATTTTCATTTAACTTTTTTCAATATAATCAATAAAATAGTTCCGGCTTAACGAAAAAACACAAAATATTATGTTTATTACTGCAGTTTATTTTTTGCTAGAATAAATTTTAGTTTAGTCTGGTTTTGGTATTTTAAACACAGAAACATTTAAAGCACTTTCTTCCTTCTAATCGAAATACAAATAAATATTTAATCACCCAAATTACTAGTGGTTTTATTTTAATTTGTAATTTTTATATGGAAGGTTTGTTTATGTACAAAAGTAGATAACATATTTAAATTGCTTAGTTTTGCATGGTTTTCGGGTTTAATTTTTCAGTATTACTATCGACCTGTCCCACGATGTCGACAAACTGTATGAGAAACAAAAACAAAATTTGAAATTTGTTGTTTCCATTAAAATTGTCCAAACAAAACCACCAGCAACGGAAGGAATTGCCTTTAATTGAGAGAAAATAAATAAAATAAAAACGGTAGCGGTACTTCAAAATGATTGCCAAGGTTTTGTGTGAAATATGAATTGTCAATCTTATTTCTTTGTATTATATCATTTGTAATATATAAATATTGATATATTTCATTTCTTGATTTTAATTTCTTTAAAGAATTTACATTTTCTCCCAGTATTTAGTTTTATTTTAATTTTTATAATATATCTTGTGAAATTGAAAAAATTAAAAAAAAATCGGGTCAAATTTGAACCCGCTGTTGCGAAAAAACTTTAAAAAATTTTAATCTTTGAAGCTCAATATCTCTTAAACAAAAAGAGTTAATATGGGCATGCGACGATGTTTTTTGTAGATATCGACTAGTAGAATCCTTCCATATAAAAATCGTTGAAATCGGTTCAGATATAAGGAATCAGGATCGTTTTTAATAAATTTTATACACGAGGTGCCCAACTTTGGGACTCTGCTATCACCATGTGAAATTTCATAGAAATCGGAGCAGCCGTTCCAAAGTTCCATAATTATTTCCATTTCATTTTTGAAATCGCACACTGTGCGTCGTTGGTTGTTTTTCTACACTGAAAGTAGCGATTAAAAATATGTAACTGCTTCATCCCATCTGGCAATACTATTTTGCAGCTTTCAAGCATATGTATTCGATATAGTGTAAAAACGACCGATATCCAATGACCCTCAAACTGTCAAATCCAACAGAGATTCGCTGCTCCAGCGTCAAATCATGGCAAATGATGTCAATCAAACATGGTGATTTTACCAGAGAAGAGAGCCGTATCGGTGCGACTGGCGGCTATCAGCTAAGCCGATGAATTTTTATTCATAGATAGTCCTTGTAAACATCTGTAGGTTATCTCCTTTAGTTTAAGAGATATTCAGGTCAAAATAAATGTTTACCCCATTTTTGCCTCGTTTTTTTTTTTTTTTTTTTGATTTAGCGAGCTTAATATTGCCCCTAATTTTTTTTTAAATAATTGATTCCAGATTCCTTACAAAATTTAAAATAATATTTCTGCAAGAATCATATAAATATATGAATCTGTTAAAAAGTTATATTAATCTGAAGCTGGGACTTTAAAAAAATTTTACATTTTTTGTGTTTTTTTTTCCAAAAAGTTGATATTAATTCACTGATAAGATTAATTTTTTGTTCTGGGCTTTATCATATTTTTAATGTTTTGTTAAGTTCTCAAATTGCAAAGCTAGGTTCGACTTAAAATTATTTTTATTATATATCTCCATATGTAATAATATATAATAATTTTAATATTGTGCTAATAATCGCGATCGTTACTTTGAACAAATTCACAATTGGTGACAATACCTTTCAAAAAACGTATATTTCAACACAATTTGATAAATGTTTTTATTTTTATTTTTGTCTATGGGCTGTGGTACGTGGACCCACGTTTAGAAACCGTTGCTCTATAACTCGTCGTCTTCACCTAACATAAAATATTTAACATTAACACTAACATAATGTTAATGGTAAATGTAAACCGTTCAACTTGATGTAAATGTTAATTTGTTCGATGTTTAAACATGGTTCTTTTAACAACCGTGGTTAAACTTCGAAAAAATTAACAAACACATCAAGTTGAACGATATGCAATTATCATTAACATGATGTTAGTGTTAATGTTAAATATTTTATGTTAGGTGAAGACGACAAGTAAGACAATGTGAAAACAAGGAAATAAAAAGTTCTTATGTTTACCCCATAGGGTAGCATATAGAGACGAAATTCTCGATTGACATTTAAACAAAATTGTTGTTTTGTAAACAAAAATGTGTTTTTATTTTCTTTTGGCAACAACAAAATGTATTTGATTACATGTATTTTGTTGTTGCATGAGTTAGGTTTTTGACAACCGATTAAGGTTTTTGACAATTAGTTTTGTCTCTTGTTACTCTTTGGTTTACCCTTCAGTCGGTTAACAGCCGATTTTGAACCGCCGCCGACAATTTTAGTTGTTCGGCGCTGTATGAACGTAAACACTACAATAATTTGGAAAACGTTCATAAAACTTAAAATATTTAATAAAAATGGTAAGTTCTTTAATAAATAAAATGAAAAAAGTAAATTAAAAAAATGTTTCTGTATTTGTTTATATTAAATTTTCAACTCAAAGTGGTTTTAAACGATTTAAAATAATAGCTGCATTTGTATAGGTTGTTCCGTGAATTTTGTTTTACAAATGTTTTTGATTTTCATCCCTTTTCAGTCAGTAACACTACACACGGATGTTGGCGATATTAAAATTGAACTTTTCTGTGAAGATTGCCCCAAGGCTTGTGAAAATTTTCTAGCTCTTTGTGCTAGTGATTACTATAATGGTTGTGCCTTCATACGCAACATCAAGGGATTCATTGTACAAACTGGCGATCCAACAAATACGGGTAAAAATGGTCATTCCATATGGGGTCGTAAATTCGAGGATGAATTTAAGGAAAACCTAAAAGTATGTATAATATACATTTCAGTTTTCCATAAATTTAAATATTTGAAATGTCTTTGTAGCACTCTGATCGCGGCATGGTATCCATGGCAAATAATGGTCCCAATGCTAATGCTAGTCAATTCTTTATCACCTATGCTGCCCAACCGAATTTGGATTTAAAATATACATTATTTGGTCGTGTTATAGATGGTTTTGATGCACTTGATGAATTGGAAAAGCTGCCGGTAAATCCAAAAACTTATCGTCCTCATGTGGAAAAGAAAATTAATGGTGTTACTATACATGCAAATCCTATAGCTGGATGAGTATTGGCTAAAAAATTAGATAAAGAAGAAGTCAGTCTTAATAAATAGATATCAATGATTATTTAGGAGTTTAAAAGCATTTAGACAATATTATATTTCAGAATGTAAAATTTATATTAGCACTGTTCCAGTACTAGTCAGATTTACAAGTTTCAGTCAGAATTTACTGGAAAGTGTTAAATTGTCTTTGTAATTTTTTTTATACATTATTTTAAAAACCTTAATTTGCTACATACACAAGTAAATATCGTCACCTAAAATGAAAACAACTCCAAAATTTAATATTAAATTTTTATTAGATTATGATATACCTACATATCGTCACCGAAAATGCAAAACAACGTAACATCAACATTTTCAAATTTGTGTTTTTGATGAAATATAGTTTAATATTCCAAAATACGTGTGATCACAAATTTTCAGACTTGTAGCTCAAAAAATGACTATAATATTAACGAAAGCAATATTTTTTTTAAGTCAAAATAACGTAACATCACATTTGTTAAAAAAATAAAAAAAATTTGTTTTCTTTTTTTTACGAATTTAAATTGCAAATGATTATAAATATAATGGCTATTAAAATTTTGGAGTAAAAGTTATCAGAAATCGTTTTAATTACAATTTTTCTAAAATTTGTATTGATGTTACGTTGTTTTGACTTTCGAAAATTGAAATCTTTAAAAACGTAAACCACATAACTTAAAAAATATTTATTAAAAATAAAAATATTCATCATCAATATATTAGGCAGTATTTAAGGATGTAATAACCCAAAAATCTTGTTTGTTGGACAATTCGTTTAGATTTTAGAAAGTTTTTTGTGCCTCCTGTAAAGTTATGAAAAGTTACGTTGTTTTGCATTTTTGGTGACGATATATTTTTTATAGAAATAAAATTTATAAAGAATATTGTTAGATTTTTTTATTTCCAAAAAATTATGAAATAAAGACGTTAGAGTTAGATTTGTTGTAAGCTCCGTTTTATTAACAACTGATATATACTATTTTAAACGGCGTTAGAATCTATTATTGCTTTCTTTTTATGCAATTTTGTTTGAAGTATGTTAGTATACTAACGAGTAAACCGTTAACGGTTACTTAAATTTTGTTTGCCACCAAACTAATCGTTTTTGTTATACACTCTATATTATCTTCGTTTGAACCACAACGTGTAACTTAATTTATACATATAAAACTTTCAAAAGGTAACAATTGATTGAGTCCTTTCAGATTTTATTTTTAATTTATATTCGTCACATTGGCTTTAATACCACAATAGTTATATATTTTTTTAAATAAGTTGTCAAAAGTAAACAATTATCTGCTTAAGCGAAAATATTTTTATACATAGAAAATGATCCTTCCACGCCTTCGAATTATTTTAATTTTCTCAAATCTTTTATTTTTTAACAGCTTGCAATGTTAATTTTTATTTTTTCCGCAGCTTCAATTTTCTCAATAGCAGTATCAATTGAACTGGTTTGAATACTAGAGAATCGAAGATCTCTAATTTAGTAATAGTTTCAGAAGGAAATCCACAGTTGGAACAGACAAATGATAAATTAGATTTAATATTTCTTGATGTTAATTAGTGTTTATAAAAAACCGACTTTTCAAAAAACCGTTTTTTCGGTTAACCATCTAATAAAAACCGGTTAACCGACATTTTAATAAATAATGTAGCTTAACAAAAATAATGTTGGTTAAAAAAAATTCAGCTTAACCAAGCACAACGTTATGAAAGTCGTTCTTTATAAATGACGCCTAATTCGAAAGTTTATAATATGTTTTTTATCCTTTACTTTTTAAAAAATAAATTTTCTTTTATTTAAAAATACAATAAAATTATTGAAATTCTAAAAGATCTGAGCAGAAAAGGATCTTCAGAGCTGGTAGAATGTTCTTATTATGATTTTTATTTACCACCTTTGATAAATACTTTTAAAAAGTAATTTAAATTGTTCCTTCTAAAAAGACATTTATTTTTTCTTTCATAGAAAAATATAAACAATTAATAGTAAATTTTCTGCACTTCCATATTTAATTCTGCTTACTTTTGAAGTGGTGAACATTTTATTTTATAGAAGAACTTATTGCTTTATTTCCTGGTATCTAATATTTCTCTATACGTAAGTGTGTAAATTTATTTAATTATTATTTTTTTTCTATTAGAAAATTTTTCTCGCAAAGTTTTTGTAAGTATTCCTGATTACTTATCTATAGATATATTAGATATATTTTTAACATATTTTGAACTCAAAAAAAAAGTATCGATATCATCTGATTACTTGTTAACTCAAGAAGAACAAGCGCGAATGTTATATTCGGCCCGGTCGAATCTATATACCCACCATCAACTTTTTCAAATTTTACGTTATATGGGAGAGGGCGGTAAAGTGGGCGGACTACGCCCATTTTTTGTTTCTATAAATTAAAAAAATGTAACAAAATTAAGAAATTTAGCAAATTTTTAAAACCGGTTAACCGACTCAAAAAATCGGATAAACCGCTTAACCGAAATTAAACATTTAAAATTAACCGGTTCGGAAAAAACCGAAATTAGAAGAATAAACCGGTTTTTTGGTTAACCGATTTATAAACACTAATGTTAATACGCGTTGAACATTTACTATAGATTGAGAGTTGTTATCATTGAACTCATCCACAGCTTTTTCGAAATTGTTCATAATAAATATTTTACAACATCAAGCCAAGCTGCCTATTTCGTAATTCATTGATTTTGATATGAAATCAATGAATTAATGTGATCAAAATTATTATGCACTTATTTCTAACCGGTGTAATGCGTGGGCTAAACAAATTTTTCATTTTAATCATAATACTGTTTATGTTACAATTTAAATTAAAAAATCGATGCAAAAATGTAAAATTTATTCACAATTAAGTGACGGTATCTCATTGAAAAAAATCTATTTTAAAAATCTCATACTGAAGTAAAATTAGTATGTATGTGAAATTGTTATGTATGATACGAACTAGAGCAAAGTGTGATCACTTAAATTTTTCATCAAAAATCCATTTTTTTTTTGTTTGAAAAACTAATATTACATTTTGAGTCATGGAGTAACAAACAAATTAATGCATATGAATGTAGATTTTTAATAATATGAGTTTTTTTTATTTAAAAAATCCTTAAATACTAAATTTTAACAATCTAAAAACATTACTGTAGTTTTAAATGAGAAACGTTTCATGAATCGAAAAGGAAATTATTAAAATAGTTACAAATGTAAATAAAACTATAATTTCAAAATAAAATTGCATTGATTTAAACAAATATAAGTTCATAGATTTTTCTTTTTGTTTTAATTATGTATAAATTTTTAAATCTTAAATTTGAAGTTAGAAATTAAAAGAAGACTACACTTCACACTCACAATTTAACGAAAAGAAAATTAAACTTAAATAATAACAATAATGAATTCTTTTTTGTTTGTAAATTTGAATTAACGATAAATCTTAACCTAATATTACTAACAATATAAAAGAAAGAAAAAAACTTATATAAAATATAAAGTAAAACATTTAAACAAATGCTCAAACAATAATTTGATTTTGCAGGTAAATTAGCGCTAATATACAATAATAATATACATATTAACACTAAAAACACTCAAAACACTTTGTATTTGATAACTTAAAAAGGAAAGAAAAACAACTTTAAAATAAAGTTAAAGTTAATCATAATAATCATTTAGCTGCTGATTTTGAAGTACCATTGGCAATTGCTTTCTTAGGTGGATTGTCTTTCATATGCTGCTCAAACATGGTACGAATATCAGCTAAAGCTTTGCATATGTTATCGGCAAAACGATGAACATCCTAAAAAAAAAAAGATTATGAAAGAAAATTTCATTAAAAATATGTATTTTTTTTTAATTTAAAATCTCTTGAATATTTGAAAATTATTTAAAAACATTTCATACTTACAGTTGTATCACAAGATTTTTTAGCTGATATATGGAAGAATAACAAATTCTCGCCGGCAATAATGTATGATACACCATAACCATCATCAGCTACTGGACCAAAACCACCACCCGAACTGATACAGTTGGGATGTTTTTTCAAATCCATTTTTGGCGTTTGTCCATGAGGAGTTTGACTAGTTGACAAACGCCATGGTTCACTTAGTACTTCATTAAGGAAAGGTGAATCTACTTCTAAATATTTGGAAACAACATATAAACAGAACAAATGACGATCAATACCACGACCACACATGGCATCTTGATAGCCCAATTGATGACGTTCACAAGCTTTTTTCAATAATTCCACACGTTCATCATTCTATAAAATGTAATCAAATTTATAATAAGTTTTATATGTACATCACAATTATTATGTCGTAATTTAATCCTTTACCGTTGTAGTTTTATCTTCCATAGCTTTAACCCAGGCTGAAGATTCAATAGTACAGGGTCTTACAGTCTCTGTACGACCTTCACGGAAGAGACGTGTCATAGAAGCCTCATAAGTTAAAGAGAAACGTCCAGCGTCCCTATAGTAAGCCAATTGTAATGCCATTTGTATGAAAGCATCAGGAGAAAGGCGACACTTCTTCATGAATCCTTTACCATATTGATTGTGTACCAAAATTCTGAGATCAATGTCCTGTAGTAACATATAAAAAAAATTTATATTAATTATAACTAAGTATTTAGTACATTAACTTACATTAATCAATTTATTAGCATCCATTACGGCTTCTTCAATTTGTGTTATACAGGGTTCCAATTTCCAATTAAGACGTGTTGGCGAAGGTGGCTGGAATTCAGGTGTTCCCTTGGTATTGCCATTTTCATCATATCTATTTATTGAGAAAGGTTAAGGGAAAGAAAGAGTTTAGTTTTTAGTAATTGTAAATATATAGAAAATATGTTTTCATACAATTAATTTCCTGCACCGTTATTTATTAGACAAAATTTTAATGAAATACTTAAATGAAATTGGAAAAAATTATAAAATAAAAATTATTTTACAATTATTTAGCAATGAAAAATAATGTAGGTTTTGAAATAAATTAATATTTCCTAAATTTTTGGCCCTAATTAGAATACTTATAAAATGTTTTTGAAGACGCTGATTATACTATGAGACACATTTTGGTTCTTCAAATATTACCTCAATGATTTCAATGCGAAATGATAGTATACTATCAGTTTAGTTAAAACTCCAAAGGGTTTTGCAAAGATAATTCGAGTTTCGATTTTATGGATTCCTAAACTGCGAATATTTTGGAGCACTTTTTTCATTATTAATTATTTTATTTTTTCATTATTAATTATTTATTAATAGATTATAAGGCTTTTCTTAGATATTATGTAAGGATTTTATTAATTGCTCCTATCTTTTTACACCTACTTTTCATAACAAAATTTTATGTAATATGAGCATCCTCTGTAAGGAAATATTTGATATAATATTAATCAAAATACCACTCCCACTTTTTGTAAATAAATCTTATTTGGAAAGTTCAATTTAAATTTCGTACAAATATCATGTATTTTGTGGAGAAAACTATGTGCTTAAATCTAAGTTGGCTGCCACGCCAAGTTTTTATACCCTTTCAGTAAAAATCTATTTTCTACTTTGTTGATTATAAAATTTAATCTGTATGGGTGCCGCGCCTCTTTTTCACCAACTGAGATATTTTTTATCACTTTTATCAAAAGATTTATGAAATTTTAAATTTACTTTCTATGAAGCAAAGCAATCCTTTCTATAAATCCTTTTAGTACGTACTTCTTTCAAGGATATGACGTATGCGGAATAAAATTGTACCAAGGAAATTTATTTTTTCGATAGATAAAAAGCTATTGATAAATTAAGGTAAAAAGATATTGGAAAAAAAAAATATGGATCAAAGTCAATTTATGAACTTTTAAAATTCAGACTTGACTGCATTTTATGTTAATATATAAAGTTGTGTAATGCTGGATGATTTTGTAGGGTGGGAAAAAATCTCTAAATCAAAGTCTAAAAATTAAAAACCTAGAAATAATTTTAAATTCGATTTATAAGTTTTGGAACAATTTAAATAGAGGAGTGTTAGTAAAATTCTTTCGAGAAAATAGTAAGGCAGACTAAGACATAATAACCAAATAACAGGTTAGAAAAGTTCCAACAACGAGTTTTTAAACTCATGATAAAGTAGTCTTTCAGAACTACTGTGAAAGTGCACCAAAAGGATCCAAATATTGGGCATACATAAACCACATAATAAGTTATCTTCTGAAATAATAATATAAGATTTGTTACTTTTTGAAAAAAAATTAAAATTTTTAATTTTGTTGCAATTTTATTCCGCATACGTTACGTGCCATGTTTCATTTTAATTGGTTCAGTAGTTGATACATAAGGTCAAGTCAAATAAAGTTGACAATGTTATGACAAAAATGGGCGTAAGAAGGGAGTAATAAAATCATGTAATAATATTTGAATTTAATAATTTAAATGATTTTATCTAATGATATTGGAAAAGGGTCTCCGAAAAATTCGAATTTCAAGAGGCCATAAAACGAAATTTGAACTAACTTTGAAAAAGCCTTTGGGAGTTTTACTGTACTACTTGTACTCTTTAATTTTGCGTTGCAGTTTTAGAAAAAAAATTTTCTTGTTGCATTGTGTAATACAAACATTTCAAATAATCGCGGAACCAATAAGCCCCCGATAACTTAGTTCTACGATATATGTATATCGTCACCTAATTGCTGGATTATAATGTACTGATATAAGAAATAATTACATCAATATTTACAAAAGTCAAAGGCCGTAACATCAACTTTATAAACGAAACAGTTGCAAAATTTTTTGTATTTAAGACAAATTTTGGTTTGAAGAGTGAAACGATGAAACAATTTTACTTAATTGCTTAATTTTATAATTAAAAACTAAAAATTGTGGTTACGACTTTTTTCCTTTTTATATATACATTTCTTTTTTTTTTTTTTTGCTGTAAAAATATAAAGTGTGGTTACAGACATTTGCATTTTAGTGACGATAGTTAGTACATTGCTATATATTAAAAGATCGATAATTGTTCCGAAAACTTTTCTATTAAAATTCGGCAAAAACCGGTTCCAAAAAGGCAGATATTTTTTAACACTTTGTAATTATCTCAAATTACTTTTTTTAATTAATTCGTATTTAAATCTTAATAATGAATAATAAATTAAAGTTCTAATCTTTTGTATTCATATTTTGAAAAATTTTTAAAAGAGATAAAGTTTCAATAACAAAATATTTTAAAATAAGTTAAATGATTAGTATAATGTTATTAGTAAAGAGATGCATTATTAGTATTAATGGAAAAACATATAAATAACGATGCAAAATTGTAGAATACATATTAAATAAATATATACATAAAAAGCTTAAAAGATATTAGTGATTTTTAAAAATGTTAGGTTCAAATAATTTAAGGGTAAATTGTAATATAATGATTACCCATAAATATCATCACCAAATATATATTCCCAAGTATGACCCATAACCGGTGCATCAGCCCTAAAATTGATATAGATAGACGTAAAGAGAATATAGAAATATGTATATAGATATAAATAAATGAAACATACGTAAATCTAAAAAAGCTTATTTACAGTAAAATGTAAATGTTATAAAGAAAATATATGTATAATAAAATAAAAAAACAATTTCAATATTTAAGGTAGTATATTGAAATTTACATTTGATTTGTTGAGATGCTGAAAAAACCACAACCAAGATAATGGACCAAAACCTCTTTGCGAAAGTATTTTTTTAAGAAAAAATCATTACCCATTGGTGTCTAAATCATCCACAATAAGATTTTCCCACATATGAGAAGCAACAGCTGCATCGGCCCTTTATATTTTAATTAATTAATTTTGATTAAAAAAGTAAAATTTTTATTTCAATTTAATACGTATGAATTCAAAATTCTTTGGTTTGGTTATCAAATAATTTAAGGACTAAACAATCAACCAGTGCAGGAACAGTTTTTTTTTATTTATTTAAAATAATAATTATATTGATCTACTCATGATTGATTGATTTTAGTATTACTAAAATTTTAAAATCCTTGCTAGTTTAACTAAGAAAAATTTTAAACTGCTCTGGATGATTAGTTTTTTTATCTTAAAATATATTTTTGTTTATACATAAAACATTAAACTTACCAAGTATGTTCAGCATTGAAACCCACACGACCATTGGTGCCCACACATACGGTAAAACTCTTATCAAACCAACGATTGTAGCCATTTCCATGTAACAATGTTTTACCAAAATTATCCAATAATTCAGGACGTGTCAAATCAAATTCATATGGAACTTCATCTAATGACACCACAAATGCTGCTGATTCGACGGTATTTAATGAAACACGATTAACACCACGTGAAAAGTAGGTATTACGAACTTCTGCCCATTTGGAACGATTCCAAGCTGTTAAAGCTGCTAAATGTTCTTCACCTGGTAGAGGAGTAGCTTTTGAATTGAGAATTTCTTCCATTTGTCTGGAAAATTAGAAAAAAAATACATATTAATATTAAGTTAAATAAGAACTTAATAGAATTAATTTTAATTACATTTGAATTTCACAGGGTCTTAATTGACGTCCTTTGTAGTAAATTAATACTTTGTAATAGCAACCTTTGTGAAGGACTACAATATGATTTGAGTCTTTGTAATGTATAATACGATCGCTTTCAAGGCCAGGAGCTCTTACCGTATTAAAAGTACGTTCATATTGCCAGGAGCACAATGGAATCATACCCTGGACCATGATCTAAAATAAACAACAGAACATATTTGGAATTTAGGAATTAATTGAAACCAAAGATATTAGCGAATAAATTCTACGTTTAAGGCTCAACTACAAAGAATATTTTCGCTTCAACTGCAACTACAGCTACGCAACTCAGTTGAAACAAAAAATTGTAAATTAAAATTTCCGACTCAACGAAATATATTAAAAGATGAGAAAAACAACTGTCAAAATGTATTTAGGTACATTGGTACTTCAAAGGCTAACATTTTTGAAGTAATTTACACAGGCGTTTGGCGTACTGAAATTATTTTACTGCAGCTGTCTACTGCAGTTGAAGCAAAAGTATTGTATGTGTTTGGGCCTTTAGATTGAACAAACGTTTGTTTAATTAATTTTTTATTTAAAGAACCACTTATTAGTGGCCACAATTATTTCTTAAAAATGATAATCGGTTTATTCCATTATTTATTAAACTCACCGGTTTTAATTCTTGTCTTTCAATTGCACGTCTAAAAGCCAATAACAAATATACAACATTAGCAGCACGAGCAGCTTGATTTTTAGTCAATTCCATAAAGATAGCATCGGTACCATAAAAGTTACTGTTAATCATCAAAGGTGAACGACCACGTAGGTAGACATATTCTTCCCACCAATCGGAAACATAATTAGTTGACCACCAACTTTTCAATACCAAATACCACTGTAACTTTTTGGCTATAGTATTTTCAAATTCATTGGCCAAACGTTCCATACGTTTATAATTTTCATCATCCAATAAAGGACGTGCTGATCTCAAATATCTTTGCATGGTATCATGTACCGATGGCAAGGGCAGTCTAGGCAAAGAACCTTGAAAACTATATAGACCTGGTTTATTCCAACTAGAGAATACTTTTACAGCACCAGCCCAAAGTTTTGTGCGCAAAGAAATTTTACTACCCGGCGCTCGAGATTCATACATCCAGCCCTTATACATTAGTAGAAATTTGAGAGTGTAACGCATTGTCATACAGATGCTAAGCCAAACAATTAATGATGCCAAAAAGCAGGCAGTTATTTGCCAATTTATTGTATTTGCTGGTAAATGCACTAAGATACGATTAATTAAATTAAATGGCGCTTTCATGCCGGCAAAATGTAAACCCAGCGCTATGGCCGTTATAAGCCAAAGACTGTGTATGTGTGCGGGATAGACACCATTGCGTATGCCATTCTGAAGAAAAAAAAATAATTTGAAATATAAATACATATTTGTGTAAATTTAAATTAATATACATATGTAATAATACTTACCCTGGCTCTGGCCATACGTTTCTTCCATGATCTTACACCAGAGTTCCATACTAAATTTAAAACCTCTTGATCATAATTGATATCAAACCCTTCATGGGTGATGGCAAATGAAAAGGCTACGGCTTGATGGGCTTCAGCCATGATTAGAGCCCACAATTACGTACGTATACACGAAATTAATTCAATATTTTCTATTAATTTTATATATGTACAAACAAGATCTGTAAAAGATATAAGATAAGTAAAAATTTGTTTTAATTATTATTTTGCTAATAATATGTTGTATCAAAATATCATAAGAGTTTTAACAAATAATTTATAATATTTTGTTTAACAGTTTAATTTATTGTATATAAAATATTTTAGATATGCCTTAAGTTTAATTAGAAGTAACTTGAAATTGTTAGAGTCCATAGTCTAGGTATATAAGTTATTATCAAATACTATAATTTATTCATTTTGCCAGCCACCAAAGAAATTATTGTCATAAGACCTAGAAAATTATCTAGACAACCGAAATTTTTAACAGATAAAATGAAAAAAGAAAAAAAATTGTTTTTTAGCAAAACTTTTTTTCCAGACGCAGAAAAAAAAACGTCTGCCAAAAGTTGATTGATAATGGCTAATATAGATATGTAATCCAGATCGTCTGGAATGTAGAAATCTTTCTAAAATGTTTAACTAAAATACGTGAACAATTTTATAAATTATAAAAGAAGACCCCTTGAAGTGAATCACAATGGTTACAAAGCAATTACGCAATAATGTAATTTAAACGATTAAACGTTTTTTATTAAAAATTCTTATTGATCTTTAGAAAAAGTTTCATTATTAGATTGGATATAATTTAAAATCCCATTACAATATTAATTAAATTTAAAAATTTTAATTTTTTTATTTAACTGTCCAAAAGTTTTATTTATCGTTCTTTAAAATCTCTAAAAGCGTCTCACTAAATTGTTAAAGATAAAGTTTATTTTCATATTTAGCAAAACAAAATTATTGGCAATATATTTTTTGTTTTTGTTTTTTCCAAATAAAAACATTTATTTCAATTTCGTAATAAAAATCAAATCAATTATCAGTGTTATTAGAAATTATTAACCCAGTTGGCCATGTCTTCAAGACAACATCGACGATGCGTACAAGACACATAGTAAATATTAGACGACATGTTGACGACAGCCCATACAATTCGTCGACGACTTTTTCAAACAAATGTCCGCCAAATCGTTAACGATATTATTAGCAATAATGTCGTTCAAATTATTGTCGATTATATGGAGAACAATGGAGTTAAATTTTACGTCAACGAATATGTTGGCAATATTTTTAGATGACTATGGCTACAATATATAGAATAAAACAAACTGTGTATGTGAAATTTTTGATATTTTGTTTTTATTGAATTGACCCCTAAAGGTCATCATGAAAGGAATATAATGTTGTTTAAATTTTCGAGCATTTTGCATGGATGGATGTGGAAGGTCCAATGACTCTGCTGCATAGATTAGGCTGAATATAAGCGGTGGACTGAGTTATGTTGATTTTGTAGAATGTTCATAGTGGTATCTTTCGCCATCTTGTTGCTACCACATATCGTCTATCTTCATTTTATTTAAAGGAAGCATTTTATTTAGAAGTAATTTGCATAAATGCCGCGACCGACCAAAAATCAGCGCAAAATATTACTGTTGTGTGAATGTATAATTCATGCAATAAAAATATTAATTTCTTTTTGTTCATTTTTATTTTAACACGCGTTAAATTTTTATTTTTTTTTAAACAAAACTAATATTTTTTCAGAAATAAATAATTGTTTGATAATTAAAACAGAACAAATACAGGATATTGTCGCTCATGTAGTCGTCAATTGAACCAGAAGCACGACAATATGCATGCAATTGTTACTTGTTTGTCTTGAATAAAGTTTTATAAACGACAAAATACACAATTTCCTGCAGACAACATCGACGACAATATCGTCTATGATCATTTGGACAACTGGGAAATAATTTAGTATACACGCTTACTTAGAATTAGAAAAAAAAAAATAAATAAATAAAAAATAAATTGATAACTAGTTTTCATTAACAAAAAAAAAAAAAACTTGTTAAATAACAATATTTATATGAACTTTGTTCCTAAAATGAAACATTCAATTTAAATTGGACCAACCAATCCAAGTGTGTAAGTACAATAAAAATTTATAAATTTTTTTATTATAGTTTTATAAAAAAGTTTAAGTATTTATTATATTCAAGCACCCGAAAACGTTTTATTTTTATTTTTCAATCAAAATAAATATCTTTAATGTTCAAAATATTTTTTCATTTGTTGAAAAAAATATGTGAGGGATTTTTATTTTTAAAATAAATATCCATCAATGATGAAAAAAATAAATATCTTTAACGATAAATATCTTTAACGATAAATATCAGTTCGAAAAAAATTTAAAATGATTGTTTTTTTTATTCATACTTTGTTTTGTTTTCAAAATATTTTTTTATTCAAATGAAATTGTTGTTGTTTAGAATTTTTTCCATCCGATGAAAAAAGTTCAAAATAATTTTCAACTTTTGAAATAAATATCACAAAAGATATTTATATTTTTATTTTCATCATGATGAAAAAAATTAAAATATTGATGAAAATAATAAAAATCATGATGGATTTTTATTATTTTTTGAACATTAAAGATTGTTTTTCGATTGAAATAAAAATAAAAAGATTGTTTTTTTAGTATTAAAATCCGGTCTCTGATTATATTACATAAATGATTAATATAAAAACAAAAAAACACAATTGTAAATAATATTGTTGACTTAGGTGGGAAGGTGGGTTGTGGTTGAAGAAGCTTAATTTTTCTTTATTTACTATTTTACACAAAATTTCCTTGATAAAAAATTATATTGTTTTTTTCATGATTTTTTATATTTATTTTGTTTTGAATGAATAGCTAAAAGCAAATAAAATTATACAAAAAAAAAAAAAAGACATTCATAAAAATAATTAATTGCATAGAGCAGCATAAAAGAGAACCCCAGTGGGAAACAACAATAAAAAAATAAGTAAAATAAATTAATGTAAACAAATGACGTAGAAGGTTATGTTATTTAAAAACCCTGCAGTACATAGAAAACAACTAGAAGTCCAACTTGGTGTCAAAAAACCTAAGCTGTCAAAAAAAAAAAAAAAAAAACTACTACAGAACGAATTTATACATGTGAAGAGAGTATTTTTTCTGCTGAGCGATTGAAAAGAGTTGTACTTCTGGTTGTTTTCTATGCTGCAGTAGCAATTGTCTTATATTGACTTTAAAAAATATATTTTTCTATAAAAAATGCTAGTTATCATTGAACCGCACAAAGTAAATTGGCTCGCTTTTACATTACTTTTCGCCAATGAAAACGATAATGTATAAAAATCATAATTTTCATCTAAGGTTGCTTCTAAATTTTAAGCTTTATGATATTTTTACACTACTTAGTACTAATGGTTTTACTACATATTGAATCCATATGTAAATTGGGGACTAATAAAATTGATAATAAAAATCGTATTTATTTCTTAGCAGTTAATCATAATAAAAAGTTAGAACTGTAGGGTTATCAATGCGGAACTAGTTTACTAATACTATATACAGTGGGTGATAATAATGGTGGTAATGATTATATTTTCAATTAAATTACTTTACATGTAATTGTAATTCAGTATTTTCAATTACTATAGAGAAAACCTTATAGAGATAATTTGAGGCATTTTTATTATATATACGAATGTTATATACTCGGGAAAATGGTCAAATTGATATAAAAAAGGTGATTATTTTCATTATCTTGGTTTATATGTTTTACAAAATATCAAAAGCTTCTTCAAACAAAAACAATCTACAGAAAAGTATTTGTCAAATCTGATATATAAAAATGAATGACCGCAGAACTTTTAAAAAATATTGAACATTGTATAAAGTTTTTATACCCTCCACCACCACTAGTGGTGAAAGAGGGTATACTAAGTTTGTCGTTCCGTGTGTAACACCTAGAAAGAATCGTTTAAGACCCCATAAAGTATATATATTCTTGGACCATATGAAATTCTGAGTCGATTAAGCAATGCCCGTCTGTCCGTCTGTTGAAAACACGCTCACGTCTAAACTGATTGAGCTATTCCAATGAAAATTACTCAGGTTATTTGTTGTTCCCAGACGCTGTTTGGGATTGCAAACCAGCCAAATCGGTTCAGTGGAAAAAAAGTTATATACCAAAATCTGGAGAAACCCCTAAATCAAACTTTAACTGACAATATTTCAATAAGCCACAACGAATTTAAATAAAATATAGCACAAAGGTTTATCTAGGTTCACCTTAGATTACTGCCAAAAATTAGTTAAATCGGTTCAGTAGAAAAAAAGATATAGACAAAAATATGAACAGTTTATATGATTTCAATGCCATAATTTTTTTTTTAAACATCATGTTATAATTTTTATATGGAGTGCATGTGTGTGTGTTCGCCTCAATATAAATGTTGATAAACACAAAGGTATACAACTATGTTGGGTTTGATGTTTGATCGTGGTGAAATTCGATCATACCACAACATGGTATGTTCGCTACTTTTTAGCAATATATGTTGATAAGTATACTAAACTAGTTAGTAGTTCGATGTGTTTCAAGCTATACACGTCGGTAGAGAAGGGTATGAAAATAGGTTTATTGAAAGTTTGCTAACATGTAAATATAATGTTGCTAGAATAAATTACATAATTATGAATTTGTTTTGAAAATGTTTGAATTTTATTTAGCACATTGAACAAAGTATTGATACATATTGAATATAATTTCTAATTCATTACAGTTTTTTTTTAATTTTCATCGTTAATATGAAACTGTAATATACTAAGTTATGTGAGAATTTTGTTTATTTTAAATTCATTTAAATTATTATATTTAAAAAACATCCATAATTTTTATCATTTCGTTAAAGATTAGTATTTATAAAAGTTTTCAAATATAATTTTTCTAAACTTTTGAGGGCACTTTTGATCAAGAATGATATAAATTAACAGTAAACGCTTAATTCATGGCGGGTTAGAGTAATTTCTTTTATATAAATCACCCTAAATTATGCATAGGGAAACTCTTATAGTTAAATGATTATACTTTGCTTTAGGTTAGTTATTTAGTTTTCCCAACATCATCAAAGAAACGGCTTTATAATCAAATAATTTAATATAAATTTGAGATAAGTAAAGATTTGCGGAAATAATTGATAAATTTTTGCTCGCGCATTTTTTGTACTTTTTATCTTATTCCATCATAAGTATAGTAAACGGACTTTGTTCATAAATTCTGCACCATCTTTGTTGTTGTGCAGACTTTCAGCAACTAAATACAGGGTGATAAACTTATGATGTTTTTTGGTTTTTGAAATTTTTTTAGTTTTTTGGGCGTGGTCTGTGCGCCCCTTAACCGAATACAAAATTTGGGATGAGGATTGATACTTGTTGTAATTCTACGTATTTTGTGCTATATCACGTTGGTGTGCCCGAAATAGTCAACGTAGTAGATAATATCAAAGTTTGGAAACAAGACCGAAAATTTTTCAAAAAGTCAGTTCTTCGCGAGGCACATTCACATTTAATTATGAAATTGCTTGGATTACTGCGTGAACTTAGTTTTTTTTTGTCATTTTACATAACTAAATCGGAGGAGCATTGAAAATAAATTTAATACAAAAATTTTATGGACTCTTTGAAAATTATGCAAAAATTGGACTTTTTGTTTTCGTATTTTTATACAGAAAATTGCAATTTAAACAAATACTGGATATATAGATATACGAGTGGCGATAAGTATAATTGATTGGGATCAAAAATTTAACTGAACTGTCGTTGTTAAAAGAAAACGGAACACTTTTGTCAAAATATATTTCGCAAAGGCACATCGTGTGGACAGCATGAAATTTACTATAATCGACACAATTAGAAAGTTGTTGTTATGCTTAATGAAAATTCGGAGGCGCATCAAAGAATTTTCAGAGATAAATATTTTATGGACTAAAAAATATTTACTTGGGTTAAAAAAGGATCACAATATTAAAATGCATTTCTATGTAATAAATTCTAACAAAATATATTTTTAACCAATATATAGAGAAATGAAAGAAAATTTTTAAAATTTTACTTGGAAACCCCAAAATATGCTGCACTAATACCATCAAACATTGAACATATCATAAATATTATTTAAATAACTCAGTAGGTTTTGATATTATGTGTAATTTTGACCAGAATTGAATCAAATCAGAATTCAATAAAAAAATTTTGATAATTGCTTGTGACATATGTAAGAGATCACAGAATTTTGTTTCTCTCTAGCCTTTAGATTTCTTATAGAATAAAATTTTACTTTTCGATAAAAATAGTTTTTTTTTTTGACACGGTTATTGTGAAACCAAATTGTCGTTCATTTGGCTCACTACTATTAAGTTTTCTTTTTTTTACTTTTATGAAAAATATACTTTCATTTACCAAGATAATCAACTTTTTGAAAAAAGGCAACATAGATTTTTCTCTTTTTTTCACCTTTTACAGATTTTTGCATAATAATTTGTTAAAATATTTTATATGCAACACAAAAGTTAATACCATTACACTATTATGGACGCCAGAAATTAATAAGTAAATTAGAAAACACCACTTTCCGAACAATTTTTCCTATATAAAAACTGATGAAAATACTGCCTCAGTGGTGGAGGGTATATAAGATTCGGCATGGCCAAATATAATTTTTCGCTTGTTTTTTTTTTTTTTAATTGGGAGTAATAAATTTGATGACAGAAATTATTTGAAAATAATCACTAGATTTCATACAAAATTCTAAATAACATTGCTGCAAGAATAAAATAAATTTGGTATGTGAAATTTAGTTTAGACATCTTTAATGGTTCACAAGTTACAGAATTATTTCCAAAAGAAAAAACGTTTTGGTTGGAACCACTGTGCGCTGGTGTTTGTAATTGTGCCTTATGTTTATTTTGCAAATTTAATTCGAATATTTTAAAATAAATATTGAATTGGCCCTAATTTGTATACAATTAATAGGCCAATGATTTGTACAAAAAAATTCTAAATATACACCTATACCTATAATATGTATAAATATATATTTAAATGTCGTACATACTTTGAATAATTTTTATAATTAAATGTTTTTCATTTGCTCGAACTAAGTATGTATTAATTTTGTATAATTGTAATTTAATTATAGATTTGTTTGATAAATTGCCAAACTAACATAATAAAAGTGTATATTTAAATAAAAAAATATAGTTTTTCAATTACTAAAAAACGTGAATACATTAATCAAATAATAAAGAAAATTTTATCAAAAAATAATTACTGCAATTAAGAAAATTTATATTAAATATTTGGAAAATATTTTTTTAGTGATTACAATTATTTAGTCGAATATTTCCCATTGTGACAGTAACTCAACATAATTTTAAAAATTAAACATATTTGTTGCAAAATTTAGTTTGTTGTGTTAAAAATTAATTTATGCGATAAAATGTTTGGACTTTGTACATAATAAAAATTTGAATTGTTTTGCTTAGCAAAAGAATTTCTTTACAAAAAAGAAACGTTTAAAGATTTTTATCCCACACAATTAATATATGTATTTAATATGAATATTAATAGGTAGACGCATATACAGCAGTACTTAGCTAAATAGAAATGTTACAAATTAAAAAAAATTATTTTAAAGGCAGATGTATAGTATTGCTTATAATATGCGTGCTTTTTAAATTTAAAGTCCTAATCATTTAAGAGTTTAAAATATAAATTATTTATAAATAAAAAAAAACGTAATTGCATTTAGATAAAGATAGGTTAATTAATATATATATGTATTCTTTTCACAGTAAACATATTTTTATAGTATTTATATTTATTTATCAGAGTAGATAATTGAAGGTGCAATATTGCAAAAAAATTAAAAATTATTGATTTTAAATTACTTATGATTAATTTTTTGGTTTGGATTTAATCACAAGATTTTTATATAAAAAATATATACAAATATTTTAATTAAAAATCAATTTTTTTATATGAAATACTAAAATTGCATTTTATAGAAAAACAAGAGGAGCTAGTGTCAAAAGAAATCTATTTTTTATATGAAAAAATAACATTTAATTTTAAAGTCAAAAAGTCGAAAATCTGTTATCACTTATTTTACTTATCAAAATTTATATTTGAAAAATATATTTGATTCCTGAAATATCACAGGAAACCCCAAACAATATTTGTGACATTTTTTTCTTAAATAACCATTTATTTGCCATAGTTAATAAAATAGTATTTAAAAAATTCATAGGAAATTAATGAAAATAAATTTTAAATTTCAACCTTATTTTGTAAATCCTTTCACCTCACTTTGATAAAATTTCCATACAAATTTTTGAAAAACAAAAACAATTTACTTGAAAAATATTTCAAAGTGAGGGGAAGTGTTTTACAAAATAAGGCCCTTAAATTAAACTAAATTTGTCTATTATATTTTGTAATTTTTGTTGACAAAAAGTTAAAAATTGTGTACATTGTTGATCGAAAATCCTATTTTGGAGGTATTTTTAAAACGAAATAATTGAACTAAAAAAAAAAGAAACAAGCGCGAATGTTATATTCGGCTCGGCCAAATCTATATACCCACCATCATGTTTTAAAAATTTTATATTATATGGGAGGTGGGCGGTAAAGTGGGCGGGCCACGCCAAGTTTTTGTTTCCGAGTTTACATTGGTCCATGAACTATTTGTATAAAATTTCATTGACGTTTCACCTTATATGGAAGGTGGGCGGTAAAGTGGGAGGACCACGCCCATTTCTAAGTTTATATCGACCCTCGAACTATCTGTACAAAATTTCGTTATCGTACATGCTTTTGTTTAAGAGATATCAGCAAAAAAGTATGAACACCATGTGTTTCTAGTATTTTGCCCATAACTTTTTTGTTTATTAACCGATTTTTTCAATACCAAATAAACCTTATATAAGATAAATATTTGAAACAAATTTCGAGCCCTATCCTGCTTTCAACAGACAGACAAACGGACTTATAGCTAGATCGACTCAGAATCTAACCAGGACCCAGAAAAATCTTTAGTTTGAGTGTGGTACATTAATGAAACTATTTCCTTTCCCGGAAAAAAATTAGGAATTTGTTCCTTGATTCTTAAATCGTTAAATAAAAAACCTCTTTATTTACAAATATCATTAATTTTATTGTATTTTTTTTTAATCAGTTTTTAAATACCTGATTCAGTGAATCATTCATTAATCATCAAAACGGGCTTTTATCAACACTAGTATAGTGGAAGATTTAATCCTATTTTAATATAACTCCGAGTCAATAGGTTTGTATAAAAAGATCATATGAGGTATTTTAGGTCGGTAAAAAATCCAAATATTTTCTATGGATTTTTCATATTCCAAAATAAATAATTGAGGGAGTAGAAACCCTAAGACTATAAAGTAAAATCGCAACGATATCGCAATTTTCACCAAAAGATAATGAGTATCATCTTCCAAAAATGTAAATACTGTCTTACTGTCAAGAGAAAGCTCAAACACGTGTCTTAAATGTATCTATGCTTAGTAAAGGTCACTTCTACATACTGCTAATATAATAAAGTGACTCAAAATGGAAAAATAATCATTAAAGTACCAGAATCATTCTAAAATAATCCTAATATATATTATAAAAATGAAGTGTAAGTTTGTTTGTTTGTTTGTGTGTCAATCTCGTCTAAACGACTAAACCGATTTTCATGAAATTTGACGCACAGATAGTACCAGTGCCGGAGAAGGTTATATTTTTAAAACTCTTAAACGGCTGCACCGATTTTCAAGAAATTTGACATACAGATAGTATCAGTGCCGGTAATTGTTATAGGCTATGTAAGATCTCGATTGGACGCCACGCCCACTTTTTTAGAACTCTTAAACGGCTGCATCGATTTTCACGAAATTTGACACACAGATAGTACCAGTGAAGGTGGTCGTTATAGTCTATGTAAGAACTGGGTTGGATGTCACGCCCACATTTAAAGCCCACTTTTTTAAACTCTTAAATGATAGTAAATATTTGATATCGCCTAATAAGGGGTAGCGAAGCGCACCGGGTTACGCTCGTAATAAAATATAATTTGATCAAAAAAATTTAAAAAACGAAAATAATTTAAAAAGAGCCATGGAATTTTAAGGGATTTTTATAATAGCAGCACGTATAAGTAGCATTTTCTTAGCATTGGTACTTCTGGAACCCAATTGTTTGAACTATGTATAGTTAGAGTAGTAAAAATTAAAATGTATTCTTCCTTTATCTTCGCGCTTACGTAAAAAATTTCTTTTATCGAGAATTTCGATATCGTTAGGATTTTACTTGATAGTCTTTTTTGTTATTTTGTAATAACCAAATGTTTTTTTTAGCACCATTTTTTGGATTTTTGTATTTTATAGACTAATGTATTTATATCTATTTCACTTCATTTTCCCGATCTGGAATTAAGAAATCTTTCTTGATTGTGGTCGAAGACTTTATAATAATATCAGCGGATATATCCTTATTTTTCAAAACTAATAACAATTTTAATAGAATCAAATGAGTAGAAGCCTATGAGAAGGTTAAAATAGAGCATTTCTAAATCATGTTCCTTTCGTTTTGTAATAAACAAAATGGAAAATTGGAAGCCAAACTATAAAAAGTGACACTTTTATTTTGTCGCATATAATCCACGAATCATCACTTTTACCCCAAACACGAAATGCAAATAATTTGGAAACTTCTCTTGATTATTAAATTAAACATAACAAGACGACCTGGACATCAAAAAAGTTGGTCATAATGCATCTAGAAATCAATTATTGTAAATTAAATAGCAAGAGTACAAAACCGCACTTTATATTGTTCGACAGTTTATATGGATAGAATTTCTTTGAAATAATAATTTGTTTCATATTAAAACAAATGAAACTTCAAAAACATTCGGAAAATAGTAAATAATAAAAGAAATAATATTTTAATATAAATAAGGTCCTCAGGTTATAAATTATTTGAGATTTGTAAATATTTTTAAAATTCAATTCAAATATAAACGCATTTCAAAAATCAAATTAGAAAAAAAATTTACAGTTGCATTTGTTTATTTAAATTTAAAGACACCAAACTAACATTGTGACCTATATTTTTCGATTACTATTATTGTTTTTTCGTTTACTATTATTGTTATTTAACCGGTTTTGTTGTTGTTTTAATTATTAGCATTTTTATTTTGAAAGATTGGAATTTTTTTTTTTTATTTATTTATTATTATTTTTGTAAACATATTGCACAATTTGTTTAATATCTATGAATGCAGTTTCAAAAACAAAAATATTGAATTAAAATGATAAAACATTATTTATTCAAAGAAGACCACAAGTATCTCGTAGAATACATATGTATGTTTATTATAAAGTACTAGATCGAGCTCTCTGAGAATATAATAAAAATGATCAGATCTATCTACATGGTTGTATTTCTCGTACCAAAGAGGTGGTTAGAAAGAAACGAAATAAGAGGCAATTTTTGTTGTTTTTTTATACAAGTATTTGTGTGTTATTTTTTTTATTTTTTATTATTTTATTTTTGTTTTGTACTACGCTAAAGGTTCAAAGTCTAATTTTAATTAAAATCAATTTTTTGTTTGTTTTTTTTTTTTTTTTTTATATTTTTGCTATAAAAAATATCATTTCTTTTTGGCCAAACTAATGTTTGTTGTTATATTTAAAAACCATATATTTTTTTTATTAAACAAAATGTAGGTCAAGTAAATTTTTAAAATATATAATTATGTTTAACTAAAATCTGCATTTTTTCATGTTTTACCACTAATTACAGTGTAATGCAACTAACCTTAAATGTAATGTTTTATATGTAAAAAATAAATTTGTATAGAAGGCTTTTTGTTTAACAATTAATGTCTTTTCTTTTTAACACTTTGTAAGTTTCCGCTTATTTTTTGTTTAATTTTTTCTATATAAATTTTGCGACGAAATTTATTTAATTTAATTTTTTTTTTTAATTTTATACACAGTATTTATTTCAAATGATTTTTGTTGAGCTTGTTGATCGATAGCCAGTCAACGTCTAACTGACTTGAATGTGTATGGTGGAGGTCTAATTAAGCCCCCCACAAAAATATTCGTTTGCTTTAACTGTATTATTTGTACTCATTCATATACTACATATGTTCGTTGGTTGTAGACGTTTGTCAGCCAGTGAGCCACACTAGACGTATTTAATTATTTTTCTATATAAAACTATGAACATTTTCTGATAGTAAAATACATATTAAAAAAAAAAAAAAAAAAATAGAAAATAAATAACAAACAAATGTTAAGAGCGATAATTTTTAAAAGCAAAACTGCAAAGAGCAAAGTAACGAAACAAAACGAGCAGCAAGTGATTAACGGTCTCAGACGTAAATAAAGACCTCTTTGGGAAGTCACTATTAAATTTTTGTTATATGTGGTTATTGATAATTATGTACTTGTTCAGAGTTTTCTTATTGCATCAATGGGTCCGTAACGTATAGTTAAAGGTATGAAATCATTAAATCTTTTGTTCTAAAAGATTTTACATTTTTGTACAAATAGGTGTATTATTAAAGGCCATGATACACTATCCTATTTAATCGTTAGATCTGTCAAAAAACATATGATAGTGTGGATTAGAAATGAATATGTGTGACAGATTTTTTGACAAGTCTGTCCTACTTGCTTTTGTTTTTTAAAATTTCATAAACTAGCATTTTGTATGCAATCAGAGTTGTATTTTGTGGAACAATTAACACGAAAACAATAATGTATGTATTATTTGGATGGGACAGAATACTGTCAGTCTTTTAATTGACAGAATAGGATGATGTAGAATCATAAAACAAGTTTACAAATACAGATCAATTTTTCGACCTAAACAGATGAGAACTAATTCTTATTTGGGTCGCTAAATTCAATACATATGTAATTCGCTTTTATACCCACCATCAAAAAAATGGAGGGTATATTGATTTTGTCATTCCGTGTGTAACATATAGAAGGAATCATTTAAGACTCCATAAAGTATATATTTTCTGGGTCCTGGTCCGATTCTGAGTCGATCTAGCTATGTCCGTCTGTCTGTCTGTCTGTTGAAAGCAGGATAGGGCTCGAACGGGTCGAAATTTAGCTCAAATATTTATCTTATATAAGGTTTGTTAGGTATTGAAAATGGGCAAAATCGATTAATAAACAAAAAAGTTATGGGCAAAATACTGGACACAGGGTGTCCGTTCTAGCTTCATTTCATACTTTTCTGCTGATATCTCTTAAACAAAAGCATGTACGACAACGAAATTACGGATAGTACGGATAGTTCAGGGGTTGATATAAACTTGGAAACTAAAAATGGGTGTGGTCCGCCCACTTTACCGCCCACCTCCCATATAAGGTGAAAATCAACGAAATTTTGTACAAATAGTTTAAGGACCAAAGTAGACTCGAAACAAAAAATGGGCGTGGTCCGCCCACTTTACCTTCCATCTCCCATGTAACGTAAAATTTGAAAAAGTTGATGGTGGGTATATAGATTCGGCCGAGCCGAATATAACATTCGCTCTTGTTCAAGATTGGTTCTAGTTCTAGCGTATTGGAGAAATCAGCTATCATAACGACTTTTTAATGTTGACGTCGTAAGAAAATTAATTTTAATTATATTCCTCATGTTGGATTTTATTCAAGATCGTGTAGAAATATAAAAAAAGCATTACAAACATGATTTCAAGCATTTTTATGATGATTACGAATAGACTCTTAAGTACAAATTTATAAAAAAACGACATTAAAAAACGCTTTACTTTCCTAATTAAATCCAAATTGGACTTATCTATATTTTTTAGAAAATTATTGAAATTGAAATTTTTATTAGATAATACTATGTTCAATTATACGTGTTAAAAAAAATATTGGTTTTATCATTAAACACAAACTTTTGAATTATTTTTTCATATACAGTGAGACCTCGATTATCCGTAATGTTCGAGACCGGAAGCATTCTGGATAATCAATTTTCCCGGTTAATTGAGTAAAAATTGTGAGTAGTATTTTTAACAAAATTTGTATTTATATAATTCAATTATTCGGGGATTTAAATAATATAAGGAAAAAATAATAATTTTGAAAAAAAGTGAAATATACATAAGGGTTTCATTTTATATAGTTTCTTAAAAAAATCATATAATTTTTGTTTCTTCTTTTGTAACATTTTAAGTTACATTCCATGAAAATTGAAAATTAGTGTATTTTAGGATAATTTTAAAAAAATAACAAAAATATTAGGACAACATAAAATTTACAAATACCTTAAGAAAAATGCACTTAAATACCTGAAGTTGATGGTTCCATTTTAAATTGACTTTTTATTTAAAATAAATGCACTGAAGATTTATGAAAATTTAATGTTTTACTCTTTTTCAAAAATGTTAAAAAAAACCTTAACTTTGACAGCACCTTATTATTTTGTCTTTGATACATAACTTTATTACAAAAATTAAAATTTCAAAATTTAATTAATTACACTTTTGACTTATTTTACCCCAACGTAGGCCGGTTGCAATTATGTTGACGATATGTATACTCATGTTGTTTAATGGACGACGAAACGTATGCACTGGCTGATTTCTAGCAGCTTCCGGGTCAAAATGCTTATAATGCTAATGCTCGAGGAGATGCTGAAGATAAGTTTTGGACCCAAAAGCAAACAAAATTTCCTAAAATTTATATTAATATTTTCGTGAATGCAGTAAACTTGGATTTTACCTTGCTCTGACTCATCTTATTCAAACGAGGGAATTCCCTTTTTTTGTTTTATTCACATTGTGTTTGTTCAAAAGCAATCGAAAAAAAATTATGCTTAGAATCCCGGTTAAAAGAGGTAATCACGGTTAATCAATGCAAAAAAAAAAAAAAAAAAATTAAATGGATGGAAAAAAGAAATCAATTACAAATTTTCTTTCCCAGATAATCGACGTTAATCTAATCACGGATAATAGGGGACCCACTGTATTTGAATGCGGAAAAAACTTCTCACTTTGAAATATTTAATAACACAGTTACAAAATCCCAAAAAATTTTAAGGCACAGGATTTCTCAGTCAATTCGGATATGTACAAAGTATTATTAAGTACTAAATAAAGTATAAATCGCGATTTGTAAAATTAAGCAGGTTGCACTATATATTGAAGCATATGTTGGAAACGATTTGTCTGATTTTGTTCAAAAAAATGTCAAAAAATCTAATAAAAATTGTATTCAAGTTATTCTTACATTAAAAAATAAAATTTTTTTTAATCATAAAAATTCGAAAGTGTCAAAAGTTCAAGTTTTTATTCTTTAAACTTGATATATTTCATTCAAATCAATGCATAAAAGTTGATTTTATTCACAAATTAATGAAGTTACTCATTTACAAATTTCATTGAAGTATTAAAAAAAAAAAAAAATATATATATATTTTTTGCTTTTTTTATATATAATTTGTGAATAAAATCAAAATTTATGCATTGATTTGCATAAAATATAAGACATATTTTATTTCCAACGAATTTGTCTTAATGAATAAACATTTTAATATTTGACATTTTAGAATTTTTATGATTTAAAAAAAAAAAAAAAAAAAAAAAATCCGCAATTTTGTATAACTTAATTTTTTTTAGAAAAAATAAGTTTTATAACTGTTGACCGTATTAAAAATGACTTGAAGACAAAAAAAAATAAAAAATTAAAATAATCAAATATAGTCGTTATATTTTGATCAAAAATTAATTAAATTGTGATTTTTGTGATATTTATTGCTTATAATCGTTATGGTCTCTGATAAAAACTAAAGATATACGGCCATGTTCTCAAAATAAATCCAACGGAAAAAAACAGCAAGTCTTTTTCAAAATGAACATTCATAAATTCTAAAATAATAATGGTACCAGTAAGTTGTCTAGTAAAATCCTCAAGGGTGGTAAAAAATATAGCATTATAAAAGTTGCAAAAAAGAAGGGTGGCACCCATACGGATTAAATTTTATAGTATGATATAATTTCTACTCTTTATTTATGTCAACTTGTATGTGAATTATCTTATTAGGATCAAAAATGTAGCATTTTTTTCTAAAAGTGAGCAAAAAACTGGACAGGACATCCAACTTATATTTTAGTTCGTAGATTTCTCCAAAAAATACTTGATAAACGTATATGCTAATTTTTATTTGAACTTACAAAAAAATTATTATTAAAAAAGGGGCGTTGCATTTTTATCTGTTTTATAAGCTAATGCAGAGAAATATACAAAAATAGCATAAATATGCATAGAAAAACCGACGTATTTATGTGTCTATATATTGATATGTAAAAAACATACATAAATATGTATTTTCAACTCTCAATCTCTTATAGATTTAGATTTTTATAAAAATAAAAACATATAATTTTAAGTCATATTTGACACGTCTGAATTTTTTTCTTTACAATTCTTAGAATGTATTCAAAATACTCACAAAAAAATTTTTAAAAATCATTTAATTCAAATTCAAAAAATCACAAAAAAATTGCTTTTTTGTTAAGGAAACTAATTTTTGTTTCCATTATATGCAAATCTATGCAAATATTTAAAAAAAGGGGATTTTTGTGAAATACTTTTAAAATATGCAAAATATGCAAGCGAAAAGCTTGAAAAACTTGCCCTAATTATTATAAAAAAATTTTAAATTTTAAATTTAAAAAAAAAACAGATTTAAATGTTTTTTATTTACACACATAATGAAAAAAGTTACCCAATATATTCGAAGTTTAAGAGTCCACAAAATAGAAATTCGAACTAACTTTGAAAAACCCTTTCAATATTCAATTAATCTGATGGTATACTTTCATTTCGCGTAGGAATCATTGAGCCAATATTTGATGACCCAAAATTAGTCACATAGTGTTAATAAAAAGAAATTTTTACTTCCTTAAAAATAAATAATATAAACGAAATTGATTTCTTTCTTTGTGAATTAATTTCGAAAAATTACGTTTAAAAGCTTTAAAAGTGTGTTGTCTAACAATATTGTTTATCATTTTGTCAAACGCGTCTATTAAGATCAATAAATTTTGATTGAGAAACAAAAAAAGAGAGTAATATAAAACGCAAATTGTAGTTATTGATAGAACAAGCGTGAATGTTATATTCGGCTCGGCCGAATATATATACCCACTATCAACTTTTATAAAATTTACGTTATATGGGAGGTGGGCGGATCACACCCATTTTTTGTTTCCGAGTTTACATTGTTCCTTGAACTATTTGTACAATATTTCGTTGATTTTTACCTTATATGGGAGGTGGGAGGTAAAGTGGGCGGACCACGCCCATTTTTTGTTTTCAAGTTTGTATCGACCCCCGAACTATCTGTACATAATTTCGTTATCATAAATGCTTTTGTTTAAGAAATATGAGCAGAAAAGTATGAAATGAACCTACAATGGACACCCTGTGTTTCTAGTATTTTGTCCATAACTTTTTTGTTTATTAACTGATTTTGCTCATTTTTAATACCAAACAAACCTTATATAAATATTTGAGCCAAATTTCGTCTCCCAAAGCTGTCCCAGAAAATATATACTTTACGTTTTTTTCAATACTCAGATTGCAATTTATATGTTAAATTAAGAATGAAAATAATCTACTTAATTCATATATATATTTTTTTGCATTTAATATTTTTTATAAAATGTCTAAAAACAATTCTGAATCAGGAATGATTCCGCAAGATTACCAATTAGTATAATTTTTACCAAAACCCTAAAATGAAATACATACATATGTTTGATGTAGTACAAAAAAATACATTCATTTAAGTTTCTGATTTCATATATTATTTACTTGTATAATAAATAGGGGTCTTGCTAACCAAATTCATCTGAATTTAAGCAAGAGCCTTCATCAAACTCATATGACTTGGTCAATTTTTAGACGAATAAAAGCAGAATTAGGTAAAAACACCCATACTAAAGTAAAACAAAAATAATCGTTATTTAATTTTAAACATGTAACGAAAATATAATAAAAAGAAACTGAAAAAAAACCTGTTGATAAAAATATGTAGTTGTTTACACACCCATCAAATTTGCCTCCAAATGTAAAAAAAAACAACATTTTATCTATAGATATTTTATAGTCTATCTAACAATAGATAGTAAGAAATAGGGGTAAATGCAGCTAAATTTTGGGGGGACTTAATATGTAGAAGACTTTGTTTATTTAAAGCTTTCAGAAACAAATTTCAAAACAATATATTTTGACTATCCTTAATAGCGTTAAAATTAGTATGTATTTCAGAACTTTGAACCTTTTTTTTATTGTTTTAGTTAATTAAATAGTTACGTTAGTTAAGATAATAACTAAAGGAAAAAAAAAACACTTCAATTGTACAATGTGGAATAGAGTGAGTTTAACAAAAAAGTTCACTAAGAGAAAAACTGCTTATAAGCATACAATATTCTTTGGGGTGGACTCAAAGTTAATATTATCGATGTTTTCAGTGGCTGCTGGCAAAATGACTCAATGCAAAATTGCTCAAATGAAAAATCACCCAAAAGATATAAAAAATTTCCCATAAATAAAAAATGGAAATTTAATTTAGCACAAAAATGTTCAAAAATACCTACGTTTTTACGAGAAATAAGCCACATCTAATTTCAATGGACTTTATGACACTTTTTGGAATGATAAAATTTCTGGACAAAATCAGTCATCTTTACTTCAAGCTTTTTGTAAAAAATATAAAAGTAAAAATCTTCCATATATGCACCCAATAAATTTTTTATATAATTTGACATTAGTAAAAATTTTAGATAATTTAAAATTTCGCATAAAATAATAATAATAATATTTAAAGAGCATATTTTTCAATTTAATGGACATATTTTCCGATTTTAAGAAAATTTTTTATGCACGTAAAAAACTTTTTTGAGCATCTTTTTTGTTTTGTTCTGTTGATAACAATTAAACATCAAAGAATTTAAAGTAGATATAATATGTATTTGATCTAAAAAGCCTCAGAATTATGCAGAAAATATAAACTATTTCATATTACATGCATATTATTCTAAAAATGGTTTATTCTCCTTTGTCACCCTGTATGTTGTTACTGTATTAAATTACCATGTATTCAGAAAACACTCAAAGCTTTAAAAGTGTGTTGTCTAACAATATTGTTTATCATTTTGTCAAACGCGTCTATTAAGATCAATAAATTTTGATTGAGAAACAAAAAAAGAGAGTAATATAAAACGCAAATTGTAGTTATGAATATATTATTGATAGAACAAGCGTGAATGTTATATTCGGCTCGGCCGAATATATATACCCACTATCAACTTTTATAAAATTTACGTTATATGGGAGGTGGGCGGACCACACCCATTTTTTGTTTCCGAGTTTACATTGTTCCTTGAACTATTTGTACAATATTTCGTTGATTTTTACCTTATATGGGAGGTGGGAGGTAAAGTGGGCGGACCACGCCCATTTTTTGTTTTCAAGTTTGTATAGACCCCCGAACTATCTGTACATAATTTCGTTATCATAAATGCTTTTGTTTAAGAAATATGAGCAGAAAAGTATGAAATGAACCTACAACGGACACCCTGTGTTTCTAGTATTTTGTCCATAACTTTTTTGTTTATTAACTGATTTTGCTCATTTTTAATACCAAACAAACCTTATATAAATATTTGAGCCAAATTTCGTCTCCCAAATCTGTCCCGGAAAATATATACTTTATGGAGTCTTAAATGACTTTTTCGACATGTTACACACGGAATGACAAAATCAATATATCCCCCATCTTTTTGATGGTGGGTATAAAATTATCAATTCTTAGAAATCAATGTAACTTATAATTTTTTTAGGTAATATATTACAAATTCTCGAATCAAGATTTGACCTTCTATTAAAACCCTTTAAACCGTGATTTAAAAAAAAAATATATATATTAACACATGTCTTCTTAATATTTACACTGCAGGTCAACAGAATAGGTTCAAGATTTTTTAAAATTAAATTATTATTTTTTCATAGAAAAGTTCTCAATTCTAAGATATTTAAAAGCTAAATAAATTTAAGTAATAACCAGGAAAATCACAATATGCTCTAAAAAATGGGTTTTATGCGCATTAAATATGCAGTAAAAAACGAAAAACAAAGATTTTTTTTAAATTTTTTTAAAAAAATTATGTTTTTCATTAAATCAAAGGGTTTATTAATATTTCAACATTATAAAATAAGGCAAAACTAAAATTTATGAACCGTGTCGAAATTTGCATCCCCGTTTTTTTTTATTATATCGCATAAAAACATTATTGATCTTCTATTTTTTTACCCATCTAATTCTAGACATTATTATTTGTTCAGAGATTATCAAAATGATTATATGCTTTCATTAAAAAAATCTTGTTGCTGCAATTCAAGCTTCTCAACGATAAAATGGTATCCATTAATTTTAAAATTTATTAATTTTTTTTTTTGTTCTCCCATTTTTTTTATAAAATGAAATTTGAAAAACATTTCATAAGGTATAAAAAAATGATCCTCAAATTGTCAAAATATGCTCTAAAAGGGTTGAATATGCCTTAAAAATAACAAGATATGCTATAAATATGCACTAAAAATCGCCAAATGCAAAAATATGCCGTAAAGAGTAAAATATGCAAAAATATGCACTAACAAAACAAATTGATGCCAAAATGATTTATTTGTTCTGAAACGGATAAATATTTTATCGATGGCATCATTCAACATTCAGAAAATAACATGCAATTGCATATTTGTGATTTCCCTGTTAATAACTAAGTATGAATTTTAATTAATTTTTTTCCAAAACAACCGAATTTTTTAGGTAAATTTTTCATGTCATCTGAATAGGTTCAACATTATTTATTCAATAAAACAACAAGTTGTAATAATTAATATGGTACTTTTTTGTTTTATTATATTTTTTTCAATTAATTTTTGTCCTCGTATTGTCTGTCCGACTCATAAACATTACGTGACAGCAATTTCCATACATTTCCTATTATATTAGGTGGGGAGAGTATGGTAACCACTTCGAAGTGCTAAAATTTTGACTTCGAATTCATTGTTTTACCGCTCCTGCGGTGTTAATAGGGACATGATCGAGCTGAAATGTCCGTGAAATGAATTAAAATAGTGTATAAGATATAAAAATTATTTTTCCACTAAACTTTTAATATGAAGTTTCACTCAACGCCATTACACTTCCTTGGCAGATTTATGGGATACATAATTAGCATTCTTCTTGTCTTTAAAAACGAAAATACTAATATTTATAGTCACTGAAGCCTTCCAGATTGATTATTTTTCATCCCACAGAACAAAATGTTTTATTACTTTTTTAGAATATGCGTTCATGGGTAAACGGGAGCAGTTATACTTCACGAATGGTGTTTATAGGTAGGTTCCTTATAATTTTTAGTCTTCTTAGGTGTACTGAATTTTAAATAATACGCTTTATGGTAAAAACACTTGCTTCAATACCTGATATTTGTTAAATTTGTTTAAGCAGAATCAGGGTTAAAGAAAACTGTTTATGGACAAATTCAACAACAAACAAAGCCTTGTTTCAGATTGAGTTTTGGATAACAATCTTGCTAGCGCGTTAGGATGCTGTTGTAATTTACAGGCATATCTCCCTCTAATTTTTTCAAATTCTTCTTTTACTAATGTTACTTATAAGTCTCTGTGGATGTTCTCGTTCCTTATGTACCATGGCGCGCCTGTCATAGTCCTAAGGATTTTCGATTGTGCCCTTTATATAAGATCAATACTAGTGTTACTTGCCGTTCCCCATAATTGGATACCATACGTCTAAATTGGTTTTAAGATATATGAATGTGCCGGCGCCATGTAAGACGTCTGTCTAAATTAATACCAAGGTAATTTATATTTACGTTGTTAAGCGAAACTGGTGGACAGTTGCCTCGCCTTAATGCAAACGTAACGTGTGTACTTTTGAGTTCATTTACTCGTATTCTCCAATTTTTTAATCACGTCTCCACATTCTTAAGGCATTTATCTAATTCCCTAGATGCTATACATGGGTCTACGTGAGAACTTAAAATAGCAGTATCATTGGCAATGGTCCTGGGACACTGCCCTGTGGAACTCCAGCACTAATTGCATAATATCCCGTAATATAGTCACACTGTTTTACACGAAACACCCTGTTTGTTAGGTAGGACTCTACTAATTTATGAGTAGTTGGTGGCAACAGACATTTAATTTTATATATAAGGCCGTTGGTACTGTCAAATCTTTTCCTGGCTTTGGTATCATAATGATCTGCCAAGCTTTCCATGCTTTTGAAGAACGCCTTGTGTCAAGATCGCATTAAATAAAGCAGTCAGAATTATTATAGCCACATTTGGTAGGTTTTTGATAAAATTCTTCAGTTTAAGATTCTCATTTATGACTTTTCGTATGTCCTCTTGAGTTATAGTTAACGATTCTCTACCTGAAAGTATGTGATAGTGAGGCTCCCCCAAAACAAAGTCATTCATTGGGGGTTTTGGTTGAAAAACATTACTTAAGTGGTAAGCAAATATTAAGGCTTTATCTTTGGCGCACCGTGCCCAGGTGCCGTCCGCTTTTCTTAAAGGACTTTGTCTCTCTACTGGTGGTTTAATATTTCTAACTGTTTTCCAGAGGGAGAAGTTAGTATACTTGGTATTTGTCAAGCTTTTAATGTAGTTTCTGTTTCTGCGATCCTCTTCTAATAGAAGGGCACTTCTGAGTATTTTACTTGCAGCAGACAGCCTCTGCCTTGCAACAGGAGATCTGTATTTTTGCCATTCTCTTCTTCGTTTTCTTTTTCAATGAGTAGTCTTTCTATTTCAGAGTTTGAAATTTGTGTATGTTTTTTTTTTGAGTGATTTGAATCTTAGAATGATCTAAAGCCGAGATTATTAGTGATGATTCAGATGACCCAAAAAATATTGCCTTAAAAAATGTTTTTGTTGAAATAAAATCGTTACTAATAAACATCTTAGAATTTAAGACTTTAGAAATTAAGATGAAAAAAAAAGCATGACTATCTTTATTATATTAAAAAGTAATGCGAGTTTTTATATAACGAAAATCTTGAACCTTTTCTGTTGACCGGCAGTGTTTATTATATGTGTACAAATAGGTAGTATCTCGATTATTCATGTGTCGAACATTAATATTATCAGCCAGACAAGGTACAACACAGTCGTATTTTTATGTTTGCAATTTAGTTTTAAACAATTATTTTGTTTGGCGTCACATTTAGCAAAAACAAAAGGAAGAAAAAAGTCCCACTTTATCAATCTATCAATATCAAATACATAACAAAAAATATAAACCACACATGGCCATTTTACATAAATAATCTTTTTTTAGAACACCAATTATATGCGTTTAATAATTTACTTCGCCAGTTATCGCATTAAATTGCCTTTTGTTTGGAACTATAGTGAAAAATGTACTTATAGTAGAAAAAAAGGCGTAAAAATAAATGAAACTTTTTAATCTTCGTATTTTGTAATTGTGCAATTATGTATTTGCATTTTTTTTGAACCTTTTTTTTTAATACAAGCATTCTAATTGGGGGCCCCCTATAATAGGGTTCAATAAAAAGTAAGTAATCAAAGTGATTAAAAATTGTTCATTGTGTTTTTTTTTTAAGTTTATTGCAAAAATTTTTTAATTTATTTATGAATGACGCACATTTTTTTTTTTTTTTTCAGTAGCGATAACAAAATGCTCTAGAAAATCTTTATATAATCATGACATTTAATTAAGCTGGAATTTGATCAAAAAAAAAAAAAAAAACTTTGTTTTGAAAATTAAATATAATTACGGATATATCATTCTCCATTTGGAAATACATAATTATATATGTACATATGTATATAAAAATATTAATCACGGATATAATACAAAACAAGTTTGAAAATCAGTTAAGATGCAAAATATGAATAAATATTATAGAGGAAAAACTCGAGATAATTCCACACCGGGTTTATGTTAGGAGTGTTGTCACATATCATGTGTAATTTCAACTTTGATGTGTAATTCCTGCGTAATTTGAAATTAATTGTTATAATTTCAAATACATATACTCCCGATAATTTGGATAATTTATTGCAGCCCCAATCCGGATTTTGGAGGCTTTATTCTGAGTTGTTTATGTTAATAAACTTTATAGATTAATCTTTATGTATATTTGTTATTAACATAGGTCGAAATTGCACTTTTCGACCTAATACTACAAAATATTCTCCTAATTCAACTTTATTTAATAAATCAGTCTTTTTTATTTAGCTGTTTTTATTTTCTGTGTGAGAATCATTTCTAATTTTTAAAATTTTATTAAATAGGTATTCGCATAGTAACTTTTATGTTTTCTTACTAGCAAACGTCTAGTTTTAGTATTTTTCTATCCAACACAAAGGTTCTCAATTGGGGGTTCACAGTTCTCAACAAGGGGTCCGTACAAAGATTGTTAGGTGGTCGCTAAGATCTTTTGCTTGAACATACAAATAAAAGTATTTCTTTAAAGAAAATTCGAAAACTATTGTTTGTGCCTGATTTTTATTATCATCCTGGTCATTTTTGCAAATTGTAAAAAACATTTAATGATATTTCGTCCTTGGCTCAAGACATTTAAGTAATAGCAATTTTTCAAATCCACTTTTAAATACAAAGGTTTTTATCTTAAATTTATAATTAACTAAAATAAAATGTATTTACTGTTTTCTTAAATATAGCCTGATTTAACAAAAGCATTTTCAACTTATAACTTATCAAGTGGACCACGAAGCAAGAGTTTGTAAAAATCCCTGATCCCCGATCACACACAGCAATTTTTCCTGCTCAATTCTGAGTTCGTAGGAGAAAGGGCAGAAGGGAATTCTAAACATTTACAGAGGCAAAGAAAACTCACTCGTACTCAGAATTGCAGCAAAAAAAAAAAAAAAAAAAAAATTGCTGTTTATACATCCCGACTAACTAAATAAAGATCTTTAATTTATAAATATCTTCAATAAATGTTTGACAATTTGTTTTCTATCATCTTTCAAATATGAATATTAAGATTTTATGGCTCATAATGAAAAGAAGAAGGTCATGAATAAATTAATTCTTCGAAACAATATACAAGTTTAATAGGACAAATGTTCATTATATAA
Organism: Protophormia terraenovae; assembly: GCA_951394005.1. NCBI lineage: Eukaryota > Metazoa > Arthropoda > Insecta > Diptera > Calliphoridae > Protophormia > Protophormia terraenovae. The sequence goes on along the minus strand of OX596077.1, from coordinate 42,953,421 downwards.
TTTTAGAATTATTCTGTTAAAAAATATGATAAATTTTTAAAATTCTTGACCTAAAATGGAGCTATGTATGTCAGAAAGGTTTATTAAAATTTATAGTTATATTTTTTTCAATTATTCTTAGCTACTTCAATTATTATTGACTTTGTTTATGATGAATTTACATTTTAAAATTATATAAAATTTGAAGCACTAAATATTTTAGTTGTTTTTAGTTTTTCTTTAAAAAAAATATATATAAAATTTAATTTTGGCGATTTTTGATTAGCAAATTGGTGACAGAGGCTCAAAAAATCTGACAACCCTGGTTTCAAGATCAAGTATTTGTAAAATTTTAATCTTTTCATGTCGCATTTTATCAAATGAACTGTCTCAATAAAAAAAAAAAAATATAACCAAAGAAGAAAATAAGATCCTAAATTTGTAATCCAGAAGTAATAGAAAGTTGGATCATTTCGATGAATTTAACATAGACTTGTCATTAGACTTGTTCTCTTTTTTTAATACGTATTCAGTGAGAAGGAAGTCATGTTCACGACTTCATGCAAAATTTCAATGAATGTCCAAATAAATTTTTATTGGCGAAAGGAATTTAATTTTAATTTTTATATTAACCAACATATTTTTTAATAAAAAAATTATGCATAACACTATTTTTCATTTCCATAACAGATCTTTTTAGCAAAGTATTTGAAAAAATAACAACCAAACCTCAACGTTTTATAGCAGAACAATTCATTTGAATTTTTTTTATAGTATCTTTTGATGCTAATTGCATTACTTCTAAAGCACATGACAATGTACACTTATTGATACTTTGAAAGTAATGAAAAAGTACCTCCATAAAAATTTATTTTATTTATTTTTGCTGGAATATAATAGATATTATGTGTTCAAAATTAAAATTATAAATTAAATTTTGGAAAAAAAAAAAAATTCATGTGAAAAAATTGCAAAAAAATTTTGAACCAATTAAAATTATATTAAATTGAATATCAACAACTCATATGTGATTAAAAACATTAAAAACTATGTTTATTGCACTTTTTATTTAATTATATATTTTTTTAAGAAACTGGTTTTGGTATCTAAGATATTTTGCTTATAATCACGAATTTTATTTCAACTTTTTCATTCCTGTCTTTAAATCTAGGGTATGATGCTCCCACTTAGCCTGACAAAATGTTGATGGATGTAACCGCGTATGGTCTATGAGCATCCAAAAAAAGGTTAAAAATATCAATTTTTATTTTGACATTACTTTGAAAATCAAACAAAAATTTTAAAATTCTTAAAAAAATATATTGTTTGTAGATAGCCCAAAAACAAAAAGTGAAAAACATAGTGTTAGAATTAACTTTTGGCAACAAAATGAATACCATATATAAAAAAACAGAAAACTAAAGAGTCTGACGCCAAAATTTTTTTTTGGAAATCTGCATGTGACTCGTTTTGAATATAAGCCCTCGATATATATTTTCACTTTTTAGTTGTAATAAAATGCGTATTGTTCTATTTTTGAAGTAGTGAAAATGTTAATTTTTCAGAAGTACATCCTCTTCTCTTGCAGGGAATTAATATAAAATGTCAAATCTTGTGTTTTTTGAACCTTATTTTAACGAGTTTTTAATTAAGGCTTTTTTTGTTTAAATTTCTAAACACAATTTTAAAGTGATCCACAGAATGAATTTACATATATACATTGTATAGCTTTATGTGTATATTCCAGCCACAAAAAAAAAAACACATCTATAGTTCAAAGACTTTCACACTAAATTGGAGTTAAAATAACTAAAAATAGTTTGTACGAAAGACGAAGAAACAAAAAAACAATAACAAACATATGAAATACATTCCCAACTCATCAACAAACAACGAAAAGGTCCAAAGTCCAACTTTATTGAAAACAAAAAAAAAAAATTATAATAACCGAATGCAAGACAACAATTTCAAATCAAGAGGCTTGTAAACATGTTGAAAAATAAAAATAAGTTGTATCTGGTATTTGTGAGATACAAACATCAATAAGCAGTGTTTAAAAGCAATGATTTGCTAAGGCTTTTTTAAATTTGCTTTTCCTACTGCTTCTACAAATTTCAAATTTTCTAGCAACAGCCACAGTCTTGCTTTTAATTTTATTCAAAAAATCCATTCAGCATTTTTAAGTATTAAAATTTTTGCCACGTGCTTTTTAAGCAGCTAACAGTAATAATAAATAGCCACACAAAAAGCAGTAACACGAAAATATTTCTCTTGCTTTTGCTTTTTTATTTTGCTAGAAATAAAAAGGTTAACTTCAAAAAAGCAAAAGGAAAAATTACAAAAAATGCTTTTTCAAAAAAGGCATCATAAGAAGTGCTCTAGCAGGCTAGTGAGAACACAATCAGTGCTGATAGAAAAACGACAAGGGTTAGTGGACACATGAACATGTGCTAGAAGCCGCTCGAACATTTGCTAAAAGCAGCATGAACAAGAGCTATTAGCCGCACGAACATGAGCTAAAAGCCACACAACCAAATATAGGTAGCCGGCTGAAAGGCACAGAATGAATTTACATTATATGTGCATAATGAATGCAATAAGAAATTTAAGAGAATTTATAAAACAAAAAATTCTTATGGTTTGGTACCTGCAATGCGTAAAAAAGATTTGAAAAACATTTGTATGTTGAAGTTTTCTGTCAAAAGAAAACAAGGAAATTCTTCTAAAAAATTATTTTTTTTACACTTATTTGAAAGTTGTTAATAATTTCTTCTTCAAAAGTGAGATCAAGTGTTTTAGCTAAAAACCGTACATTGTTTTTAAAAAAACTACAATATATTTTATAAACATATTCATATATATTTCAATAAAAAAGTTAACAAAAAAAAAAAAACGAATAATTAAAAAATATTGTCAAAACATTTAATAAAAAAATAGATATAAAATGTTCTTATTGGTTTGCACAATCATCTTCCATAAATATATTAAGTTCTGATACGGCATTATCCAGAAAATCAGGGTTTAGCTTTACTAGTAAAATATTCTCCAATGTATCTTGTTTGAGACGATTTCTATTATCGGCCAATACTATCTTTAATGTTGAAAATGCTCGTTCGACAGAAACCTGAAAATAGAGAATATAAAATAAAAATTAAGAGAATATTTAAACAAGAAATTCAAAGTATAACATTTTTGTTTCCAAAATTAAAATTTTACCTGTGTTGGAGGAATTCCAAAGCAAATGTTGCTCAGTGCATATAGCTCAGGTTCACTATATTTTCTTTCCTTCCAAAATTCTAAAACATTTGTCTTCAATTTTGTGTATGGAAGATTTAATTTTTCAATTTTTCTTATAATATTGTCGTTTTCTGCATTATTTGCGTTAAATATATTGTCCAGGAAATCATTTAAAATGTCATCATCTTCATGGTTTTCTTGCGTTGTTGTTATGAAATTTGGTGTTGGCTGTGTGTTGAGTTCGATTTTACATATAGATGTCAATTTGTCCCATAGCAATTTAAGGTATTCCACAGCGTCTTTTCTTTGGGTATCAATTAACATATGATGAAACCTTGGATCGAGGTAAAGACATGCTGCCAGAGCGTTATTAGAAAAAAGAGTGGTGGTTCGTTTTTCCATATTGTCTAATAGAAGTTTACTAATTTTGTATGATGATGCACTCTTGTTGACTTCATTTTCTTCAACAGTTTTTGATATCAGTAGCTTACATTTTAACCATTGTGCGTAAAAGTCGCCATAATGAAGTTGCTCTTCTTGAAATATGACAATTATGTTTTGAAGTGGCTTAAAAACAGTATAATATGAGGCCACAAAGTTCCAAAAGTCTTCATTTATTTCAAAATTCTCTTCAGATGATTTATTTGTTATTGATTCCACTGTTTCGACTATCTCTTTCGAATTTTGTATACACGAAATCATTAAATATGTTGATCCCCAACGCGTAGGACAATCCAGCTGAGGAATTTTTAATGACTTTAATTCAAATAAGTCTTTGTAACCATTTGAATTTTTTCTCAAAAACTTTACTAAATTTCTACACTGTCGAATATAACGCTTCATTTCAAAGTCTTTTGTTGCATCCAGTGCCACCAACTGTGCTGTGTGAGCTGCACATCTACAAACTATTATGTTTCCGACGCGTAGATCCATATTATTTTCAATTAAGGTAATGTTTTGAAAGTAGGTTTCATTGTTATAGTTTTCTTCATATTCTTCATCTTCAGAACATAAATGTGATAAAATTTTTGTACATTTCACCATATTACTGCCGTTATCACTTGTAATTGTTACAATTTGTTGTAAATTAATATCATATTTGTTCAATACGTTTAAAATTTCTGTTGCTAAATTTTTTGAAGTGCTTGAATTTTGGCCTTTTAACTCCACCATTCCAAGTATTCTAGATTCAATTTTATCACTTTTTATGTATTGAGCTGAAATTCCAAAAATATTTCTTGATAATCTTGTTGCACTGTCCACTTTAAGTGAGATCAATTTATTTTTACATTCACTTGAAATTGCATTTATTATATTTTTTGTCACTTCAGCAAGTGTTTTTTTGCAGTTATTTGCATTCAAACAAAATTTTTCTCCACTTTCTTTTTCGATGCCTTTACATATTGGATCTATTATATTTCTCATGTTATCCGAATTTAAAACATTAAATGGCACGGCATCCTCCGTTACCAATCCGATATATGATTTAATTAAAAGTTTTTTACTTATTTCGCACTTTATATTTTTCTTTTTGTATTTTTGCAAAGATGTATTATTCTTTTGATTAAAAACCACTTTATGAATTTTCTCCATATGTAATTTTAAATTAAACATTTTAACACTTTTAAATTCTTTTTTGCACAATTTACACACTGACATATTGTTGAAATTTTCATAATGTTCCTCGTACTTAAAACAACGCATTTTTAAATATTTTTAATGTTAAAGGTTTCACGTAAAAAAACGAACTATTAATATTCAAACAAGTGCTCTATATCAAGTGGCTTCAAAAAAGTCAAACTTTTACCTAACTATAGTATAACAACCCATATTACAGGAAAACTATTTTTATATTATTTTTATGTGATCAATTTCAAAAGAATTTCAAGTTTTTACAGGTATATACTAAATATTTTTATGAATGGATGCAGATGTTTCCGTATCATAAAAGGGTTTCTAATGATTTTAAATGACAAAATCATGAATGAAACATTTTTTATTATTTTTATTGATATATATAAATGTATAATGTAATTTTCCAAATTTGCATGGAATTACCTAGTATGTGCGATTTGACATTATATTTATTACCTGTAAAGTGTGCGTGAAACTATCAAGAAAGTGTATGCAGCAAATCAGAAAATCGATTAGGTAAATACATATGTTCTGCATTTCTTTAACAAGATCTAATAAAAACAGTTTTTTATGATTCAAACAAAAATTGGTTCTATTTTTTCCTTCATAATTCAAACAAAAATTGATTCTATTTCTATTATTAACTTCGAGGCTAAAACTTGCCATTTTCAAACAGAACTATTCTTGGATATTAACCGTGATTTTCAAATGCTAGAATTTTGTTTAACAAATGGCTTTTCATCAAACACACATTCAGGATACTGTTTATCATATTTGTTTTTATGTCGCAATTGCTAACATAAATTATTATTTGTATTAAAAATTCTAAGTTTTAATTCAATTTTATTAAAACAATTGAACGCTTTTTCAAAATATTCATATTTACAAATATTTAACTTAAGGAATTTTTTACGTCTTAAAAAAAAAAAACACATACGGTTGTGTTAACATTTCTAATAATAATTCTACCTACATTTTGACATTCGCCTAATAGCTCACGTTCATGTGGCTTTTAGCACTTGCTCATGCGGCTATTAGCTCATGATCATACTGCTTTTAGCACATTTTCGTTTTTCTGTGTGTGCCTTTTTTGTCCGACTGCGTTTGCTTCTTGTTTTATTTGAGATGGATTTTCATAAACACAAAAGCACTTGCTCGTGCGGCTATTAGCTCATGATCATACTGCTTTTAGCACATTTTCGTTTTTCTGTGTGTGCCTTTTTTGTCCGACTGCTTTTGCTTTTTATTTTATTTGAGATGGATTTTCATAAACACATAAAATGAGTGGTGCTGCTTTTGTTTCGTTTCTAAAATTTTCCATTTAGGACTTTTAGCTTTTGTTCAATTTTTGAATTTTGTCAGCAGCTAGTGCTATTAAAATTTACAAATTTAAAAAGCAGTGTGTTATTTTTGCTTCTGCTTTTGTAATGTGTGAGCTAATTTTGTTTTAGCAATTGTTAGCTCTTGCTTTTTGATGTTTAATTTAGCCACGTAAATGGCAATATTTAGATGCTTTTGCTTAAAAGGCGATAGCGATTTAAACCCTGTCAATAAGTTTAAAGAATTAAAAAAAGAGTTTTGATCGTGAGAGAGCAAGAGAAAAAGTATCTATAAAAAGTTTAATAGTGTGGGTGAGTAAGATTTCAAGTTTATATTATTAACAAAATATTACGAGGTATGTACATATGTACAAAGATGCAAAGAGGTATGTAATAACACGTAATCTCGTAGAATTTACAATTAGTTAACTTTTTGTTTTCCGTTTGTCCTTGTAAACAATATTCTTTTTGATTTTGTTTTTGTTTTTAAAATGAAATACTCTCTTTTAACCCTACTTTGAGTATCAATCAAAAGTTTTTAGTTTTAAATGGAACTATGAATCTTTATTATTATTCGTTTAACAGAAGTTACAATATCTTAAACAATATTTATAGTTACATAACAAATATATGTATTTAAATCAGAAAATGTCTAATTTAAACGGTATATTAAAATCGCTGCAAATTTTCAAATCATCTAAATATTGAGTTATTGAAGATTTTATATAAATAAATTGGAACGACTATTTAAGATAATTCAAATCCATAAGAAAAAAAAAAAAAAAATGAATGGTATTTTTAATTCAACATGGCCAAACCTTTTACCACTTAAATCTTAATCGACCTTAAGCTAAATTCGTTATAATCGTACATACAACCGAACTCGAAACACTTGACGTAAATTTAGATACCTAAACAAGATTGAATAAAGAAGGTCTCACAATTTTATGTGTATATGTAGATTTGTTATTATATGAGTATCTACAACGATTTGTTTACGTTTCTTCTTCTCTACCTTTGTTTTTTTTATTTATTTTGAACTAAAGTCCAAAGTCTATTTGAATTTAAAATACTTAAGAAATGTATTATGCATGGGAAGAATGGGATAAAGAGCGCGCATTAAAAGTGTAAGATAAAGTTGTTAATGAATAAGCTTTGGTACTCATATACAGTACTGAGCAGAACAAAAGCAACAAAATTGGGGTAAACCTAAAAATACTTTTATTTTTTACAATATTTGTTCTATATTTTATATTTTCTGTAAAATTAAGTAGTTTTAATGCGATTAAATTGTTAATTGACATCTCTAGAATGATTTCCATTTGAGTTTGTTGACTACACAACACTTTGTACTACACTATTAGTGAAGCCGCATAAAAAATCTTCCACAGATCATACGTCTGAGTATAAGACAACATGGTTAAAAAATGTTAAGCAGTTTCGTTTAATCCATTCCTTCAAAAGTTTTAAAATATACTTCGCACTTTTTTCCACACAAAAACATAGAATTAAACAAGATATTGCTCTATGAATGACCAAATTTCTATACTTCTTTAGAACCTATTAACCTAAAAATAGCAAAATTTGATTAAATTTCTAAGAAAAGGTCATCGTTTTTTCGCTAGAATTCATGTACAGTCATAATTACATCTTTTTTGCGCCCAAATTAATTTTTTGAAACAGTATGGTTTAAGATGTACACCTTGACAGTATACAGTTAGGGACAAAACTATTTGTACACCCATGCATTTCGTATATCTTCAATAATTTATAAAGAATAAAAAATTATTATATGTAGTTTTAATTCAGGTCCATTTTTATTGAATTATTTGATAAAAAATAAATTAATATATAACACATTGTTAAAAAAAAAGTACAATTTAAGTAAAAATCTTTGGGACAAAAGTATTTGTACATCAGTACTTTGTACAATTATTTGTACGTTGGACTCTTGTATGATGATTATTTTTAAATACCGTTATATTTTCTTCGTTAATCGAGTTTTATTTTACAAAATAAGAAGTTGGTTTTAACGTTTTGAATAATAAGCACATCAAAAATGGGAAAGCGAAAAGAGTTGAGTTTGGATATTAAAAATTTAATTATTGATGAACATAAAAAAGGAAAATCTCTCCGGAATATAAGTAATTTAGTAAATTTGCAACATTCCACAGTACAATACATTGTAAGCAAGTATAACAACAGCGGATCTGTTGAAAATGTGCGTGAAGGTATACGAAATATATGAGGTGTACAAATAGTTTTGTCCCTAACTGTATATATTATCACAAATCATAATTTTTATTAAAGCAGCTATAAGTAAAAGAAAAAATAACAAAAATATGTATAAATAATGCTGTATTCAGATTTTTTACTATAAAACTACCATTTACTTAAACAAATCGCAATCAATTTTAAAGTTTTGTGTCAATTTATACAATTGGAAATTTTGTTGCTTTTGATATGCACATATAGAGAACATACAATATTTTTCTCGTTTTTACGAAAAGAAACAAATTTACATCTTCTAAAGTACAAATGTTTGTTAGTACACCAATGTGTTATCAATGTTAAGAAATTTGTTTTGTTCTAAACTTAATACTTTAAAAAATAATTCAACACTTAGAAAAATCTTAATTTTGTTGCTTATGTTCTGCACAATACTGTATAATTAAGTACTGCTTCATAGAAGTACAGGTAAATTGTAGTTCTTATGGTTACTCTATACTACTAGATTGTTTTCATTTAGATACACAATACAGGTAGATGCTTTAAAATGATTTTTTATTATGAACAATTTTCTTTAAAATCAATGTATTAAACTGATAACCGATAGTCCAAATTTGAATCGGAAATTGAACATACATCAGTACTAAAAACAATTAACCTAAAGGCCAAAAAAAAAAAAAAAAAACGATAAAATTATCTCTGTGTGTTATCTAACTGGATTCTGAAGTAATTCCGATTTCAAACAAAAGATTAAGTTCAGTATCGAGGCCATTCGTCAAGAAGAAAAATTGCCAGTCACCAAGTATCAATAATATAAAAATGGTTATTTTTAGTACGACCGGTGTTATCAGGTCCATACCTTTTGATAAATTATATTATTTCTAAAATTAGCAACTTATAGAGATACCGATCTATTGTAACACCTTTCTTTTGTAAATTTATAAAAAATCAAATTCTTTTCCTAGTTATATGAAAAGATGAAGTGTAAAAAATACTACCCAATACTTGCACAGTAATATTTCATATTGAGTTACCTTTAGCACATAAAAAACATTGGTAGTTACTTTTATCGTTATAATAAAAATAAATTTAGATTTCCGTAGAAATGGGTGATAATTGATTAAATAAATCGATTTCACAGTTTGAAAAATATAATAATAATGAAAAGAAAATACGCAATTATTAATATCTTGTCTAGCCAAACAATTTAAGAATTTATGAACTTTCGCTAAAATAAATTATTATCTAAGAAAATATTTAATATTATAAAAAAAAAACTCGCCATAGCTAATAATATCGATATTTCCTTAAGGAATAATGTGCGTGAAATAATTAAAATAAACAAACTAAAATTTTAATTAAATTATATTATTTACACGACTAGAAAAACAAGCAGGCAAAAGGCCAATGAGTGGATCAAATATGATAAATCGTGAAATTTTCGATCCATTTTTGATTGATCTTCGAATAATTTAACAGTTTGATCTATGCGACACATGTTTTGCTTGACTATGCATCAAAAAGATTTTAATCTAAAAACATGTATTCATATTAGATGTCTAACATTTGGACATTTTTTAAGATTTCCATACATAGTTTTATTAACTAAACAAAATCTTTTTTTATAGTTTTAAGTTATGGGAATATATTTTCTAAAATAGTTTTAAGTAAATTTTTTCTTCGCGCTATTATTCCCTGAATTTAATTTAAAAAAAAATAAAAATTCATAAAATTGAAATTGATTGTGTTGTGTATTGAATTTTAATAATTATTATTGGATCCCTTAATAATATATGCAATTCTTCTGATAATAAAACTATTATATACTACGATTATACTCAACATTATTGCAAATAAATGACTTACTTATATAACTACCTTATTTGTCGTGCCGGATAGGAAAAATACAACAATTACGCAGGTCAACACTAAAAAAATATCTTAAAAATCATATTGCATATATTGTAAGTATAGTCGTCCCAATTACCAGGAACATTTCGGTTTTTCTCCATCACGTCACATTTTTAAAACCCATTGAGAACCAAATAAAATATGTTTGCTTAAAGCGCCCCATAGACACATACTGCATAAGCTCAAGCAATAAGTTTGTATTAGTAAAATTGAGAGAGCTTTTGAATGTGTGAGTCACACCGACAATGCAGTATGAAAAATCAAAATCGTTTTGATTTCAAAATGAACTCATGCGGCACACAAATATTTTAAATGAATTTTTGAAGTTTTCTTTTGCTTTTATAAAAAATTCAGTTTGACTTTTTAAACTAAAAGAAGAAATAATTAAAATATTTAAAATAGTTTCTTTTTATTGGAAATTTTTAACAAAAATATATATTTGATTGATTAATGTGTAGAGAAATCGTCAATCACACACGTATACGCGGGTTCATCTGCAGTATCTCTCTGCAGTATGTGTCTATGGGCGCCTTAAAGGCGCCCATAGACACATACTGCAGAGAGATACTGCCGATGAACCCTCGTATACGTGTGTGCTTGATGATTTTTCTACACATTCATCAATCAAAATTTCATTTTGTAAATTTTCACAGAATATTTTTATAATATTTATTTGTTTTTTCTTTTAAATTGAAATATAGAATATAAACTTTCATAATTGACAAAAAAAATAAATAAATTCATTCGACACAAATGTCTGCAGTATGAGTTCATTTTAAAATCAAAACGATTTTGATTTTTCACACTGCATTGTCGGTGTGACGCACACATTTAAAAGCTCTCTCAATTTTACTAATACATACTTATTGCTTGAGCTAATGCAGTATGTGTCTATGGGCCGCTTAAGGAATTTTTATGTTATAAAATTTTCCATGTAATGGGTAGAGGAAATTAGTCGCTCATGTTTTGTAGCCAAGACATGGGACTACAAAAATGTAACACCAGTCAAATCTTTAAACTTGTCACATAAAACCTCTAAAGTTGTAAAATTCAAGAATTTCTCCATTAACCCTCATAAAACCATTGCAAAATGAGGGGTAAGGAGTGGGTGTAGAGGGGAAATTTGTATTTGGTATAACTAATACAATACCACAGATTTCCAAAATGGTAGTAGATATACTTATACCTGTTTTGAGGACCCTAGACTGTCTGTTATGCAGCAATCTGAACATTTTCCCATTTTCAATGTTAATTTAATTTTATTTAGATCATTTTAGGATTAGTTGTGCACATTTATCTTGGAAACCGATCTACAATTCAGAGGGATAGGTAAAAGTGGAAATTTTCAAAGCTGGGCAGGATGAATTCCTAGGAACAGTTCTGGAATTAAAATAATTCACTTCCTAATCATTTCTATAAATCAATAAATAAAGATAGTCAAGGAATAAATTTCAAAAAATGTGATTTTAGTGGAAAAGAAATGAACCACCCTTATAATTTTGACCCATTATAAAGTTTACATTTTCAACATTTAAATTTTGTCTATAAAAATATCAAATGTCAAATAAATGATACCAAACGATATATATAGAAACACCTTTTAGTAATAAGTATTTTAGCTAGCAGTACCATCGAATACCCCTTGTACTAGAAAAGTGACCTTATAGCTTTGCCGCGCTTCTTACACTACATTCTTCGATCGGAGCAGGGGAAGGTACCCCATCATACAGAGCAAATATTATTTATAGCATATCTGAAGAACTAGTAAAGTAAAAGTCTTAAAATTATATGGAATTATATACAATTGTAGCAAGTAAAATTGCTATGTGTGAAACAGATCTCCAATATAGAAAAAATATTTATTTTCTGATATCCCGCAAACTAGAGCCAATTTTGAAAAAAGAAGGAACTAATTCAGCGCCCCAATGACCTTAAAAACAATTTATTTATACCCAGCATACACGTGTATAGTTGTAATTTAAAGTAATTCACTTAAACATCTGCTACATGAGCAAATGAAAAATGGAGGGAAAGCGAGAAAGAGATTTTCTTCTAGTAATTTCTATATTACAAATACATGTGTCTTACACAATATAGGAAACATGTGATATTTTCTTAAAAGTCTCAGGTAGATAAAAAATCGCTTTTTAAAAATATTACAATTTTAACATATGGGTTACAATTCTAATCAGAAATATTTCAATGTTAAACCTCTCTACACGTAGAAAATTACAGAAATTACAGCATTTACAACAATTACAATATGAAAAACATGTTTAGAATGGTAAAACAAAACGCATTACAACATAAAATAATAAAGAATACCAAACAAGAATTCGAAAAGAATGAGACTTTTTTTAACAAAGACTAAATGCACAACAGGGTCATTGGATTTGTTTTTTCTACAAAGTATTGAGAAGAAAAAATACAAAAATAATGTTACACAACAACAAGAGTCATGATAATAGGAAGAAGAAAATAAAAAATAAAAATAAAAACAAATCAAGATTTAATGCAAGAAAAATAAAAAAAAAAAATCTAAAAAATTCCACATGCCAAGTAAGCAGTGCAGCAAAAGAAAGAGAAAGCAAAATAAAGGGTAAACAATATGACACAGACATTTTAAATAATTACATAAAAAAATAGTGAAAACCATTAACTTACCTTTAAAAACTATTGATTGAATCAGTTGTTAAATAGCACCTTTTTTGTGGTAGATACAAATAAATATCTTATAAGAACTTTTTGTAATACACTACATAAACCAAACTATTATCACTTAAATGTGCGATCAAATGAATGAGGTTTTGAGTTATTTTTCTATTGATTTGGATATAAATTAACAAAACAAATTAAAATGCATTTAAGCACCTCTCACTCTTTATCTTGTTGCATTCACAATCATCAACAGTTGTTAATTCTTTTTTCTTAGTACATATGAGTTTAATTACAACAAAAAAATGTTTTTGACGAATAAAAACATCCGTAAAATTAAAAACACAACCGCACGTCACAAAGGTAAACAAACGAATGAATAGACAAATGAATATCACGACAAGATTTTAAAAATAACACTAAAATAAAACAAATACTGTTTAACCGGCCTCTGTGTGCAATAATATGCTCTTAAAAACATCTACAGATAAAGAGAAACGAAATGGTAAAAAAAATATCTCTTAAAAAATAATAATTTTGAGCAGTGATAATTTCAAGGGGATATCTAAAATGTATTTTAAAAGCAAACTAGAGCAGCCAGAGCCCAAAGGTAATTACATATTTTTCACCAAAAATCGATTTTTTATATGAAAAACTAAAATTGCATTTTAAAGGCAAACGAAAGGAGTTAGAGACAAAAGAACAAAATCCTGTGATCACTGATTTTTTTACGAAAATCGATTTTTTATATGAAAAACTAAAATTGCAATTTGAAGCCAATCGGGAGGAGTTAGAGCCAAGAGAACAAAATCCTGTGATCACTGACTAAAAGAACAAAATCCTGTGATCACTGATTTCTTCACCAAAAATCGACTTTTTATATGAAAAACTTAAATTGCATTTTAAAGCCAAACGAGAGGAGTTAGAGCCAAAAGAACAAAATCATGTGATCACTGATTTCTTTCACCAAAAGTCGATTTTTTATATGAAAAACTAAAATTGCTATTTAAAGCCAAACGAGAGGAGTTAGAGCCAAAAGAACAAAATCCTGTGATCACTGATTTCTTTCACTAAAAATCGATTTTTTATATGAAAAACTAAAATTGTATTTTAAAGCCAAACGAGAGGAGTTAGAGTCAAAAGAACAAAATCCCGTGATCACTAATTTTTCTTACCAAAAATCGATTTTTTATATGAAAAACTAAAAATGCATTTTAAAGCCAAACAAGAGGAGTTAGAGCTAAAAGACTTCTTTCACCAAAAATCGATTTTTTATATGAAAAACTAAAATTGCATTTTAAAGCCAAACAAGAAGAGTTAGAGCCAAAAGAACAAAATCCTGTGATCACGGATTTCTTTCATCAAAAATCGATTTTTTATATGAAAAACTAAAATTTCATTTTAAAGCCAAACGAGAGGAGTTAGAGCCAAAGGAACAAAATCCTGTGTTCACTGATTTCTTTCATCAAAAACCGATTTTTTATATGAAAAACTAAAATTGCATTTAAAAGCCAAACGAGAGGAGTTAGAGCCAAAAGAACAAAATCCTGTGATCACTGACCAAAAGAACAAAATCCTGTGATCACTGATTTTTCTCACCAAAAATCTATTTTTTATATGAAAAACTAAAATTGCATTTTAAAGCCAAACGAGAGGAGTTAGAGCCAAAAGAACAAAATCCTGTGATCACTAATTTTTCTCACCAAAAATCGATTTTTTTATATGAAAAACTAAAATTGCATTTTAAAGCCAAACGAGAGGAGTTAGAGCCAAAAGAACAAAATCCTGTGATCACTGATTTCTTTCACCAAAAATCGATTTTTTTTATGAAAAACTAAAATTGTATTTTAAAGGCAAACGAGAGGAGTTAGAGCCAAAAGAACAAAATCCTGTGATCACTGATTTTTCTTACCAAAAATCGATTTTTTATATGAAAAACTAAAATTGCATTTTAAAGCCAAACGAGAGGAGTTAGAGCCAAAAGAACAAAATCCTGTGATCACTGATTTTTCTTACCAAAAATCGATTTTTTATATGAAAAACTAAAATTGCATTTTAAAGCCAAACGAGAGGAGTTAGAGCCAAAAGAACAAAATCCTGTGATCACTGATTTCTTTCACCAAAAATCGATTTTTTTTATGAAAAACTAAAATTGTATTTTAAAGGCAAACGAGAGGAGTTAGAGCCAAAAGAACAAAATCCTGTGATCACTGATTTTTCTCACCAAAATCAATTTTTTATATGTAAAACTAAAATTGCATTTTAAAGGCAAACGAGAGGAGTTAGAGCCAAAATAACAAAATCCTGTGATCACTGATTTTTCTCACCAAAATCAATTTTTTATATGAAAAACTAAAATTGCATTTTAAAGCCAAACGAGAGGAGTTAGAGTTAATAGAACAAAATCCTGTGATCACTGATTTTTCTCACTAAAAATCGATTTTTATATTAAAACCTAAAATTGCATTTTAAAGCCAAATGATAGGAGTTAAAGCCAAAAGAACAAAATCCTGTGATCACTGATTTTTCTCACCAAAATCAATTTTTTATATGAAAAACTAAAATTGCATTTTAAAGGCAAACGAGAGGAGTTAGAGCCAAAAGAACAAAATCCTGTGATCACTGATTTGTCTCACAAAAAATCGACTTTTTATATGAAAAACTAAAATTACATTTTAAAGGCAAACGAGAGGAGTTAGAGCCAAAAGAACAAAATCCTGTGATCACTGATTTTTCTCACCAAGAATCGATTTTTTATATGAAAAACAAAAATTGCATTTTAAAGCCAAACCAGAGGAGTTAGAGCTAAAAGAACAAAATCCTGTGATCACTGACCAAAAGAACAAAATCCTGTGATCACTGATTTTTCTCACCAAAAATCTATTTTTTATATGAAAAACTAAAATTGCATTTTAAAGCCAAACGAGAGGAGTTAGAGCCAAAAGAACAAAATCCTGTGATCACTAATTTTTCTCACCAAAAATCGATTTTTTTATATGAAAAACTAAAATTGCATTTTAAAGCCAAACGAGAGGAGTTAGAGCCAAAAGAACAAAATCCTGTGATCACTGATTTTTCTCACCAAAAATCGATTTTTTATATGAAAAACTAAAATTGCATTTTAAAGCCAAACGAGAGGAGTTAGAGCCAAAAGAACAAAATCCTGTGATCACTGATTTCTTTCACCAAAAATCGATTTTTTTTATGAAAAACTAAAATTGTATTTTAAAGGCAAACGAGAGGAGTTAGAGCCAAAAGAACAAAATCCTGTGATCACTGATTTTTCTCACCAAAATCAATTTTTTATATGAAAAACTAAAATTGCATTTTAAAGGCAAACGAGAGGAGTTAGAGCCAAAAGAACAAAATCCTATGATCACTGATTTTTCTCACCAAAATCAATTTTTTATATGAAAAACTAAAATTGCATTTTAAAGCCAAACGAGAGGAGTTAGAGTTAATAGAACAAAATCCTGTGATCACTGATTTTTCTCACTAAAAATCGATTTTTATATTAAAACCTAAAATTGCATTTTAAAGCCAAATGATAGGAGTTAAAGCCAAAAGAACAAAATCCTGTGATCACTGATTTTTCTCACCAAAATCAATTTTTTATATGAAAAACTAAAATTGCATTTTAAAGGCAAACGAGAGGAGTTAGAGCCAAAAGAACAAAATCCTGTGATCACTGATTTGTCTCACAAAAAATCGACTTTTTATATGAAAAACTAAAATTACATTTTAAAGGCAAACGAGAGGAGTTAGAGCCAAAAGAACAAAATCCTGTGATCACTGATTTTTCTCACCAAGAATCGATTTTTTATATGAAAAACAAAAATTGCATTTTAAAGCCAAACGAGAGGAGTTAGAGCTAAAAGAACAAAATCCTGTGATCACTGATTTTTCTCACCAAAAATCGATTTTTTATATGAAAAACAAAAATTGTATTTTAAAGCCACACTAGAGGAGCTACAGCCAAAAGAACAAAATCCTGTGATCATTGATTTTTCTCACAAAAAATCGACTTTTTATATGAAAAACTAAAATTACATTTTAAAGGCAAACGAGAGGAGTTAGAGCCAAAAGAAAAAATCCTGTGATCACTGATTTTTCTCACCAAAAATCGACTTTTTATATGAAAAACTAAAATTGCATTTTAAAGGCAAAGGAGAGGAGTTAGAGCTAAAAGAACAAAATCCTATGATCACTGATTTTTCTCACCAAAAATCAACTTTTTATATGAAAAACTAAAATTGCATTTTAAAGGCAAACGAGAGGAGCTAGAGCCAAAGGAATAAAATCCTGTGATCACTGATTTTTCTCACAAAAAATCGACTTTTTATATGAAAAACTAAAATTATATTTTAAAGGCAAACGAGAGGAGTTAGAGCCAAAAGAACAAAATCCTGTGATCACTGATTTTTCTCACCAAAAATCGATTTTTTATATGAAAAACAAAAATTGTATTTTAAAGCCAAACTAAAGGAGCTACAGCCAAAAGAACAAAATCCTGTGATCACTGATTTTTCTCACCAAAATTCGATTTTTTATATGAAAAACTAAAATTGCATTTTAAAGGCAAACGAGAGGAGTTAGAGCCAAAAGAACAAAATCCTCTGATCGCTGATTTCTTTCACCAAAGTTCGACTTTTTATATGAAAAACTAAAATTGCATTTTAAAGGCAAACGAGAGGAGTTAAAGCCAAAAGAAAAAATCCTGTGATCACTGATTTTTCTCACCAAAAATCGACTTTTTATATGAAAAACTAAAATTGCATTTTAAAGGCAAAGGAGAGGAGTTAGAGCTAAAAGAACAAAATCCTGTGATCACTGATTTTTCTCACCAAAATCGATTTTTTATATGAAAAACTAAAATTGCATTTTAAAGGCAAACGAGAGGAGCTAGAGCCAAAGGCATAAAATCCTGTGATCACTGATTTTTCTCACCAAAAATCAACTTTTTATATGAGAAACTAAAATTATATTTTAAAGCCAAACGAGAGGAGTTAGAGCCAAAAGAACAAAATCCTGTGATCACTGATTTTTCTCACAAAAAATCGACTTTTTATATGAAAAACTAAATTATATTTTAAAGGCAAACGAGAGGAGTTAGAGCCAAAAGAACAAATGAAAAACTAAAATTGCATTTTAAAGCCAAACGAAAGGAGTTAGAGCTAAAAGAACAAAATCCTGTGATCACTGATTTTTCTCACAAAAAATCGACTTTTTATATGAAAAACTAAAATTGCATTTTAAAGGCAAACCAGAGGAGTTAGAGCCAAAAGAACAAATGAAAAACTAAAATTGCATTTTAAAGGCAAACCAGAGGAGTTAGAGCAAAAAGAACAAAATCCTGTGATCACTAATTTTTCTCACCGAAATCGATTTTTTATATGAAAAACTAAAATTGCATTTTAAAGGCAAACGAAAGGAGCTAGAGCCAAAAGAATAAAATCCTGTGATCACTGATTTTTCTCACAAAAAATCGACTTTTTATATGAAAAATTAAATTACATTTTAAAGGCAAACCAGAGGAGTTAGAGCTAGAAGAACAAAATCCTGTGATCACTGATTTTTCTCACAAAAAATCGACTTTTTATATGAAAAATTAAATTACATTTTAAAGGCAAAGGAGAGGAGTTAGAGCTAAAAGAACAAAATCCTGTGATCACTGATTTTTCTCACAAAAAATCGACTTTTTATATGAAAAACTAAAATTACATTTTAAAGGCAAACGAGAGGAGTTAGAGCCAAAAGAACAAAATCCTGTGATCAGTGATTTGTCTCACAAAAAATCGACTTTTTATATGAAAAACTAAAATTGCATTTTAAAGCCAAACGAGAGGAGTTAGTGCTAAAAGAACAAAATCCTGTGATCACTGATTTTTCTCACAAAAAATCGACTTTTTATATGAAAAACTAAAATTACATTTTAAAGGCAAACGAGAGGAGTTAGAGCCAAAAGAACAAAATCCTGTGATCACTGATTTTTCTCACAAAAAATCGACTTTTTATATGAAAAACTAAAATTGCATTTTAAAGGCAAACCAGAGGAGTTAGAGCTAAAAGAACAAAATCCTGTGATCACTGATTTTTCTCACAAAAAATCGACTTTTTATATGAAAAATTAAATTACATTTTAAAGGCAAACGAGAGGAGTTAGAGCCAAAAGAACAAAATCCTGTGATCACTGATTTTTCTCACAAAAAATCGACTTTTTATATGAAAAACAAAAATTACATTTTAAAGGCAAACGAGAGGAGTTAGAGCCAAAAGAACAAAATCCTGTGATCACTGATTTGTCTCACAAAAAATCGACTTTTTATATGAAAAACTAAAATTGCATTTTAAAGCCAAACGAGAGGAGTTAGAGCCAAAAGAACAAAATCCTGTGATCACTGATTTTTCTCACCAAAATCGATTTTTTATATGAAAAACTAAAACTGCATTTTAAAGGCAAACTAGAGGAGTTAGAGCCAAAAGAACAAAATCCTGTGATCACTGATTTTTCTCACCAAAAATCAACTTTTTATATGAAAAACTAAAATTGCATTTTAAAGGCAAACGAGAGGAGTTAGAGCCAAAAGAACAAAATAATGTGATCACTGATTTTTCTCACCAAAAATCGATTTTTTATATGAAAAACTAAAACTGCATTTTAAAGGCAAACGAGAGGAGTTAGAGCCAAAAGAACAAAATCCTGTTATCACTGATTTTTCTCACCAAAAATCAACTTTTTATATGAAAAACTAAAATTGCATTTTAAAGCCTAACGAGAGGAGTTAGAGCCAAAAGAACAAAATCCTGTGATCACTAATTTTTCTCACAAAAAATCGACTTTTTATATGAAAAACTAAAATTACATTTTAAAGGCAAACGAGAGGAGTTAGAGCCAAAAGAACAAAATCCTGTGATCACTGATTTTTCTCACCAAAAATCAACTTTTTATATGAAAAACTAAAATTGCATTTTAAAGCCAAACGAAAGGAGCTACAGCCAAAAGAACAAAATCCTGTGACCACTGATTTTTCTCACCAAAATCGATTTTTTATATGAAAAACTAAAACTGCATTTTAAAGGCAAACGAGAGGAGTTAGAGCCAAAAGAACAAAATCCTGTGATCACTGATTTTTCTCACCAAAAATCAACTTTTTATATGAAAAACTAAAATTGCATTTTAAAGCCAAACGAAAGGAGCTACAGCCAAAAGAACAAAATCCTGTGACCACTGATTTTTCTCACCAAAATCGATTTTTTATATGAAAAACTAAAACTGCATTTTAAAGGCAAACGAGAGGAGTTAGAGCCAAAAGAACAAAATCCTGTGATCACTGATTTTTCTCACCAAAAATCAACTTTTTATATGAAAAACTAAAATTGCATTTTAAAGCCTAACGAGAGGAGTTAGAGCCAAAAGAACAAAATCCTGTGATCACTAATTTTTCTCACCAAAAATCGATTTTTTATATGAAAAACTAAAATTGCATTTTAAAGCCAAACAAGAGGAGTTAGAGCCAAAAGAACAAAATCCTGTTATCAGTGATTTTTCTCACCAAAAATCAACTTTTTATATGAAAAACTAAAATTGCATTTTAAAGCCTAAGGAGAGGAGTTAGAGCCAAAAGAACAAAATCCTGTGATCACTAATTTTTCTCACCAAAAATCGATTTTTTATATGAAAAACTAAAATTGCATTTTAAAGCCAAACAAGAGGAGTTAGAGCCAAAAGAACAAAATCCCGTGATCACTGATTTTTCTCACCAAAATCAACTTTTTATATGAGAAACTAAAATTATATTTTAAAGCCAAACGAGAGGAGTTAGAGCTAATAGAACAAAATCCTGTGATCACTAATTTTTCTCACCAAAAATCGATTTTTTATATGAAAAACAAAAATTGTATTTTAAAGCTAAACGAGAGGAGCTACAGCCAAAAGAACAAAATCCCGTGATCACTGATTTTTCTCACCAAAATCAACTTTTTATATGAGAAACTAAAATTATATTTTAAAGCCAAACGAGAGGAGTTAGAGCTAATAGAACAAAATCCTGTGATCACTAATTTTTCTCACCAAAAATCGATTTTTTATATGAAAAACAAAAATTGTATTTTAAAGCTAAACGAGAAGAGCTACAGCCAAATGAACAAAATCCCGTGATCACTGATTTTTCTTACCAAAATCAATTTTTTATATGAAAAACTAAAATTGCATTTTAAAGCCAAACGAGAGGAGTTAGAGCCAAAAGAACAAAATCCTGTAATCACTGACTTCTTTCACCAAAAATCGATTTTTTATATGAAAAACAAAAATTGTATTTTAAAGCCAAACTAAAGGAGCTACAGCCAAAAGAACAAAATCCTGTGATCACTGATTTCTGTCACCAAAAAACGATTTTTTTTTTTTGAAAAACTAAAATTGTATTTTAAAGCCAAACGAGAGGAGCTAGAGCCAAAAGAACAAAATCCTGTGATCACTGATTTTTCTCACCAAAAATCAATTTTTTATATGAAAAACTAAAATTGAATTTTAAAGCCAAACGAGAGAAGTTAGAGCCAAAAGAAAAAATCATGTGATCACTGATTTTTCTCACCAAAATCAATTTTTTATATGAAAAACTAAAATTACATTTTAAAGGCAAACGAGAGGAGTTAGAGCTAAAAGAACAAAATCCTGTGATCACTGATTTCTTTCACCAAAATCAATTTTTTATATGAAAAACTTAAATTGCATTTTAAAGGCAAACGAGAGGAGTTAGAGCCAAAAGAACAAAATCCTGTGATCACTAATTTTTTTCACCAAAAATCGATTTTTTATATGAAAAACAAAAATTACATTTTAAAGGCAAACGAGAGGAGTTAGAGCCAAAAGAACAAAATCCTGTGATCACTGATTTCTGTCACCAAAAAACGATTTTTTATATGAAAAACAAAAATTGTATTTTAAAGCCAAACGAGAGGAGTTAGAGCCAAAAGAACAAAATCCTGTGATCACTGATTTTTCTCACCAAAAATCGATTTTTTATATAAAAAACTAAAATTGCATTTTAAAGGCAAAGGAGAGGAGTTAGAGCTAAAAGAACAAAATCCTGTGATCACTGATTTTTCTCACCAAAAATCGATTTTTTATATGAAAAACAAAAATTGTATTTTAAAGCCAAACTAGAGGAGCTACAGCCAAAAGAACAAAATCCTGTGATCACTGATTTTTCTCACAAAAAATCGACTTTTTATATGAAAAACTAAAATTACATTTTAAAGCCAAACGAGAGGAGTTAGAGCCAAAAGAACAAAATAATGTGATCACTAATTTTTCTCACCAAAAATCGATTTTTTATATGAAAAACTTAAATTGTAATTTAAAGCCAAACGAGAGGAGTTAGAGCCAAAAGAACAAAATCCTGTGATCACTGTCATTTCTGTCACCAAAAATCGATTTTTTTTATGAAAAACTAAAATTGTATTTTAAAGCCAAACGAGAGGAGTTAGAGCCAAAAGAACAAAATCCTGTGATCACTGATTTTTCTCACCAAAAATCGATTTTTTATATGAAAAACTAAAATTGTATTTTAAAGCCAAACGAGAGAAGTTAAAGCCAAAAGAACAAAATCCTGTGATCACTGATTTTTCTCACCAAAAATCGATTTTTTATATGAAAAACAAAAATTGCATTTTAAAGGCAAACGAGAGGAGTTAGAGCCAAAAGAACAAAATCCTGTGATCACTGATTTTTCTTACCAAAATCAATTTTTTATATGAAAAACTAAAATTGCATTTTATAGCCAAACAAGAGGAGTTAGAGCCAAAAGAACAAAATCATGTGATCACTGATTTTTCTCACCAAAAATCGATTTTTTATATGAAAAACTAAAATTGCATTTTAAAGCCAAACGAGAGAAGTTAGAGCCAAAAGAACAAAATCCTGTGATCACTAATTTTTCTCACCAAAGATCGATTTTTTTATATGAAAAACTAAAATTTCATTTTAAAGCCAAACGAGAGGAGTTAGAGCCAAAAGAACAAAATCCTGTGATCACTAATTTTTCTCACCAAAAATCGATTTTTTATATGAAAAACTAAAATTGCATTTTAAAGCCAAACGAGAGAAGTTAGAGCCAAAAGAACAAAATCCTGTGATCACTGATTTTTCTCACCAAAATCAATTTTTTATATGAAAAACTAAAACTGCATTTTAAAGGCAAACGAGAGGAGTTAGAGCCAAAAGAACAAAATCATGTGATCACTGATTTTTCTCACCAAAATCAGTTTTTTATATGAAAAACTAAAATTGCATTTTAAAGCCAAACGAGAGGAGTTAGAGTTAATAGAACAAAATCCTGTGATCACTGATTTTTCTCACCAAAAATCAACCTTTTATATGAAAAACTAAAATTACATTTTAAAGGCAAACGAGAGGAGTTAGAGCTAAAAGAACAAAATCCTGAGATCACTGATTTCTTTCACCAAAAATCGATTTTTTATATGAAAAACTAAAATTACATTTTAAAGGCAAACGAGAGGAGTTAGAGCCAAAAGAACAAAATCCTGTGATCACTGATTTTTCTCACCAAAAATCGATTTTTTATATGAAAAACTAAAATTGCATTTTAAAGGCAAACGAGAGAAGTTACAGCCAAAAGAACAAAATCCTGTGATCACTGATTTTTCTCACCAAAAATCGATTTTTTATATGAAAAACAAAAATTACATTTTAAAGCCAAACGAGAGGAGCTACAGCCAAAAGAACAAAATCCTGTGATCACTGATTTTTCTCACCAAAAATCAACTTTTTATATGAAAAACTAAAATTACATTTTAAAGGCAAACGAGAGGAGTCAGAGCCAAAAGAACAAAATCCTGTGATCACTGATTTTTCTCACCAAAAATCGATTTTTTATATGAAAAACAAAAATTACATTTTAAAGCCAAACGAGAGGAGCTACAGCCAAAAGAACAAAATCCTGTGATCACTGATTTCTGTCACCAAAAAAAGATTTTTTTTTTTGAAAAACTAAAATTGTATTTTAAAGCCAAACGAGAGGAGCTAGAGCCAAAAGAACAGAATCCTGAGATCACTGATTTCTTTCACCAAAAATCGATTTTTTATATGAAAAACAAAAATTACATTTTAAAGGCAAACGAGAGGAGTTAGAGCCAAAAGAACAAAATCCTGTGATCACTGATTTTTCTCACCAAAAATCAACTTTTTATATGAAAAACTAAAATTGCATTTTAAAGCCAAACGAGAGGAGTTAGAGCCAAAAGAACATAATCCTGAGATCACTGATTTCTTTCACCAAAAATCGATTTTTTATATGAAAAACTAAAATTACATTTTAAAGGCAAACGAGAGGAGTTAGAGCCAAAAGAACAAAATCCTGATATAACTGATTTCTTTCACCAAAAATCGATTTTTTATATGAAAAACAAAAATTGCATTTTAAAGGCAAACGAGAGGTGTTAGAGCCAAAAGAACAAAATCCTGTGATCACTGATTTTTCTCACCAAAAATCGATTTTTTATATGAAAAACTAAAATTGCATTTTAAAGCCAAACGAGAGAAGTTAGAGCCAAAAGAACAAAATCCTGTGATCACTGATTTTTCTCACCAAAATCAATTTTTTATATAAAAAACTAAAATTGCATTTTAAAGGCAAACGAGAGGAGTTAGAGCCAAAAGAACAAAATCCTGTGATCACTAATTTTTCTCACCAAAAATCGATTTTTTATATGAAAAACTAAAATTGCATTTTAAAGCCAAACGAGAGGAGTTAGAGCCAAAAGAACAAAATCCTGTGATCACTGATTTGTCTCACAAAAAATCGACTTTTTATATGAAAAACTAAAATTACATTTTAAAGGCAAACGAGAGGAGTTAGAGCCAAAAGAACAAAATCCTGTGATCACTGATTTTTCTCACCAAGAATCGATTTTTTATATGAAAAACAAAAATTGCATTTTAAAGCCAAACGAGAGGAGTTAGAGCTAAAAGAACAAAATCCTGTGATCACTGATTTTTCTCACCAAAAATCGATTTTTTATATGAAAAACAAAAATTGTATTTTAAAGCCAAACTAGAGGAGCTACAGCCAAAAGAACAAAATCCTGTGATCACTGATTTTTCTCACAAAAAATCGACTTTTTATATGAAAAACTAAAATTACATTTTAAAGCCAAACGAGAGGAGTTAGAGCCAAAAGAACAAAATCCTGTGATCACTGATTTTTCTCACCAAAAATCGATTTTTTATATGAAAAACTAAAATTGCATTTTAAAGCCAAACGAGAGAAGTTAGAGCCAAAAGAACAAAATCCTGTGATCACTGATTTTTCTCACCAAAATCAATTTTTTATATAAAAAACTAAAATTGCATTTTAAAGGCAAACGAGAGGAGTTAGAGCCAAAAGAACAAAATCCTGTGATCACTGATTTTTCTCACCAAAAATCAACTTTTTATATGAAAAACTAAAATTACATTTTAAAGGCAAAGGAGAGGAGTTAGAGCTAAAAGAACAAAATCCTGTGATCACTGATTTTTCTCACCAAAAATCGATTTTTTATATGAAAAACTAAAATTGCATTTTAAAGCAAAACGAGAGAAGTTAGAGCCAAAAGAACAAAACCCTGTGATCACTGATTTTTCTCACCAAAATCAATTTTTTTTATGAAAAACTAAAATTGTATTTTAAAGCCAAACGAGAGGAGCTAGAGCCAAAATAACAAAATCCTGTGATCACTAATTTTTCTCACCAAAAATCGATTTTTTATATGAAAAACTAAAATTGCATTTTAAAGCGAAACGAGAGAAGTTAGAGCCAAAAGAACAAAACCCTGTGATCACTGATTTTTCTCACCAAAAATCAACTTTTTATATGAAAAACTAAAACGAGAGGAGTTAGAGCCAAAAGAACAAAATAATGTGATCACTAATTTTTCTCACCAAAAATCGATTTTTTGTATGAAAAACTAAAATTGTAATTTAAAGCCAAACGAGAGGAGTTAGAGCCAAAAGAACAAAATCCTGTGATCACTGTCATTTCTGTCACCAAAAATCGATTTTTTTTATGAAAAACTAAAATTGTATTTTAAAGCCAAACGAGAGGAGTTAGAGCCAAAAGAACAAAATCCTGTGATCACTGATTTTTCTCACCAAAAATCGATTTTTTATATGAAAAACTAAAATTGTATTTTAAAGCCAAACGAGAGAAGTTAGAGCCAAAAGAACAAAATCCTGTGATCACTAATTTTTTTCACCAAAAATCGATTTTTTATATGAAAAACTAAGATTGCATTTTAAAGGCAAAGGAGAGAAGTTAGAGCCAAAAGAACAAAATCCTGTGATCACTGATTTTTCTCACCAAAATCAATTTTTTATATGAAAAACTTAAATTGCATTTTAAAGCCAAACGAGAGAAGTTAGAGCCAAAAGAACAAAATCCTGTGATCACTGATTTTTCTCACCAAAATCGATTTTTTATATGAAAAACAAAAATTGCATTTTAAAGGCAAACGAGAGGAGTTAGAGCCAAAAGAACAAAATCCTGTGATCACTGATTTTTCTTACCAAAATCAATTTTTTATATGAAAAACTAAAATTGCATTTTATAGCCAAACAAGAGGAGTTAGAGCCAAAAGAACAAAATCATGTGATCACTGATTTTTCTCACCAAAAATCGATTTTTTATATGAAAAACTAAAATTGCATTTTAAAGCCAAACGAGAGAAGTTAGAGCCAAAAGAACAAAATCCTGTGATCACTAATTTTTTTCACCAAAAATCGATTTTTTTTATGAAAAACTAAAATTGCATTTTAAAGGCAAACGAGAGGAGTTAGAGCCAGAAGAACAAAATCCTGTGATCACTAATTTTTCTCACCAAAAATCGATTTTTTTATATGAAAAACTAAAATTTCATTTTAAAGCCAAACGAGAGGAGTTAGAACCAAAAGAACAAAATCCTGTGATCACTAATTTTTCTCACCAAAAATCGATTTTTTATATGAAAAACTAAAATTGCATTTTAAAGCCAAACGAGAGAAGTTAGAGCCAAAAGAACAAAATTCTGTGATCACTGATTTTTCTCACCAAAATCAATTTTTTATATGAAAAACTAAAATTGCATTTTATAGCCAAACAAGAGGAGTTAGAGCCAAAAGAACAAAATCATGTGATCACTGATTTTTCTCACAAAAATCAGTTTTTTATATGAAAAACTAAAATTGCATTTTAAAGCCTAAGGAGAGGAGTTAGAGCCAAAAGAACAAAATCCTGTGATCACTAATTTTTCTCACCAAAAATCGATTTTTTATATGAAAAACTAAAATTGCATTTTAAAGCCAAACAAGAGGAGTTAGAGCCAAAAGAACAAAATCCTGTGATCACTGATTATTTTCACCAAAAATCGATTTTTTATATGAAAAACAAAAATTGCATTTTAAAGCCAAACGAGAGGAGTTAGAGCCAAAAGAACAAAATCCTGTGATCACTGATTTTTCTCACCAAAAATCAACTTTTTATATGAAAAACTAAAATTACATTTTAAAGGCAAACGAGAGGAGTTAGAGCTAAAAGAACAAAATCCTGTGATCACTGATTTTTCTCACCAAAAATCGATTTTTTATATGAAAAACTAAAATTGCATTTTAAAGGCAAACGAGAGGAGTTACAGCCAAAAGAACAAAATCCTGTGATCACTGATTTCTGTCACTAAAAAACGATTTTTTTTTTGAAAAACTAAAATTGTATTTTAAAGCCAAACGAGAGGAGCTAGAGCCAAAAGAACAAAATCCTGAGATCACTGATTTCTTTCACCAAAAATCGATTTTTTATATGAAAAACAAAAATTAGAGCCAAAAGAACAAAATCCTGTGATCACTGATTTTTCTCACCAAAAATCAATTTTTTATATGAAAAACTAAAATTGAATTTTAAAGCCAAACGAGAGAAGTTAGAGCCAAAAGAACAAAATCCTGTGATCACTGATTTTTCTCAACAAAAATCAACTTTTTATATGAAAAACTAAAATTACATTTTAAAGGCAAACGAGAGGAGTTAGAGCCAAAAGAACAAAATCCTGTGATCACTGATTTTTCTCACCAAAAATCAACTTTTTATATGAAAAACTAAAATTGCATTTTAAAGCCAAACGAGAGGAGTTAGAGCCAAAAGAGTAAAATCCTGAGATCACTGATTTCTTTCACCAAAAATCGATTTTTTATATGAAAAACTAAAATTACATTTTAAAGGCAAACGAGAGGAGTTAGAGCCAAAAGAACAAAATCCTGTGATCACTGATTTTTCTCACCAAAAATCGATTTTTTATATGAAAAACAAAAATTACATTTTAAAGCCAAACGAGAGGAGCTACAGCCAAAAGAACAAAATCCTGTGAACACTGATTTCTGTCACCAAAAAACGATTTTTTTTTTTGAAAAACTAAAATTGTATTTTAAAGCCAAACGAGAGGAGCTAGAGCCAAAAGAACAGAATCCTGAGATCACTGATTTCTTTCACCAAAAATCGATTTTTTATATGAAAGACAAAAATTACATTTTAAAGGCAAACGAGAGGAGTTAGAGCCAAAAGAACAAAATCCTGTGATCACTGATTTTTCTCACCAAAAATCAACTTTTTATATGAAAAACTAAAATTGCATTTTAAAGCCAAACGAGAGGAGTTAGAGCCAAAAGAGTAAAATCCTGAGATCACTGATTTCTTTCACCAAAAATCGATTTTTTATATGAAAAACTAAAATTACATTTTAAAGGCAAACGAGAGGAGTTAGAGCCAAAAGAACAAAATCCTGTGATCACTGATTTTTCTCACCAAAAATCGATTTTTTATATGAAAAACAAAAATTACATTTTAAAGCCAAACGAGAGGAGCTACAGCCAAAAGAACAAAATCCTGTGAACACTGATTTCTGTCACCAAAAAACGATTTTTTTTTTTGAAAAACTAAAATTGTATTTTAAAGCCAAACGAGAGGAGCTAGAGCCAAAAGAACAGAATCCTGAGATCACTGATTTCTTTCACCAAAAATCGATTTTTTATATGAAAGACAAAAATTACATTTTAAAGGCAAACGAGAGGAGTTAGAGCCAAAAGAACAAAATCCTGTGATCACTGATTTTTCTCACCAAAAATCGATTTTTTATATGAAAAACTAAAATTGCATTTTAAAGCCAAACGAGAGAAGTTAGAGCCAAAAGAACAAAATCCTGTGATCACTGATTTTTCTCACCAAAATCAATTTTTTATATAAAAAACTAAAATTGCATTTTAAAGGCAAACGAGAGGAGTTAGAGCCAAAAGAACAAAATCCTGTGATCACTAATTTTTCTCACCAAAAATCGATTTTTTATATGAAAAACTAAAATTGCATTTTAAAGCCAAACGAGAGGAGTTAGAGCCAAAAGAACAAAATCCTGTGATCACTGTCATTTCTGTCACCAAAAATCGATTTTTTTTATGAAAAACTAAAATTGTATTTTAAAGCCAAACGAGAGGAGCTAGAGCCAAAATAACAAAATCCTGTGATCACTGATTTTTCTCACCAAAATCGATTTTTTATATGAAAAACTAAAATTGCATTTTAAAGGCAAACGAGAGGAGTTAGAGCCAAAAGAACAAAATCCTGTGATCACTGATTTTTCTCACCAAAATCAATTTTTTATATAAAAAACTAAAATTGCATTTTAAAGGCAAACGAGTGGAGTTAGAGCCAAAAGAACAAAATCCTGTGATCACTGATTTTTTTCACCAAAAATCAATTTTTAGATGAAAAACAAAAATTGCATTTTAAAGCCAAACAAGAGGAGTTAGAGCCAAAAGAACAAAATCCTGTTATCACTGATTTTTCTCACCAAAATCAATTTTTTATATGAAAAACTAAAATTGCATTTTAAAGTCAAACGAGAGGAGTTAGAGCTAATAGAACAAAATCCTGTGATCACTGATTTTTCTCACCAAAAATCGATTTTTTATATGAAAAACAAAAATTGTATTTTAAAGCCAAACGAGAGGAGCTACGGCCAAAAGAACAAAATCCTGTGATCACTGATTTTTCTCACCAAAATCGATTTTTTATATGAAAAACTAAAATTGCATTTTAAAGGCAAACGAGAGGAGTTAGAGCCAAAAGAACAAAATCCTGTGATCACTGATTTCTTTCACCAAAAATCGATTTTTTATATGAAAAACTAAAATTGCATTTTAAAGGCAAACGAGAGGAGTTAGAGCCAAAAGAACAAAATCCTGTGATCACTGATTTTTCTCACCAAAAATCGATTTTTTATATGAAAAACAAAAATTGTATTTTAAAGCCAAACGAGAGGAGTTAGAGCCAAAAGAACAAAATCCTGTGATCACTGATTTCTTTCACCAAAAATCGATTTTTTATATGAAAAACTAAAATTGCATTTTAAAGGCAAACGAGAGGAGTTAGAGCCAAAAGAACAAAATCCTGTGATCACTGATTTCTTTCACCAAAAATCGATTTTTTATATGAAAAACTAAAATTGCATTTTAAAGGCAAACGAGAGGAGTTAGAGCCAAAAGAACAAAATCCTGTGATCACTGATTTCTTTCACCAAAAATCGATTTTTTATATGAAAAACTAAAATTGCATTTTAAAGGCAAACGAGAGGAGCTACGGCCAAAAGAACAAAATCCTGTAATCACTGATTTCTTTCACCAAAAATAGATTTTTTATATGAAAAACAAAAATTGCATTTTAAAGGCAAACGAGAGGAGTTAGAGCCAAAAGAACAAAATCCTGTGATCACTGATTTTTCTCACCAAAAATCGATTTTTTATATGAAAAACAAAAATTGTATTTTAAAGCCAAACGAGAGGAGTTAGAGCCAAAAGAACAAAATCCTGTGATCACTGATTTCTGTCACCAAAAATAGATTTTTTATATGAAAAACTTAAATTGCATTTTAGAGGCAAACGAGAGGAGCTAGAGCCAAAATCCTGTGATCACTAATTTTTTTAGTGATCACGAGAGGAGTTAGAGCCAAAAGAACAAAATCCTGTGATCACTAATTTTTCTCACCAAAAATCGATTTTTTATATGAAAAACAAAAATTGTATTTTAAAGCCAAACGAGAGGAGTTAGAGCCAAAAGAACAAAATCCTGTGATCACTGATTTCTGTCACCAAAAATCGATTTTTTTTTATGAAAAACTAAAATTGTATTTTAAAGCCAAACGAGAGGAGTTAGAGCCAAAAGAACAAAATCCTGAGATCACTGATTTCTTTCACCAAAAATCGATTTTTTATATGAAAAACAAAAATTGCATTTTAAAGGCAAACGAGAGGAGTTAGAGCTAAAAGAACAAAATCCTGTGATCACTGATTTCTGTCACCAAAAATCGATTTTTTATATGAAAAACTAAAATTGTATTTTAAAGGCAAACGAGAGGAGTTAGAGCCAAAAGAACAAAATCCTGAGATCACTGATTTCTTTCACCAAAAATCGATTTTTTATATGAAAAACTAAAATTGCATTTTAAAGGCAAACGAGAGGAGTTAGAGCCAAAAGAACAAAATCCTGTGATCACTGATTTCTGTCACCAAAAATCGATTTTTTATATGAAAAACTTAAATTGTATTTTAAAGCCAAACGAGAGGAGTTAGAGCCAAAAGAACAAAATACTGAGATCACTGATTTCTTTCACCAAAAATCGATTTTTTATATGAAAAACAAAAATTGCATTTTAAAGGCAAACGAGAGGAGTTAGAGCTAAAAGAACAAAATCCTGTGATCACTGATTTCTGTCACCAAAAATCGATTTTTTATATGAAAAACTAAAATTGTATTTTAAAGCCAAACGAGAGGAGTTAGAGCCAAAAGAACAAAATACTGAGATCACTGATTTCTTTCACCAAAAATCGATTTTTTATATGAAAAACAAAAATTGCATTTTAAAGGCAAACGAGAGGAGTTAGAGCCAAAAGAACAAAATCCTGTGATCACTGATTTCTGTCACCAAAAATCGATTTTTTATATGAAAAACAAAAATTGCATTTTAAAGGCAAACGAGAGGAGTTAGAGCCAAAAGAACAAAATACTGAGATCACTGATTTCTTTCACCAAAAATCGATTTTTTATATGAAAAACAAAAATTGCATTTTAAAGCCAAACGAGAGGAGTTAGAGCCAAAAGAACAAAATCCTGTGATCACTGATTTCTGTCACCAAAAATCGATTTTTTATATGAAAAACTAAAATTGTATTTTAAAGCCAAACGAGAGGAGTTAGAGCTAAAAGAACAAAATCCTGTGATCACTGATTTCTGTCACCAAAAATCGATTTTTTATATGAAAAACAAAAATTGCATTTTAAAGGCAAACGAGAGGAGTTAGAGCCAAAAGAACAAAATCCTGTGATCACTGATTTCTGTCACCAAAAATCGATTTTTTATATGAAAAACTAAAATTGTATTTTAAAGCCAAACGAGAGGAGTTAGAGCCAAAAGAACAAAATACTGAGATCACTGATTTCTTTCACCAAAAATCGATTTTTTATATGAAAAACAAAAATTGCATTTTAAAGGCAAACGAGAGGAGTTAGAGCCAAAAGAACAAAATCCTGTGATCACTGATTTCTGTCACCAAAAATCGATTTTTTATATGAAAAACAAAAATTGCATTTTAAAGGCAAACGAGAGGAGTTAGAGCCAAAAGAACAAAATACTGAGATCACTGATTTCTTTCACCAAAAATCGATTTTTTATATGAAAAACAAAAATTGCATTTTAAAGCCAAACGAGAGGAGTTAGAGCCAAAAGAACAAAATCCTGTGATCACTGATTTCTGTCACCAAAAATCGATTTTTTATATGAAAAACAAAAATTGCATTTTAAAGGCAAACGAGAGGAGTTAGAGCTAAAAGAACAAAATCCTGTGATCACTGATTTCTGTCACCAAAAATCGATTTTTTATATGAAAAACTAAAATTGTATTTTAAAGCCAAACGAGAGGAGTTAGAGCCAAAAGAACAAAATCCTGTGATCACTGATTTCTGTCACCAAAAATCGATTTTTTATATGAAAGACTAAAATTGTATTTTAAAGCCAAACGAGAGGAGTTAGAGCCAAAAGAACAAAATCCTGTGATCACTGATTTCTGTCACCAAAAATCGATTTTTTATATAAAAAACTAAAATTGCATTTTAAAGGCAAACGAGAGAAGTTAGAGCTAAAAGAACAAAATCCTGTGATCACTAATTTTTCTCACCAAAAATCGATTTTTTATATGAAAAACTAAAATTGCATTTTAAAGCCAAACGAGAGAAGTTAGAGCCAAAAGAACAAAATACTGAGATCACTGATTTCTTTCACCAAAAATCGATTTTTTATATGAAAAACAAAAATTGCATTTTAAAGCCAAACGAGAGGAGTTAGAGCTAAAAGAACAAAATCCTGTGATCACTGATTTCTGTCACCAAAAATCGATTTTTTATATGAAAAACTAAAATTGTATTTTAAAGCCAAACGAGAGGAGTTAGAGCCAAAAGAACAAAATCCTGAGATCACTGATTTCTTTCACCAAAAATCGATTTTTTATATGAAAAACTAAAATTGCATTTTAAAGGCAAACGAGAGGAGTTAGAGCCAAAAGAACAAAATCCTGTGATCACTGATTTCTGTCACCAAAAATCGATTTTTTATATGAAAAACTAAAATTGTATTTTAAAGCCAAACGAGAGGAGTTAGAGCCAAAAGAACAAAATACTGAGATCACTGATTTCTTTCACCAAAAATCGATTTTTTATATGAAAAACAAAAATTGCATTTTAAAGGCAAACGAGAGGAGTTAGAGCTAAAAGAACAAAATTCTGTGATCACTGATTTCTGTCACCAAAAATCGATTTTTTATATGAAAAACTAAAATTGTATTTTAAAGCCAAACGAGAGGAGTTAGAGCCAAAAGAACAAAATACTGAGATCACTGATTTCTTTCACCAAAAATCGATTTTTTATATGAAAAACAAAAATTGCATTTTAAAGGCAAACGAGAGGAGTTAGAGCCAAAAGAACAAAATCCTGTGATCACTGATTTCTGTCACCAAAAATCGATTTTTTATATGAAAAACAAAAATTGCATTTTAAAGGCAAACGAGAGGAGTTAGAGCCAAAAGAACAAAATCCTGTGATCACTGATTTCTGTCACCAAAAATCGATTTTTTATATGAAAAACTAAAATTGTATTTTAAAGCCAAACGAGAGGAGTTAGAGCTAAAAGAACAAAATCCTGTGATCACTGATTTCTGTCACCAAAAATCGATTTTTTATATGAAAAACAAAAATTGCATTTTAAAGGCAAACGAGAGGAGTTAGAGCCAAAAGAACAAAATCCTGTGATCACTGATTTCTGTCACCAAAAATCGATTTTTTATATGAAAAACTAAAATTGTATTTTAAAGCCAAACGAGAGGAGTTAGAGCCAAAAGAACAAAATACTGAGATCACTGATTTCTTTCACCAAAAATCGATTTTTTATATGAAAAACAAAAATTGCATTTTAAAGGCAAACGAGAGGAGTTAGAGCCAAAAGAACAAAATCCTGTGATCACTGATTTCTGTCACCAAAAATCGATTTTTTATATGAAAAACAAAAATTGCATTTTAAAGGCAAACGAGAGGAGTTAGAGCCAAAAGAACAAAATACTGAGATCATTGATTTCTTTCACCAAAAATCGATTTTTTATATGAAAAACAAAAATTGCATTTTAAAGCCAAACGAGAGGAGTTAGAGCCAAAAGAACAAAATCCTGTGATCACTGATTTCTGTCACCAGAAATCGATTTTTTATATGAAAAACAAAAATTGCATTTTAAAGGCAAACGAGAGGAGTTAGAGCTAAAAGAACAAAATCCTGTGATCACTGATTTCTGTCACCAAAAATCGATTTTTTATATGAAAAACTAAAATTGTATTTTAAAGCCAAACGAGAGGAGTTAGAGCCAAAAGAACAAAATCCTGTGATCACTGATTTCTGTCACCAAAAATCGATTTTTTATATGAAAAACTAAAATTGTATTTTAAAGCCAAACGAGAGGAGTTAGAGCCAAAAGAACAAAATCCTGTGATCACTGATTTCTGTCACCAAAAATCGATTTTTTATATAAAAAACTAAAATTGCATTTTAAAGGCAAACGAGAGAAGTTAGAGCTAAAAGAACAAAATCCTGTGATCACTAATTTTTCTCACCAAAAATCGATTTTTTATATGAAAAACTAAAATTGCATTTTAAAGCCAAACGAGAGAAGTTAGAGCCAAAAGAACAAAATCCTGTGATCACTGATTTTTCTCACCAAAATCAATTTTTTATATGAAAAACTAAAATTGCATTTTATAGCCAAACAAGAGGAGTTAGAGCCAAAAGAACAAAATCATGTGATCACTGATTTTTCTCACCAAAATCAGTTTTTTATATGAAAAACTAAAATTGCATTTTAAAGCCAAACGAGAGGTGTTAGAGCCAAAAGAACAAAATCCTGTGATCACTGATTTTTCTCACCAAAAATCAACTTTTTATATGAAAAACTAAAATTGCATTTTAAAGGCA
This sequence comes from Protophormia terraenovae, assembly GCA_951394005.1. Taxonomy (NCBI): domain Eukaryota; kingdom Metazoa; phylum Arthropoda; class Insecta; order Diptera; family Calliphoridae; genus Protophormia; species Protophormia terraenovae. The sequence goes on along the minus strand of OX596077.1, from coordinate 42,917,884 downwards.
AACGAGAGGAGTTAGAGCCAAAAGAACAAAATCCTGTGATCACTGATTTTTTTCACCAAAAATCGATTTTTTATATGAAAAACTAAAATTGCATTTTATAGCCAAACAAGAGGAGTTAGAGCCAAAAGAACAAAATCCTGTGATCACTGATTTCTGTCACCAAAAATCGATTTTTTTATGAAAAACTAAAATTGTATTTTAAAGCCAAACGAGAGGAGCTAGAGCCAAAAGAACTAAATCCTGTGATCAATGATTTTTTTCACCAAAAATCGATTTTTTTGTATGAAAAACTAAAATTGCATTTTATAGCCAAACAAGAGGAGTTAGAGCCAAAAGAACAAAACCCTGTGATCACTGATTTTTCTCACCAAAATCAATTTTTTATATGAAAAACTAAAATTGCATTTTATAGCCAAACAAGAGGAGTTAGAGCCAAAAGAACAAAACCCTGTGATCACTAATTTTTCTCACCAAAAATCGATTTTTTATATGAAAAACTAAAATTGCATTTTAAAGCCAAACGAGAGGAGTTAGAGTTAAAAGAACAAAATCCTGTGATCACTAATTTTTTTCACCAAAAATCGATTTTTTTGTATGAAAAACTAAAATTGCATTTTATAGCCAAACAAGAGGAGTTAGAGCCAAAAGAACAAAACCCTGTGATCACTGATTTTTCTCACCAAAATCAATTTTTTATATGAAAAACTTAAATTGCATTTTAAAGGCAAACGAGAGGAGTTAGAGCCAAAAGAACAAAATCCTGTGATCACTGATTTTTTTCACCAAAATCAATTTTTTATATGAAAAACTAAAATTGCATTTTAAAGGCAAACGAGAGGAGTTAGAGCCAAAAGAACAAAATCCTGTGATCACTGATTTTTCTCACCAAAAATCAACTTTTTATATGAAAAACTAAAATTGCATTTTAAAGCGAAACGAGAGAAGTTAGAGCCAAAAGAACAAAACCCTGTGATCACTGATTTTTCTCACCAAAATCAATTTTTTATATGAAAAACTTAAATTGCATTTTAAAGGCAAACGAGAGGAGTTAGAGCCAAAAGAACAAAATCCTGTGATCACTGATTTTTTTCACCAAAATCAATTTTTTATATGAAAAACTAAAATTGCATTTTAAAGGCAAACGAGAGGAGTTAGAGCCAAAAGAACAAAATCCTGTGATCACTGATTTTTTTCACCAAAATCAATTTTTTATATGAAAAACTAAAATTGCATTTTAAAGGCAAACGAGAGGAGTTAGAGCCAAAAGAACAAAATCCTGTGATCACTGATTTTTCTCACCAAAAATCGATTTTTTATATGAAAAACTAAAATTGCATTTTAAAGCAAAACGAGAGAAGTTAGAGCCAAAAGAACAAAACCCTGTGATCACTGATTTTTCTCACCAAAATCAATTTTTTATATGAAAAACTAAAATTGCATTTTAAAGGCAAACGAGAGGAGTTAGAGCCAAAAGAACAAAATCCTGTGATCACTGATTTTTCTCACCAAAAATCAACTTTTTATATGAAAAACTAAAATTGCATTTTAAAGCGAAACGAGAGAAGTTAGAGCCAAAAGAACAAAACCCTGTGATCACTGATTTTTCTCACCAAAATCAATTTTTTATATGAAAAACTTAAATTGCATTTTAAAGGCAAACGAGAGGAGTTAGAGCCAAAAGAACAAAATCCTGTGATCACTGATTTTTTTCACCAAAATCAATTTTTTATATGAAAAACTAAAATTGCATTTTAAAGGCAAACGAGAGGAGTTAGAGCCAAAAGAACAAAATCCTGTGATCACTGATTTTTCTCACCAAAAATCAACTTTTTATATGAAAAACTAAAATTGCATTTTAAAGCGAAACGAGAGAAGTTAGAGCCAAAAGAACAAAACCCTGTGATCACTGATTTTTCTCACCAAAATCAATTTTTTATATGAAAAACTTAAATTGCATTTTAAAGGCAAACGAGAGGAGTTAGAGCCAAAAGAACAAAATCCTGTGATCACTGATTTTTTTCACCAAAATCAATTTTTTATATGAAAAACTAAAATTGCATTTTAAAGGCAAACGAGAGGAGTTAGAGCCAAAAGAACAAAATCCTGTGATCACTGATTTTTTTCACCAAAATCAATTTTTTATATGAAAAACTAAAATTGCATTTTAAAGGCAAACGAGAGGAGTTAGAGCCAAAAGAACAAAATCCTGTGATCACTGATTTTTCTCACCAAAAATCGATTTTTTATATGAAAAACTAAAATTGCATTTTAAAGCGAAACGAGAGAAGTTAGAGCCAAAAGAACAAAACCCTGTGATCACTGATTTTTCTCACCAAAATCAATTTTTTATATGAAAAACTAAAATTGCATTTTAAAGGCAAACGAGAGGAGTTAGAGCCAAAAGAACAAAATCCTGTGATCACTGATTTTTTTCACCAAAAATCGATTTTTTATATGAAAAACTAAAATTGCATTTTAAAGCGAAACGAGAGAAGTTAGAGCCAAAAGAACAAAATCCTGTGATCACTGATTTTTTTCACCAAAATCAATTTTTTATATGAAAAACTAAAATTGCATTTTAAAGGCAAACGAGAGGAGTTAGAGCCAAAAGAACAAAATCCTGTGATCACTGATTTTTTTCACCAAAATCAATTTTTTATATGAAAAACTAAAATTGCATTTTAAAGGCAAACGAGAGGAGTTAGAGCCAAAAGAACAAAATCCTGTGATCACTGATTTTTCTCACCAAAAATCAACTTTTTATATGAAAAACTAAAATTGCATTTTAAAGCCAAACGAGAGGAGTTAGAGCTAAAAGAACAAAATCCTGTGATCACTGATTTTTCTCACCAAAAATCGATTTTTTATATGAAAAACAAAAATTGTATTTTAAAGCCAAACTAGAGGAGCTACAGCCAAAAGAACAAAATCCTGTGATCACTGATTTTTCTCACAAAATATCGACTTTTTATATGAAAAACTAAAATTACATTTTAAAGCCAAACGAAAGGAGTTAGAGCCAAAAGAACAAAATCCTGTGATCACTAATTCTTCTCACCAAAAATCGATTATTTATATGAAAAACTAAAATTACATTTTAAAGCCAAACGAGAGGAGTTAGAGCCAAAAGAACAAAATCCTGTGATCACTGATTTTTCTCACCAAAAATCGATTTTTTATATAAAAAACTAAAATTACATTTTAAAGCCAAACGAAAGGAGTTAGAGCCAAAAGAACAAAATAATGTGATCACTAATTTTTCTCACCAAAAATCGATTTTTTGTATGAAAAACTAAAATTGTATTTTAAAGCCAAACGAGAGGAGTTAGAGCCAAAAGAACAAAATCCTGTGATCACTGATTTTTCTCACCAAAAATCGTTTTTTTAGATAAAAAACTAAAATTGCATTTTAAGGGCAAAGGAGAGGAGTTAGAGCTAAAAGAACAAAATCCTGTGATCACTGATTTTTTTCACCAAAAATCGATTTTTTATATGAAAAACTAAAATTGCATTGTAAAGCGAAACGAGAGAAGTTAGAGCCAAAAGAACAAAATCCTGTGATCACTGATTTTTCTCACCAAAATCAATTTTTTATATGAAAAACTTAAATTGCATTTTAAAGGCAAACGAGAGGAGCTAGAGCCAAAAGAACAAAATCCTGTGATCACTAATTTTTTTAGTGATCACGAGAGGAGTTAGAGCCAAAATAACAAAATCCTGTGATCACTGATTTCTTTCACCAAAATTAGATTTTTTATATGAAAAACTAAAATTACATTTTAAAGGCAAACGAGAGGAGTTAGAGCCAAAAGAACAAAATCCTATGACCACTGATTTCTTTCACCAAAAATCGATTTTTTATATGAAAAACTAAAATTGTATTTTAAAGCCAAACGAGAGGAGTTAGAGCCAAAAGAACAAAATCCTGTGATCACTGTCATTTCTGTCACCAAAAATCGATTTTTTTTATGTAAAACTAAAATTGTATTTTAAAGCCAAACGAGAGGAGTTAGAGCCAAAAGAACAAAATCCTGTGATCACTAATTCTTCTCACCAAAAATCGATTTTTTATATGAAAAACTAAAATTACATTTTAAAGCCAAACGAGAGGAGTTAGAGCCAAAAGAACAAAATCCTGTGATCACTGATTTTTCTCACCAAAAATCGATTTTTTATATAAAAAACTAAAATTACATTTTAAAGCCAAACGAAAGGAGTTAGAGCCAAAAGAACAAAATAATGTGATCACTAATTTTTCTCACCAAAAATCGATTTTTTGTATGAAAAACTAAAATTGTATTCTAAAGCCAAACGAGAGGAGTTAGAGCCAAAAGAACAAAATCCTGTGATCACTGATTTTTCTCACCAAAAATCGATTTTTTATATAAAAAACTAAAATTGCATTTTAAGGGCAAAGGAGAGGAGTTAGAGCTAAAAGAACAAAATCCTGTGATCACTGATTTTTTTCACCAAAAATCGATTTTTTATATGAAAAACTAAAATTGCATTGTAAAGCGAAACGAGAGAAGTTAGAGCCAAAAGAACAAAATCCTGTGATCACTGATTTTTCTCACCAAAATCAATTTTTTATATGAAAAACTTAAATTGCATTTTAAAGGCAAACGAGAGGAGCTAGAGCCAAAAGAACAAAATCCTGTGATCACTAATTTTTTTAGTGATCACGAGAGGAGTTAGAGCCAAAATAACAAAATCCTGTGATCACTGATTTCTTTCACCAAAATTAGATTTTTTATATGAAAAACTAAAATTACATTTTAAAGGCAAACGAGAGGAGTTAGAGCCAAAAGAACAAAATCCTATGACCACTGATTTCTTTCACCAAAAATCGATTTTTTATATGAAAAACTAAAATTGTATTTTAAAGCCAAACGAGAGGAGTTAGAGCCAAAAGAACAAAATCCTGTGATCACTGTCATTTCTGTCACCAAAAATCGATTTTTTTTATGTAAAACTAAAATTGTATTTTAAAGCCAAACGAGAGGAGTTAGAGCCAAAAGAACAAAATCCTGTGATCACTAATTCTTCTCACCAAAAATCGATTTTTTATATGAAAAACTAAAATTACATTTTAAAGCCAAACGAGAGGAGTTAGAGCCAAAAGAACAAAATCCTGTGATCACTGATTTTTCTCACCAAAAATCGATTTTTTATATAAAAAACTAAAATTACATTTTAAAGCCAAACGAAAGGAGTTAGAGCCAAAAGAACAAAATAATGTGATCACTAATTTTTCTCACCAAAAATCGATTTTTTGTATGAAAAACTAAAATTGTATTCTAAAGCCAAACGAGAGGAGTTAGAGCCAAAAGAACAAAATCCTGTGATCACTGATTTTTCTCACCAAAAATCGATTTTTTATATAAAAAACTAAAATTGCATTTTAAGGGCAAAGGAGAGGAGTTAGAGCTAAAAGAACAAAATCCTGTGATCACTGATTTTTTTCACCAAAAATCGATTTTTTATATGAAAAACTAAAATTGCATTGTAAAGCGAAACGAGAGAAGTTAGAGCCAAAAGAACAAAATCCTGTGATCACTGATTTTTCTCACCAAAATCAATTTTTTATATGAAAAACTTAAATTGCATTTTAAAGGCAAACGAGAGGAGCTAGAGCCAAAAGAACAAAATCCTGTGATCACTAATTTTTTTAGTGATCACGAGAGGAGTTAGAGCCAAAATAACAAAATCCTGTGATCACTGATTTCTTTCACCAAAATTAGATTTTTTATATGAAAAACTAAAATTACATTTTAAAGCCAAACGAGAGGAGTTAGAGCCAAAAGAACAAAATCCTATGACCACTGATTTCTTTCACCAAAAATCGATTTTTTATATGAAAAACTAAAATTGTATTTTAAAGCCAAACGAGAGGAGTTAGAGCCAAAAGAATCCTGTGATCACTGATTTTTCTCACCAAAAATCAACTTTTTATATGAAAAACTAAAATTGCATTTTAAAGCCAAACGAGAGGAGTTAAAGCCAAAAGAACAAAATCCTGAGATCACTGATTTCTTTCACCAAAAATCGATTTTTTATATGAAAAACTAAAATTACATTTTAAAGGCAAACGAGAGGAGTTAGAGCCAAAAGAACAAAATCCTGATATCACTGATTTCTTTCACCAAAAATCGATTTTTTATATGAAAAACAAAAATTGCATTTTAAAGGCAAACGAGAGGAGTTAGAGCCAAAAGAACAAAATCCTGTGATCACTAATTTTTTTCACCAAAAATCGATTTTTTATATGAAAAACTAAAATTGCATTTTATAGCCAAACAAGAGGAGTTAGAGCCAAGAGAACAAAATCCTGTGATCACTGATTTCTGTCACCAAAAATCGATTTTTTTTATGAAAAACTAAAATTGCATTTTAAAGCCAAACGAGAGGAGTTAGAGCCAAAAGAACAAAATCCTGTGATCACTAATTTTGCTCACCAAAAATCGATTTTTTATATGAAAAACAAAAATTGCATTTTAAGGGCAAACCAGAGGAGTTAGAGCCAAAAGAACAAAATCCTGTGATCACTGATTTTTCTCACCAAAATCAATTTTTTATATGAAAAACTTAAATTGCATTTTAAAGGCAAACGAGAGGAGCTAGAGCCAAAAGAACAAAATCCTGTGATCACTAATTTTTTTAGTGATCACGAGAGGAGTTAGAGCCAAAAGAACAAAATCCTGTTATCACTGATTTCTTTCACCAAAAATCGATTTTTTATATGAAAAACAAAAATTGCTTTTTAAAGCCAAACAAGAGGAGTTAGAGCCAAAAGAACAAAATCCTGTGATCACTGATTTTTCTCACCAAAAATCGATTTTTTATATGAAAAACTAAAATTGCATTTTAAAGCCAAACGAGAGAAGTTAGAGCCAAAAGAACAAAATCCTGTGATCACTGATTTCTGTCACCAAAAATCGATTTTTTTTATGAAAAACTAAAATTGCATTTTAAAGCCAAACGAGAGGAGTTAGAGCCAAAAGAACAAAATCCTGTGATCACTAATTTTGCTCACCAAAAATCGATTTTTTATATGAAAAACAAAAATTGCATTTTAAGGGCAAACCAGAGGAGTTAGAGCCAAAAGAACAAAATCCTGTGATCACTGATTTTTCTCACCAAAATCAATTTTTTATATGAAAAACTTAAATTGCATTTTAAAGGCAAACGAGAGGAGCTAGAGCCAAAAGAACAAAATCCTGTGATCACTAATTTTTTTAGTGATCACGAGAGGAGTTAGAGCCAAAAGAACAAAATCCTGAGATCACTGATTTCTTTCACCAAAAATCGATTTTTTATATGAAAAACAAAAATTGCTTTTTAAAGCCAAACAAGAGGAGTTAGAGCCAAAAGAACAAAATCCTGTGATCACTGATTTTTCTCACCAAAAATCGATTTTTTATATGAAAAACTAAAATTGCATTTTAAAGCCAAACGAGAGAAGTTAGAGCCAAAAGAACAAAATCCTGTGATCACTAATTTTTTTCACCAAAAATCGATTTTTTATATGAAAAACAAAAATTGCATTTTAAAGGCAAACCAGAGGAGTTAGAGATAAAAGAACAAAATCCTGTGATCACTAATTTTTTTCACCAAAAATCGATTTTTTATATGAAAAACTAAAATTGCATTTTATAGCCAAACAAGAGGAGTTAGAGCCAAAAGAACAAAATCCTGTTATCACTGATTTTTCTCACCAAAATCAATTTTTTATATGAAAAACTAAAATTGCATTTTAAAGCCAAACGAGAGGAGCTAGAGCCAAAAGAACAAAATCCTGTGATCACTAATTTTTTTAGTGATCACGAGAGGAGTTAGAGCCAAAAGAACAAAATCCTGTTATCACTGATTTTTCTCACCAAAATCAATTTTTTATATGAAAAACTAAAATTGCATTTTAAAGCCAAACGAGAGGAGTTAGAGCCAAAAGAACAAAATCATGTGATCACTAATTTTTTTCACCAAAATCAATTTTTTATATGAAAAACTAAAATTGCATTTGAAAGGCAAACGAGAGGAGTTAGAGCCAAAAGAACAAAATCCTGTGATCACTGATTTTTCTCACCAAAAATCGATTTTTTATATGAAAAACTAAAATTGCATTTTAAAGCCAAACGAGAGAAGTTAGAGCCAAAAGAACAAAATCCTGTGATCACTGATTTTTCTCACCAAAATCAATTTTTTATATGAAAAACTAAAATTGCATTTGAAAGGCAAACGAGAGGAGTTAGAGCCAAAAGAACAAAATCCTGTGATCACTAATTTTTTTCACCAAACATCGATTTTTTATATGAGAAACTAAAATTGCATTTTATAGCCAAACAAGAGGAGTTAGAGCCAAAAGAACAAATTCCTGTGATCACTGATTTCTGTCACCAAAAATCGATTTTTTTTATGAAAAACTAAAATTGCATTTTAAAGCCAAACGAGAGGAGTTAGAGCCAAAAGAACAAAATCCTGTGATCACTGATTTCTTTCACCAAAAATCGATTTTTTATATGAAAAGCAAAAATTGCATTTTAAAGGCAAACCAGAGGAGTTAGAGCCAAAAGAACAAAATCCTGAGATCACTGATTTCTTTCACCAAAAATCGATTTTTTATATGAAAAACTAAAATTGCATTTTAAAGGCAAACGAGAGGAGTTAGAGCCAAAAGAACAAAATCCTGTGATCACTGATTTTTCTCACCAAAAAAATTCTCACTTTTTATATAAAAAACTAAAGTTGCATTTTAAAGCCAAACAAGAGGAGTTAGAGCCAAAAAAACAAAATCCTGAGATCACTGATTTTTCTCACCAAAAATCGATTTTTTATATGAAAAACTAAAATTGCATTTTAAAGGCAAACGAGAGGAGTTAGAGCCAAAAGAACAAAATCCTGAGATCACTGATTTCTTTCACCAAAAATCGATTTTTTATATGAAAAACAAAAATTGCATTTTAAAGGCAAACCAGAGGAGTTAGAGATAAAAGAACAAAATCCTGTGATCACTAATTTTTTTCACCAAAAATCGATTTTTTATATGAAAAACTAAAATTGCATTTTATAGCCAAACAAGAGGAGTTAGAGCCAAAAGAACAAAATCCTGTTATCACTGATTTTTCTCACCAAAATCAATTTTTTATATGAAAAACTAAAATTGCATTTTAAAGGCAAACGAGAGGAGTTAGAGCCAAAAGAACAAAATCCTGTGATCACTGATTTCTTTCACCAAAAATCGATTTTTTATATGAAAAACAAAAATTGCTTTTTAAAGCCAAACAAGAGGAGTTAGAGCCAAAAGAACAAAATCCTGTGATCACTGATTTTTCTCACCAAAAATCGATTTTTTATATGAAAAACTAAAATTGCATTTTAAAGCCAAACGAGAGAAGTTAGAGCCAAAAGAACAAAATCCTGTGATCACTGATTTCTGTCACCAAAAATCGATTTTTTTTATGAAAAACTAAAATTGCATTTTAAAGCCAAACGAGAGGAGTTAGAGCCAAAAGAACAAAATCCTGTGATCACTAATTTTTTTAGTGATCACGAGAGGAGTTAGAGCCAAAAGAACAAAATCCTGTTATCACTGATTTCTTTCACCAAAAATCGATTTTTTATATGAAAAACAAAAATTGCTTTTTAAAGCCAAACAAGAGGAGTTAGAGCCAAAAGAACAAAATCCTGTGATCACTGATTTTTCTCACCAAAAATCGATTTTTTATATGAAAAACTAAAATTGCATTTTAAAGCCAAACGAGAGAAGTTAGAGCCAAAAGAACAAAATCCTGTGATCACTGATTTCTGTCACCAAAAATCGATTTTTTTTATGAAAAACTAAAATTGCATTTTAAAGCCAAACGAGAGGAGTTAGAGCCAAAAGAACAAAATCCTGTGATCACTAATTTTGCTCACCAAAAATCGATTTTTTATATGAAAAACAAAAATTGCATTTTAAGGGCAAACCAGAGGAGTTAGAGCCAAAAGAACAAAATCCTGTGATCACTGATTTTTCTCACCAAAATCAATTTTTTATATGAAAAACTTAAATTGCATTTTAAAGGCAAACGAGAGGAGCTAGAGCCAAAAGAACAAAATCCTGTGATCACTAATTTTTTTAGTGATCACGAGAGGAGTTAGAGCCAAAAGAACAAAATCCTGAGATCACTGATTTCTTTCACCAAAAATCGATTTTTTATATGAAAAACAAAAATTGCTTTTTAAAGCCAAACAAGAGGAGTTAGAGCCAAAAGAACAAAATCCTGTGATCACTGATTTTTCTCACCAAAAATCGATTTTTTATATGAAAAACTAAAATTGCATTTTAAAGCCAAACGAGAGAAGTTAGAGCCAAAAGAACAAAATCCTGTTATCACTGATTTTTCTCACCAAAATCAATTTTTTATATGAAAAACTAAAATTGTATTTTAAAGCCAAACTAGAGGAGCTAAGCCAAAAGAACAAAATCCTGTGATCACTAATTTTTTTCACCAAAAATCGATTTTTTATATGAAAAACAAAAATTGCATTTTAAAGGCAAACCAGAGGAGTTAGAGATAAAAGAACAAAATCCTGTGATCACTAATTTTTTTCACCAAAAATCGATTTTTTATATGAAAAACTAAAATTGCATTTTATAGCCAAACAAGAGGAGTTAGAGCCAAAAGAACAAAATCCTGTTATCACTGATTTTTCTCACCAAAATCAATTTTTTATATGAAAAACTAAAATTGCATTTTAAAGCCAAACGAGAGGAGCTAGAGCCAAAAGAACAAAATCCTGTGATCACTAATTTTTTTAGTGATCACGAGAGGAGTTAGAGCCAAAAGAACAAAATCCTGTTATCACTGATTTTTCTCACCAAAATCAATTTTTTATATGAAAAACTAAAATTGCATTTTAAAGCCAAACGAGAGGAGTTAGAGCCAAAAGAACAAAATCATGTGATCACTAATTTTTTTCACCAAAATCAATTTTTTATATGAAAAACTAAAATTGCATTTGAAAGGCAAACGAGAGGAGTTAGAGCCAAAAGAACAAAATCCTGTGATCACTGATTTTTCTCACCAAAAATCGATTTTTTATATGAAAAACTAAAATTGCATTTTAAAGCCAAACGAGAGAAGTTAGAGCCAAAAGAACAAAATCCTGTGATCACTGATTTTTCTCACCAAAATCAATTTTTTATATGAAAAACTAAAATTGCATTTGAAAGGCAAACGAGAGGAGTTAGAGCCAAAAGAACAAAATCCTGTGATCACTAATTTTTTTCACCAAACATCGATTTTTTATATGAGAAACTAAAATTGCATTTTATAGCCAAACAAGAGGAGTTAGAGCCAAAAGAACAAATTCCTGTGATCACTGATTTCTGTCACCAAAAATCGATTTTTTTTATGAAAAACTAAAATTGCATTTTAAAGGCAAACGAGAGGAGTTAGAGCCAAAAGAACAAAATCCTGTGATCACTGATTTCTTTCACCAAAAATCGATTTTTTATATGAAAAGCAAAAATTGCATTTTAAAGGCAAACCAGAGGAGTTAGAGCCAAAAGAACAAAATCCTGAGATCACTGATTTCTTTCACCAAAAATCGATTTTTTATATGAAAAACTAAAATTGCATTTTAAAGGCAAACGAGAGGAGTTAGAGCCAAAAGAACAAAATCCTGTGATCACTGATTTTTCTCACCAAAAAAATTCTCACTTTTTATATAAAAAACTAAAGTTGCATTTTAAAGCCAAACAAGAGGAGTTAGAGCCAAAAAAACAAAATCCTGAGATCACTGATTTCTTTCACCAAAAATCGATTTTTTATATGAAAAACTAAAATTGCATTTTAAAGGCAAACGAGAGGAGTTAGAGCCAAAAGAACAAAATCCTGAGATCACTGATTTCTTTCACCAAAAATCGATTTTTTATATGAAAAACAAAAATTGCATTTTAAAGGCAAACCAGAGGAGTTAGAGATAAAAGAACAAAATCCTGTGATCACTAATTTTTTTCACCAAAAATCGATTTTTTATATGAAAAACTAAAATTGCATTTTATAGCCAAACAAGAGGAGTTAGAGCCAAAAGAACAAAATCCTGTTATCACTGATTTTTCTCACCAAAATCAATTTTTTATATGAAAAACTAAAATTGCATTTTAAAGGCAAACGAGAGGAGTTAGAGCCAAAAGAACAAAATCCTGTGATCACTGATTTCTTTCACCAAAAATCGATTTTTTATATGAAAAAATAAAATTGCATTTTAAAGCCAAACAAGAGGAGTTAGAGCCAAAAAAACAAAATCCTGAGATCACTGATTTCTTTCACCAAAATTAGATTTTTTATATGAAAAACTAAAATTGCATTTTAAAGTCAAACGAGAGGAGTTAGAGCTAATAGAACAAAATCCTGTGATCACTGATTTTTCTCACCAAAAAAATTCTCAGTTTTTATATAAAAAACTAAAATTGCATTTTAAAGCCAAACGAGAGGAGTTAGAGCCAAAAGAACAAAATCCTGTGATCAATGATTTTTCTCACCAAAATCGATTTTTTATATGAAAAACTAAAATTGTATTTTAAAGCCAAACGAGAGGAGCTACAGCCAAAAGAACAAAATCCAAACGAGAGCCAAACGAGAGGAGTTAGAGCCAAAAGAACAAAATCCTGTGATCAATGATTTTTCTCACCAGAAATCAATTTTTTATATGAAAAACTTAAATTGTATTTTAATCCCAAACGAGAGGAGCTAGAGCCAAAAGAACAAAATCCTGATATCACTGATTTCTTTCACCAAAAATCGATTTTTTATATGAAAAACAAAAATTGCATTTTAAAGGCAAACCAGAGGAGTTAGAGATAAAAGAACAAAATCCTGTGATCACTAATTTTTTTCACCAAAAATCGATTTTTTATATGAAAAACTAAAATTGCATTTTATAGCCAAACAAGAGGAGTTAGAGCCAAAAGAACAAAATCCTGTTATCACTGATTTTTCTCACCAAAATCAATTTTTTATATGAAAAACTAAAATTGCATTTTAAAGGCAAACGAGAGGAGTTAGAGCCAAAAGAACAAAATCCTGTGATCACTGATTTCTTTCACCAAAAATCGATTTTTTATATGAAAAAATAAAATTGCATTTTAAAGCCAAACGAGAGGAGTTAGAGCCAAAAGAACAAAATCCTGTGATCACTACTTTTTCTCACCAAAAATCGATTTTTTATATGAAAAACAAAAATTGCATTTTAAAGGCAAACCAGAGGAGTTAGAGATAAAAGAACAAAATCCTGTGATCACTAATTTTTTTCACCAAAAATCGATTTTTTATATGAAAAACTAAAATTGCATTTTATAGCCAAACAAGAGGAGTTAGAGCCAAAAGAACAAAATCCTGTTATCACTGATTTTTCTCACCAAAATCAATTTTTTATATGAAAAACTAAAATTGCATTTTAAAGGCAAACGAGAGGAGTTAGAGCCAAAAGAACAAAATCCTGTGATCACTGATTTCTTTCACCAAAAATCGATTTTTTATATGAAAAAATAAAATTGCATTTTAAAGCCAAACGAGAGGAGTTAGAGCCAAAAGAACAAAATCCTGTGATCACTACTTTTTCTCACCAAAAATCGATTTTTTATATGAAAAACTAAAATTGCATTTTAAAGCCAAACGAGAGAAGTTAGAGCCAAAAGAACAAAATCCTGTGATCACTGATTTTTCTCACCAAAATCAATTTTTTATATGAAAAACTAAAATTGTATTTTAAAGGCAAAGGAGAGGAGTTAGAGCTAAAAGAACAAAATCCTGTGATCAATGATTTTTCTCACCAAAAATCGATTTTTTATATGAAAAAATAAAATTGCATTTTAAAGCCAAACGAGAGGAGTTAGAGCCAAAAGAACAAAATCCTGTGATCACTAATTTTTCTCACCAAAAATCGATTTTTTATATGAAAAACTAAAATTGCATTTTAAAGCCAAACGAGAGGAGTTAGAGCCAAAAGAACAAAATCCTGTGATCACTAATTTTTTTCACCAAAAATCGATTTTTTATATAAAAAACTAAAATTACATTTTAAAGCCAAACGAGAGGAGTTAGAGCCAAAAGAACAAAATCCTGTGATCACTGATTTTTCTCACCAAAAATCGATTTTTTATATAAAAAACTAAAATTGCATTTTAAGGGCAAAGGAGAGGAGTTAGAGCTAAAAGAACAAAATCCTGTGATCACTGATTTTTTTCACCAAAAATCGATTTTTTATATGAAAAACTAAAATTGCATTTTAAAGCGAAACGAGAGAAGTTAGAGCCAAAAGAACAAAATCCTGTGATCACTGATTTTTCTCACCAAAATCAATTTTTTATATGAAAAACTTAAATTGCATTTTAAAGGCAAACGAGAGGAGTTAGAGCCAAAAGAACAAAATCCTGTGATCACTGATTTTTCTCACCAAAAATCAACTTTTTATATGAAAAACTAAAATTGCATTTTAAAGCCAAACGAGAGGAGTTAAAGCCAAAAGAACAAAATCCTGTGATCACTAATTTTTTTAGTGATCACGAGAGGAGTTAGAGCCAAAATAACAAAATCCTGTGATCACTGATTTCTTTCACCAAAATTAGATTTTTTATATGAAAAACTAAAATTACATTTTAAAGGCAAACGAGAGGAGTTAGAGCCAAAAGAACAAAATCCTATGACCACTGATTTCTTTCACCAAAAATCGATTTTTTATATGAAAAACTAAAATTGTATTTTAAAGCCAAACGAGAGGAGTTAGAGCCAAAAGAACAAAATCCTGTGATCACTGTCATTTCTGTCACCAAAAATCGATTTTTTTTATGAAAAACTAAAATTGTATTTTAAAGCCAAACGAGAGGAGTTAGAGCCAAAAGAACAAAATCCTGTGATCACTAATTTTTTTAGTGATCACGAGAGGAGTTAGAGCCAAAATAACAAAATCCTGTGATCACTGATTTCTTTCACCAAAATTAGATTTTTTATATGAAAAACTAAAATTACATTTTAAAGGCAAACGAGAGGAGTTAGAGCCAAAAGAACAAAATCCTATGACCACTGATTTCTTTCACCAAAAATCGATTTTTTATATGAAAAACTAAAATTGTATTTTAAAGCCAAACGAGAGGAGTTAGAGCCAAAAGAACAAAATCCTGTGATCACTGATTTTTCTCACCAAAAATCGATTTTTTATATAAAAAACTAAAATTGCATTTTAAGGGCAAAGGAGAGGAGTTAGAGCTAAAAGAACAAAATCCTGTGCTCACTGATTTTTTTCACCAAAAATCGATTTTTTATATGAAAAACTAAAATTGCATTTTAAAGCTAAACGAGAGAAGTTAGAGCCAAAAGAACAAAATCCTGCGATCACTGATTTTTCTCACCAAAATCAATTTTTTATATGAAAAACTTAAATTGCATTTTAAAGGCAAACGAGAGGAGTTAGAGCCAAAAGAACAAAATCCTGTGATCACTGATTTTTCTCACCAAAAATCAACTTTTTATATGAAAAACTAAAATTGCATTTTAAAGCCAAACGAGAGGAGTTAAAGCCAAAAGAACAAAATCCTGTGATCACTAATTTTTTTAGTGATCACGAGAGGAGTTAGAGCCAAAATAACAAAATCCTGTGATCACTGATTTCTTTCACCAAAATTAGATTTTTTATATGAAAAACTAAAATTACATTTTAAAGGCAAACGAGAGGAGTTAGAGCCAAAAGAACAAAATCCTATGACCACTGATTTCTTTCACCAAAAATCGATTTTTTATATGAAAAACTAAAATTGTATTTTAAAGCCAAACGAGAGGAGTTAGAGCCAAAAGAACAAAATCCTGTGATCACTGTCATTTCTGTCACCAAAAATCGATTTTTTATATGAAAAACTAAAATTGTATTTTAAAGCCAAACGAGAGGAGTTAGAGCCAAAAGAACAAAAACCTGTGATCACTAATTTTTTTAGTGATCACGAGAGGAGTTAGAGCCAAAATAACAAAATCCTGTGATCACTGATTTCTTTCACCAAAATTAGATTTTTTATATGAAAAACTAAAATTACATTTTAAAGGCAAACGAGAGGAGTTAGAGCCAAAAGAACAAAATCCTATGACCACTGATTTCTTTCACCAAAAATCGATTTTTTATATGAAAAACTAAAATTGTATTTTAAAGCCAAACGAGAGGAGTTAGAGCCAAAAGAACAAAATCCTGTGATCACTGTCATTTCTGTCACCAAAAATCGATTTTTTATATGAAAAACTAAAATTGTATTTTAAAGCCAAACGAGAGGAGTTAGAGCCAAAAGAACAAAATCCTGTGATCACTGATTTTTTTCACCAAAAATCGATTTTTTATATGAAAAACTAAAATTGCATTTTAAAGCCAAACGAGAGAAGTTAGAGCCAAAAGAACAAAATCCTATGACCACTGATTTCTTTCACCAAAAATCGATTTTTTATATGAAAAACTAAAATTGTATTTTAAAGCCAAACGAGAGGAGTTAGAGCCAAAAGAACAAATCCTGTGATCACTGTCATTTCTGTCACCAAAAATCGATTTTTTTTATGAAAAACTAAAATTGTATTTTAAAGCCAAACGAGAGGAGTTAGAGCCAAAAGAACAAAATCCTGTGATCACTAATTTTTTTAGTGATCACGAGAGGAGTTAGAGCCAAAATAACAAAATCCTGTGATCACTGATTTCTTTCACCAAAATTAGATTTTTTATATGAAAAACTAAAATTACATTTTAAAGGCACACGAGAGGAGTTAGAGCCAAAAGAACAAAATCCTATGACCACTGATTTCTTTCACCAAAAATCGATTTTTTATATGAAAAACTAAAATTGCATTTTATAGCCAAACAAGAGGAGTTAGAGCCAAAAGAACAAAATCCTGTGATCACTGATTTTTCTCACCAAAATCAATTTTTTATATGAAAAACTAAAATTGCATTTTAAAGCCAAACGAGAGAAGTTAGAGCCAAAAGAACAAAATCCTGTGATCACTAATTTTTTTCACCAAAAATCGATTTTTTATATGAAAAACTAAAATTGCATTTTATAGCCAAACAAGAGGAGTTAGAGCCAAAAGAACAAAATCATGTGATCACTGATTTTTCTCACCAAAATCAATTTTTTATATGAAAAACTAAAATTGCATTTTAAAGGCAAAGGAGAGGAGTTAGAGCCAAAAGAACAAAATCCTGTGATCACTGATTTCTTTCACCAAAATTAGATTTTTTATATGAAAAACTAAAATTACATTTTAAAGGCAAACGAGAGGAGTTAGAGCCAAAAGAACAAAATCCTATGACCACTGATTTTTTTCACCAAAAATCGATTTTTTATATGAAAAACTAAAATTGTATTTTAAAGCCAAACGAGAGGAGTTAGAGCCAAAAGAACAAAATCCTGTGACCACTGATTTCTTTCACCAAAAATCGATTTTTTATATGAAAAACTAAAATTGTATTTTAAAGCCAAACGAGAGGAGTTAGAGCCAAAAGAACAAAATCCTGTGATCACTGTCATTTCTGTCACCAAAAATCGATTTTTTTTATGAAAAACTAAAATTGTATTTTAAAGCCAAACGAGAGGAGTTAGAGCCAAAAGAACAAAATCCTGTGATCACTAATTTTTTTAGTGATCACGAGAGGAGTTAGAGCCAAAATAACAAAATCCTGTGATCACTGATTTCTTTCACCAAAATTAGATTTTTTATATGAAAAACTAAAATTACATTTTAAAGGCAAACGAGAGGAGTTAGAGCCAAAAGAACAAAATCCTATGACCACTGATTTCTTTCACCAAAAATCGATTTTTTATATGAAAAACTAAAATTGTATTTTAAAGCCAAACGAGAGGAGTTAGAGCCAAAAGAACAAAATCCTGTGATCACTGTCATTTCTGTCACCAAAAATCGATTTTTTTTATGAAAAACTAAAATTGTATTTTAAAGCCAAACGAGAGGAGTTAGAGCCAAAAGAACAAAATCCTGTGATCACTGATTTTTTTCACCAAAATCAATTTTTTATATGAAAAACTAAAATTGCATTTTAAAGCCAAACGAGAGGAGTTAGAGCCAAAAGAACAAAATCCTGTGATCACTGTCATTTCTGTCACCAAAAATCGATTTTTTTTATGAAAAACTAAAATTGTATTTTAAAGCCAAACGAGAGGAGTTAGAGCCAAAAGAACAAAATCCTGTGATCACTGATTTTTTTCACCAAAATCAATTTTTTATATGAAAAACTAAAATTGCATTTTAAAGCCAAACGAGAGAAGTTAGAGCCAAAAGAACAAAATCCTGTGATCACTAATTTTTTTCACCAAAAATCGATTTTTTATATGAAAAACTAAAATTGCATTTTATAGCCAAACAAGAGGAGTTAGAGCCAAAAGAACAAAATCATGTGATCACTGATTTTTCTCACCAAAATCAATTTTTTATATGAAAAACTAAAATTGCATTTTAAAGGCAAACGAGAGGAGTTAGAGCCAAAAGAACAAAATCCTGTGATCACTGATTTCTTTCACCAAAATTAGATTTTTTATATGAAAAACTAAAATTACATTTTAAAGGCAAACGAGAGGAGTTAGAGCCAAAAGAACAAAATCCTATGACCACTGATTTCTTTCACCAAAAATCGATTTTTTATATGAAAAACTAAAATTACATTTTAAAGGCAAACGAGAGGAGTTAGAGCCAAAAGAACAAAATCCTGATATCACTGATTTCTTTCACCAAAAATCGATTTTTTATATGAAAAACAAAAATTGCATTTTAAAGGCAAACGAGAGGAGTTAGAGCCAAAAGAACAAAATCCTGTTATCACTGATTTTTCTCACCAAAAATCGATTTTTTATATGAAAAACAAAAATTGCATTTTAAAGGCAAACCAGAGGAGTTAGAGATAAAAGAACAAAATCCTGTGATCACTAATTTTTTTCACCAAAAATCGATTTTTTATATGAAAAACTAAAATTGCATTTTATAGCCAAACAAGAGGAGTTAGAGCCAAAAGAACAAAATCCTGTTATCACTGATTTTTCTCACCAAAATCAATTTTTTATATGAAAAACTAAAATTGCATTTGAAAGGCAAACGAGAGGAGTTAGAGCCAAAAGAACAAAATCCTGAGATCACTGATTTCTTTCACCAAAAATCGATTTTTTATATGAAAAACAAAAATTGCATTTTAAAGGCAAACCAGAGGAGTTAGAGATAAAAGAACAAAATCCTGTGATCACTAATTTTTTTCACCAAAAATCGATTTTTTATATGAAAAACTAAAATTGCATTTTATAGCCAAACAAGAGGAGTTAGAGCCAAAAGAACAAAATCCTGTTATCACTGATTTTTCTCACCAAAATCAATTTTTTATATGAAAAACTAAAATTGCATTTTAAAGGCAAACGAGAGGAGTTAGAGCCAAAAGAACAAAATCCTGAGATCACTGATTTCTTTCACCAAAAATCGATTTTTTATATGAAAAACAAAAATTGCATTTTAAAGCCAAACAAGAGGAGTTAGAGCCAAAAGAACAAAATCCTGTGATCACTGATTTTTCTCACCAAAAATCGATTTTTTATATGAAAAACTAAAATTGCATTTTAAAGCCAAACGAGAGAAGTTAGAGCCAAAAGAACAAAATCCTGTGATCACTGATTTTGCTCACCAAAATCAATTTTTTATATGAAAAACTAAAATTGCATTTTAAAGCCAAACGAGAGGAGCTAGAGCCAAAAGAACAAAATCCTGTGATCACTAATTTTTTTAGTGATCACGAGAGGAGTTAGAGCCAAAAGAACAAAATCCTGTTATCACTGATTTTTCTCACCAAAATCGATTTTTTATATGAAAAACAAAAATTGCATTTTAAAGGCAAACCAGAGGAGTTAGAGATAAAAGAACAAAATCCTGTGATCACTAATTTTTTTCACCAAAAATCGATTTTTTAGATGAAAAACTAAAATTGCATTTTATAGCCAAACAAGAGGAGTTAGAGCCAAAAGAACAAAATCATGTGATCACTGATTTTTCTCACCAAAAATCAATTTTTTATATGAAAAACTAAAATTGCATTTTAAAGCCAAACGAGAGAAGTTAGAGCCAAAAGAACAAAATCCTGTGATCACTGATTTTGCTCACCAAAATCAATTTTTTATATGAAAAACTAAAATTGCATTTTAAAGCCAAACGAGAGGAGCTAGAGCCAAAAGAACAAAATCCTGTGATCACTAATTTTTTTAGTGATCACGAGAGGAGTTAGAGCCAAAAGAACAAAATCCTGTTATCACTGATTTTTCTCACCAAAATCAATTTTTTATATGAAAAACTAAAATTGCATTTTGAAGGCAAACGAGAGGAGTTAGAGCCAAAAGAACAAAATCCTGTGATCACTGATTTTTTTCACCAAAAATCGATATTTATATAAAAAACTAAAATTGCATTTTAAAGGCAAAGGAGAGGAGTTAGAGCTAAAAGAACAAAATCCTGTGATCACTGATTTTTTTCACCAAAAATCGATTTTTTATATAAAAAACTAAAATTGCATTTTAAAGGCAAAGGAGAGGAGTTAGAGCTAAAAGAACAAAATCCTGTGATCACTGATTTTTTTCACCAAAAATCGATTTTTATATAAAAAACTAAAATTGCATTTTAAAGGCAAAGGAGAGGAGTTAGAGCTAAAAGAACAAAATCCTGTGATCATTGATTTTTTTCACCAAAAATCGATTTTTTATATAAAAAACTAAAATTGCATTTTAAAGGCAAAGGAGAGGAGTTAGAGCCAAAAGAACAAAATCCTGTGATCACTGATTTTTTTCACCAAAAATCGATTTTTTAGATGAAAAACTAAAATTGCATTTTATAGCCAAACAAGAGGAGTTAGAGCCAAAAGAACAAAATCCTGTGATCACTGATTTTGCTCACCAAAATCAATTTTTTATATGAAAAACTAAAATTGCATTTTAAAGCCAAACGAGAGGAGTTAGAGCCAAAAGAACAAAATCCTGTGATCACTAATTTTTTTAGTGATCACGAGAGGAGTTAGAGCCAAAAGAACAAAATCCTGTTATCACTGATTTTTCTCACCAAAATCAATTTTTTATATGAAAAACTAAAATTGCATTTTGAAGGCAAACGAGAGGAGTTAGAGCCAAAAGAACAAAATCCTGTGATCACTGATTTTTTTCACCAAAAATCGATATTTATATAAAAAACTAAAATTGCATTTTAAAGGCAAAGGAGAGGAGTTAGAGCTAAAAGAACAAAATCCTGTGATCACTGATTTTTTTCACCAAAAATCGATTTTTTATATAAAAAACTAAAATTGCATTTTAAAGGCAAAGGAGAGGAGTTAGAGCTAAAAGAACAAAATCCTGTGATCACTGATTTTTTTCACCAAAAATCGATTTTTATATAAAAAACTAAAATTGCATTTTAAAGGCAAAGGAGAGGAGTTAGAGCTAAAAGAACAAAATCCTGTGATCATTGATTTTTTTCACCAAAAATCGATTTTTTATATAAAAAACTAAAATTGCATTTTAAAGGCAAAGGAGAGGAGTTAGAGCTAAAAGAACAAAATCCTGTGATCACTGATTTTTTTCACCAAAAATCGATTTTTTATATAAAAAACTAAAATTGCATTTTAAAGGCAAAGGAGAGGAGTTAGAGCTAAAAGAACAAAATCCTGTGATCACTGATTTTTCTCACCAAAAATCGATTTTTTTTATGAAAAACTAAAATTGCATTTTAAAGCCAAACGAGAGGAGTTAGAGCCAAAAGAACAAAATCCTGTGATCACTGTTTTTTTCTCCAAAAATCGATTTTTATATAAAAAACTAAAATTGCATTTTAAAGGCAAAGGAGAGGAGTTAGAGCTAAAAGAACAAAATCCTGTGATCACTGATTTTTTTCACCAAAAATCGATTTTTTATATAAAAAACTAAAATTGCATTTTAAAGGCAAAGGAGAGGAGTTAGAGCTAAAAGAACAAAATCCTGTGATCACTGATTTTTTTCACCAAAAATCGATTTTTTATATAAAAAACTAAAATTGCATTTTAAAGGCGATTTTTTATATGAAAAACTAAAATTGCTATTTAAAGCCAAAAGAAGAGGAGTTAGAGCCAAAAGAACAAAATCCTGTGATCACTGTTTTTTTCTCCAAAAATCGATTTTTATATAAAAAACTAAAATTGTATTTTAAAGCCAAACGAGAGGAGTTAGAGCTAAAAGAACAAAATCCTGTGATCACTGATTTTTCTCACCAAAATCGATTTTTTATATGAAAAACTAAAATTGCATTTTAAAGCCAAACGAGAGGAGTTAGAGCCAAAAGAACAAAATCCTGTGATCACTGATTTTTTTCACCAAAAATCGATTTTTTATATGAAAAACTAAAATTGTATTTTAAAGCCAAACGAGAGGAGTTAGAGCCAAAAGAACAAAATCCTGTGATCACTGATTTTTCTCACCAAAATCGATTTTTTATATGAAAAACTAAAACTGCATTTTAAAGCGAAACGAGAGGAGTTAGAGCCAAAAGAACAAAATCCCGTGATCACTGATTTTTCTCACCAAAATCGATTTTTTATATGAAAAACTAATATTGTAGTTTAAAGCCAAACGAGAGGAGCTAGAGCCAAAAGAACAAAATCCTGTGATCACTGATTTTTCTCACCAAAAATCGATTTTTTATATGAAAACTAAAATTGCATTTTAAAGCCAAACGGCAGGAGATAAAGCCACAAGAACGAAAATCTGTGATCAATTGTTTTATTCTCCAAAGATTGAGCTAGAGCCAGATGAACGTTTTAATGAAAAATTGATTTTATGTATGTAACGTGATAAAAAGCAATAATAAAAAATCTTCCGTTTCATTTGTGAAAAAGTTATTACTTTTGTATTTTTTATTATAGAAAAAAATTAAAATAAATACAAAAAATCAAGCATTAATTAAATACTTTGCTTACATATACTGTATATATTTACAATTTTTAATTGTGTTCTTCATTATTAGCAGCCTCAGCTGCAGTAGCGTCATTATTACTACCACTTCGTAGGCCTCTTATACTTATGTCATAAACAACCTCTTCAATTTTTTTAACATCATATTTGAGAGCATCAAAACGTTTTCTAAGACCATCATTCTTTAAGTTTAACAAACGAAAGCCAGAATTTAGATCGGCCATAAAACGTGATATATTTAAAGGTCGATCATAATCACCCATTGTGACTGAGTTGGTAGCAAAGCGAGATAATTCTGATGCCATCTGTAGTACACCCATAAGATAATCTTCAATATCTAAATGAAAGCCATCAGCATGATTTGTTTTTACTGAAATTTGAAACCAAAAATTTGGATTGTACAAAATATTTAAAAAAATATTATTTTTCTCGCTGATAGTGATAAAATATCAATTAAATAAAAATTAAAAATCTGGAAAATTTTAAGTTATTTTTAATATTTGAGAAATGTTTAAATAAAATGATATTTAAACTAAATATGAATCATAATTACTGAAAAATGCGATGTTATTTTTGCAGGATAGCTCAAACTCATTTCCATGGTTTGTTTAAATTTTTTTCGACTTTTTATGGCTTTTCTTTTTATACGGTAAAATTTTAAAAGTCGGTAAATTTTAGTGCAGTCTATTCTAGATGTACAATTTTTAATTTCACTATTCAAAGAAATTATTTTTCTTTTTTTTTTTTTTTTTTTTTTGTACATTAAATTGACAAATTTAGTCGCAATTATGCTCTTTACTTTGTATCTATTGTATTCATAAAATACAATTAGGGGAAATCCAAAATATGCGCTTCTAAATAGTAAATGGTTTTCAAATAAAATATTTACGTGTGCATAAATTCGTTACGAGAGGCGTTTTGAAACCGTCAACATCTTACTTATTCCATAAGATAAATATTTACATAACTTACATCCCAACATTTCAGCAACTGTTTCCCGTGTAACCAAAAAGCCGGCCTCCAAATAGACAACCATGGCACTTAGAAATACCAAACGTTGAGTAATATATGTCCAATGATCTGAATAACTAAAATTCGCACAAATATGGATATAAAATTAAATACCTACTTCCCACACTCCTTTTATTAATTCTGACTCACCGATAATATTGGCCCAATGGTATAATTTCTCCCAATTTCTTGTAACTTTCGGCACAAAGTGCAATTTGTTTTCGAGCCTCAGCACAGGCATAATCAACTGTTAAAAGGATAAATTAGATCAAGTGTAATTTCAGTTATAATTAAAAAAGAATTATAAACATTCTTACTTTTATTTAAATCACAGTGTATGATTTGCAATTGTATGGTGGCTTCTTTGGCCAACTGTTCAATTTCTCGCACAACCAAGCGTATTTTCTGAAATAAAAGTTATATTTCTAATACAATTGAAATTTTTATTGTTTGAATTCGTAATTTTTTACTTCACGTATTTCCTGTTCATTATCAATGTATTTTTGATAATTTTCAAAGATGTTTAAATTAATAAAATTGCTCATTTTCTTAAATGTTTTTCTTGGACAGTGTTTTTGCAAACTATTTGTTGTTGTAAATTTACTTTACTGTTTGTTTTGGTATAAACCTAGAAGTGACTTTCCAACTGTAGTTAATATGATTACCAAGTTTTTATGATTTAAATTATTATGAATTGTAGGGTATAAAAGCATCGATTTAAAATATAAATATTTTATAAGGATGTATCAGATATGTAAAATTACTATTACTACTATATTCGGCGTAAATCAAGATTATCAGCACAGTTGATTTTTAAACAATTTTGATAGTGATTCTATAGCACTTTTACTTGTGATTACAGTGCTATAAAAATCTTTATTAAAAATTATCGGATCTTAATTATATTGATGCCATTTAAAAGCACTTATAAATACCTTTTCAATGATATATAACAGTACCATATCAATTAACTACTTGGGAACAAAATTGACATTTTGTATAAAAATGGCGGAACTTTTGTATAAAAATGGCGGAACTTAAAAACATATTCGAAAAAAAGCTCATTTAGCGAAGTCGGTGTTCGACATACCCAGAGGAGAAAGTCCTTAAACCCGGCCGCAAGCCGGCTACACAGAAAAACCTTTATTAAGGCGGAAAAAATAAAATAATTTCAAGTGTGCTGATAATCTTGATTTGTTTCCTATATTCAATTTTATTTTAAATAAAATGACTTTTTTTCGTAATTTTTTAATTAGTGAAATTAAAAAGTGGCTGCACGCCTACAAAAACAACATTTGCTTGTATTTTGTCACTGCACACAATGTCAAAATGCTATGATTAGAAAATTAAGCAGAAGAGTAAATAAACGCGGCAAAAAATATAACAAAAACCCAAATTACAATAGCGCGTAGTCAGCAACAGTATCAGCAAAAATTATCAGCTGATCACTGTCAGCACAACATGTTGCTGCCGTTATAATCACAATTCAGCGTAGACAACCACAATTTACAACCACCATCTAGCTTTGTTCTACTTGTGTATTTTAGCCTCTCATTTATTTGCTCACCCTCTTTGTCTCGCTCTCAATCTGAATGCAGCGCAGTGAATTTAGAAACAGGGCTAAATGAAACAGCACTGCAAACTGCTGCTGACTAAATGTAATCAACACCATAACAAACAGTGCATTCTAAATAATCAGCTGATTATGTCAGCACACACTGCTGCTGACTACGCGCTATTGTAATTTGGGCTATACGAATTCAAAAACAATTTGACGTGAGGTACGCACATGAAAAGGCTGTTGGATTATTTAAGATTTTACATAATCTTTTGTATATCATCATTAATCTCAGTTGTAGACCTGGGGTTATTACTCTAACACAATTCAAAAACAAGAAAAAAATGTCTATTTGATTTTATGCCGGCTGACTGCCAATTTTGAGCCGCCGCCTTGAAATCTTGCAAAAGCCGCCACCGTTAAAATTTTTCGGCGTAGATCTCTAGTGTGTATATAAACAATAGACATTCCATCTATTTGGATAAAAAAGTCACACAATTTCAATTAAAATAACAAAATAAAATCTTAAACCGCATTCTAATACTAAAAAAACAAAATAAACAAATTTCTATAAAGCTCTAAAAAGTTAAGAAAAATAAACAAATAAAGTCATGTCATACGGTGTAAGTTTAAAGAAGTGAAAAAGCTAAATTGCGTAAAAACAGGAAATTAATTAATTATCTCTGTAATTTTCTTGTCAAAATAGGGCGGTTACAATCCATACGAGCAGGGTGGCTACGGACAAGGTTATACTGCTCCACCAGGTGCATATCCACCACAAAATGCTCAAGTTTCACCAGAAGCCCAACAATGGTTTAATATGGTAGATCGAGATCGTTCGGGAAAAATTAATGCAGATGAATTGAAAGCAGCTTTGGTAAATGGTCGTGGGCAAAATTTTTCCGATACGGCATGCAAATTAATGATTAGTAAGTGCTTTTTTTAAACATTTATGGAATTATGAATATGAAATTGTTTGAAGAACAAGTGTGTTATTTTTTGTTGTTGCTTCTGTGACGTCATTGAAAAGTAATTACTGACGTGTGAATGGGAGAGAGAGAGTGATGAGTAATTTCCCAATAAACATTTTGTTTACAATTTGCAAGGAATTTCTGCTTCAAATAAAATAATTTAAATTTAATTAGAGCTTAATATATTATAAACTTAATTTTGAAGTTGTATCTTCTAAACGTCTGATATTGAGGAAGTGTAAATTGATAACACAATGAAAAATTTCACTGAAAAAATTAGAACATTTTGAAAGAACATCAGAAGCAGTGCTAATGAAATTTTATGTATCTGCAGGTTTATTAACGATAACAGAAAGTTTGAATACAGTTTTATTAATACATAATATGAAAAATATTATAATATCTAAAAGCATTAGATATTCAAAAAAGTATACGCAAAATGAAGTTAAAATCACGAAAATATGTGCACACATGTATACATATATTTTAAAAATGTGTATAGAAATCTTTTATTGTAACAACAATGCTGCTTTTTTAATAGATATAATAATCTTTAGTTTGAT
The DNA here is from genome assembly GCA_951394005.1 of Protophormia terraenovae. NCBI lineage: Eukaryota > Metazoa > Arthropoda > Insecta > Diptera > Calliphoridae > Protophormia > Protophormia terraenovae. Next base: position 42,890,800 of record OX596077.1, on the reverse strand, counting down.
TTGTAGAAATTGACAAATTTGTTTTCAATTTTATTTAAGAATGAGTGATAGGTTTACATTTTTTGGATCTTTGGTTTTACAACATTTCCTCAACAAAACGAATAAATTATGTATTCGATTTACGTCCAATAATTGGATTTGAAAATTTAAATATTTTCGTCTCCAGTTTATTAGGAAAATTTCAAAACAACGCTTAAAATCGTTCATTATTTATTTAAGAACATAAAAATGTAATTTAGGGCGGAAATATCAATTTTTTAACAAATTATTTTCGCTACGTTTTCATAAACCCTGTTGGAGTAATAGTTATTGCCCACTAAATAAATTTTAAACAGTCGGGACAATAGTTTTTGTTCACAAATAAATAAATGCACTTAAAGTTTTACAATTCAATAAATTGTTAATTCAGTCTTTAACAATTTACTGATTAGATGATGGTAAAGCGAAAGAGAACTTTACCAATCGACAATCAATAAAAACAACGATACATTGAATATGTATTGATCTATGCCTTTCTTTCTCTTTTTCATATTTCTTGTTTTTCTTTTTCGAAGTAACAGCATAGGCTCAAATCAATACATAATCGATATTTAAAGATGGCAACTCAACCACGTAATTCAAATTTACACTAATCAACAGATAATTTGCATTACAGTAATAAATAAAAATATAAAAAGTTATAAAATATTAAAAAAAAGGAAATATAAATTTTCCTTTAACAAACCAATTCTAAGTTGAAATTGGATCGAAATTTCGTTTAAAATCCAATTTCGTTGAGGATTTCATAAACAAGCTGATAATCTAGCCTTTGCTTATTGGGAAATTGAATTCCCATTCAATTCTTTTAAAAATCTTAATTTGTTTTCTCAACAGTATTTTTAAAATGCTTTATTATTTATTTATATATATTTATAATTTTTTATATTAAATTGAAAGAAAGTTTCGCAAAGTGAAATATTTTTATGTATACAAACATTTTTCAATTTACCTTTTAAAGATAAATTTTTTATCAACAATTTTGTTTAGCAGTAAATAATCTCACAATATACTTTCCTAATTTATAGGCATGTTCGATAATGACGCCAGCGGTACAATTGATGTTTTTGAATTCGAAAAACTATTCCAATACATCAATCAATGGCTACAAGTTTTTAAAACTTATGATCGTGATGGTTCCGGACATATTGATGAATCAGAATTATCACAAGGTATGTATATTTAAATTAAATACATTAATTATTGTTTAAAATTAATCGAACATTTTTTTTAATCTGTCCCCAGCTCTTACACAAATGGGTTTCCGTTTCTCTCCGGAATTCATACAATTTTTGGTTAAAAAGAATGATCCACAAAATCAAAAGGAAATCTCTGTTGATCAATTTATTGTATTGTGTGTACAAATACAACGTTTTACCGAAGCATTTAGACAACGTGATACCCAACAAAATGGTGTTATAACAATTGGTTTTGAAGATTTTCTAACAGTAGCTTTGGGTTGTTCAGTATGAAAATAATAGATATTGTTAACTTATTCAATACAACAGTCCTTTAGTTTTTTTTTTAATTAATAAATGACGATTTCAGTATGCAGCATATTATTGCTTAGCTTTATGGTAAAAGGAAAAAAGTAAATAGACAAATTTAACTGCAAAGAAAAACTATTAAATAGCACTTAATGAAAATCTCTACAATCGATCAATATACAAATATTTAATAAAAAACTATTTATTTAAAATGTTGTTTTAAAATATTTTTTATGTCTTCTACATTTCACAATACATTATTTTTATATGAAACATATTATTGTTTCAAGTACAAACACTTTAATAAAATTCTATTATTTTATAAAATTTCAATTAAATTTCAGTTTCGTGTTTATTTTTGGAAAAATGATAGATAATTTGAGTTGTAAGTATTAACTTAATGTTTTAATTAAATTGAAAATTATATGTATTAAAAATTATATGTTTGTGTTCTCTACTATCAGCTTTGCAAAAGGCTTTCGTATTTAAATCTATCTGATAGTTCATTTTACCAAAATGTTTACTTTTCAGCTTTAGGCTCTACAGTTCGAATTCATGATACCAAATTACTGTACATATAAAAAATCAAAAAGTATCAATATTTAAATGCAACTTACCTTTTGAAATTAAAGAAAACGAATTTTTTTTAAAAATTATATTATTATTATAAATTTATAATAAAAAATTATTCAAAATTATAGAAAAAATTGCATTGTGTAAAATAAATGTTTAAAATAAAAATATATTTATTATGTTCGTAAATATTTAATAGCTTTACGCAACTCTTGTTGGTATCTTATGTGTTTTATTGTTTGTTTTAAATCTTCTAAAATTAAAAATAAAAATAAGCAAATTAAAAATGATTTTGATTTGAAGTAAATCTCACTTAATATTACAGTAAACTAATAATATATACATATGTAGTTGTAATTGGAGTATGTATGTATATATTTTCCAATCAAAAATAAAAAATTATTCATCTAACAGATTTCTTAATTATACTTTGTTTTTATAACTTTATAAGTTTTCTCATTTTAATTAGTTTATGAGTTTAATTTTAATTGTTAAACATTATATGGCTTGTTTTAAATAGTTGTAACATAAATGTTTATTGTTTATTTTAGGAATATCTTTAATATTTTTAATTTTAGTACTAACGCAGCCTAATTATAATTATTGGTTATTTATGGCTTAATAATCAAATGTTATACTTAATTTCTCTTAATATGCAACATTATGTATATATTTTTGGTTAACATTTAAAACTTAAAATCATTATAATTTAGTATGACTTAATTTTTTTATTTTGACTTGATTAAATTATTTTTTTTTATATATGTATTGATATGACTTAAGTAAGAGATTCTTTGTTTTCGTATGAAAACATTTAATTTTTTTTTATTATTTTGGAAATTTTAAATATATGAAATGTTTAAAAAACAAATCTTGTTCAAAATAAATCATTGTTTGATTAATAAATCCTTGTTTGATTTAAAATTCTTTAATGAATAAAACAATTATTGCCAGGAAAAAAATTTTTAATATATTAAAAAAATTATTATTTTCTAGATCATATCCACATTTAAGGTTCTTTAATAACATCCTTAGAACTTGTGGTGTCGATGCCAACTCTGGCCTTTACTATTTCTTTAGTTTTTTGAAACTTTGTTAATTAAAAACGTTTAAAATATTTAAAAATATGGGATAATTTTTTAAAACTTTGTAAATTTAAGTGCCTTAAATAAATATATGTATATGTAGTATGTTTTAATATACATTCATAAAAAAATATGTGTATAAAGTAAATTTTTTAAATTATGTTTATACCCTACACCAGGGGGTTCCCAGCTCTTCATGCTTCAATGACATTTTTAGAAATTTTTGTTTTTTTTTCGCGGACCCCTTTGTACATTTTTAGTGTGGTAAAAATAAAATATTTTTTTTAAATAAAATTACTAAATTCATTTATTTAATAAAAATATAAAATCTATTAACCTTTAAAGGCTCATAAACAATTAAAAAATATTAATGACCGTTACACAAAGTACGGTTAAATTAAATTAAACAATAACTAACTTCCAGTTAATATTAGACAAAGTAAAATGTATATATTTATATTAACAGTATTAAAAAGTTAGTTAAATTATGAATTTTATTTGTATCTAAAATTCAAGATATGTAAAAAAAATTTACATATTTATGCTTTGAAATTAAAAGTAACATTTATACCTTTTTAAGAAATATTTACATGGAATTTATTATCTGCAAATTTTCGGATGTGGATTTTATGTGGAAGCTATAGTAAATTATGATCCAGTTAATTTCAAAGTAGGCAGACATCCTTAAACCCCACATATGCATACAAATAGATACCTTATGAGTTTAATGATATATTTTATTGTAGGAGTCTTAAAAAAGTTAACATGTATTCGCTATGGACCAACATTCGGGAACCATAGCAAAATATAAAAGTGTCTGCCTATAATTCTGATTAATAAAATAATAAATTTAATGTTGTAGTTAGTTCATGAATACAAACAGTAAATTAAATCTTACAATTTCGTTTTGATATGTCCACAGACGAAACTTATTTGTGCCAAATTTCATCAGCAGGTTAAAATTTTATATGTATATATATGTAATATGGGGCTATTTACAAAACTTTTAACAATTTTAATAACCAAAATGTGTTAATTAAATTGTGGAATGGGGGTGCGCAGACCTCCATTTGGAAAACCTGTCCTTACAGCTCCATAGCTGGAGAAGGTTTTATTCGTTTGTGGTGATGTTTGTAACACCCAAAAATATTGGTATAAGACCCACCTTAATTTATAAGACCCACCTTATTTAATGATCATAAATCCCTTATTTATAGCAATTTTAGGAAGTTAATATTCGATACAAATAAGGTCTATATAATTATAAATGATAGTACTAAATTTTATGAAGATCTGTCCATAATTCACCATAGCTCCCACATACTATAAGGTCCACTTTTGGGAATCACTCAAAAGTGCATAAATTCATATAAATATTAGTATAAACATTATATTATGTATTTGTATGTTTTTTTAACACTTAATAAAAGTATTGGTGTAGGGTATCATAGTCGGGATTGACCGACAATATCATTCTTAGTTGATTTTTGTTAGATTTCTTACCTCTAATAAAAACATACAACAAAAATTTAGCTTACGGTACTTAAAAAATATGAAATAAAAATAAAAAATCAGTCTTAAAAATGAGTTCTTAATAAAAATAAAGATCAGTGTGAAGAAAATTTTAATCTAGAGGTTCACCACATGGGGTAGAACCGTATTATTATAATTTACTTTCAAAAAGTTTTTTGTGGCATAATAGTACTTTAGAATTCAACATTATGACTGAGCATATTAAGTACCGTGAAATAATAAGTGCCAAAATAAATGAAATAAGTCCCAATTGAAAATTATCAAAAAAAAAAAAAAAAAAAAAAAACATATTTTTGATGGTGGGTATAAAAATACGTGAAATAATTTCGAACAAAATTTCGTTGGAAGTTATTTCATTATGAAATAACTTCCCATTAAATAAAATGCAATAAGTTCCAACCCATTGAGTGTTATTTCATTATGGAATAAAATCCAATATGTATGGACAAAATGTTGGGAGTTATTTCACGGTACCGCATATTATGCTCATTCAGTTATATTAAAGCTATTCACCTCAGAAATTGCAACTTTGCTAGGTCCTTGCAAAGTAAGTTTTGTAAAATTTATTCTATGTGGTCGTTGTTGTGTTTTTTAAGAAATTGATGCAAATTTTCTACTTTGCAAGGGTCTTGCAAAGTTGCAAATTTCTCAAGTGAATACCTTTATTAATTTAAATTTCTAAAATTAATTTCCTTATTTAAATGTTTAGAATAAACAAGAATTAAGAATAAATCATTTTGTCAATCACATCATATACACAAATTGTTTTTGAAAATGTACATTTAGAAATTTTGAAAATGAATTGTTTATGAAATAAAGTTATAAAATTTCACATCACAGTATTTTACAAGAAATTTTTAACGGCATCTTTATAAGTATTTAAAATTTTTAAGTATTTTAAAAACTACAATTTTTTTGGAACTTGCCAGCGTTATTTTTATCTCATTTCATAAAATCTGTTATTTTTTAATGTTTATTTTTTGGGGCTTTAAAATATTCTTTAGTAAACGTAAGTTTTCTTTTTCAATTCTTAACATTTAGTCATTTTATTTTCTAAATATGTAACTATCAGGCCTGTCACAGAAAACCATTCCGATCGAAAGTGGAATTAATTCCGTACTTTGCGTCTTCAAAAAACATGCAACGAAGAAAATTTTTGGGGTGGAAACCACAAATCAATTCCACTTTGAAAATTTAAAGTGGTTTCATTCCAAAAAATTTCTTCGTTTCATGTTTTTTGAAGAAGCAAAGTACGGAATTAATTCCACTTTCGATCGGAATGGTTTTCTGTGACAGGTCTGTATATTTGGCTTTTGTATCCTTCGTATTTGGAAAAAAAATTGTGTATTTAAAGCATTGGTCGGCATCCATAGCTGCCAGGGGCAGAGATTATTCTCTCTTTTCACATACACAACATGAATGTCAACCAAAAACGTAAAAATTCGAAATAAACAGATAAATCGCACAACAAAAATCTGAAGAAAATAAAAATGTTCAATTTCAGTTTTATACATACAGACATACACTACTATCAAAGTAGTATACAAACAAGAAACAATTTGGTAGACAATAATTTATTTAATTTAAAACTACCTACTACCAACTTCTCTTAACTGCGGATTGTTCAAATATTTGGGGGATTCACAAAGTGTGCTATCATGTCGTATTGCCATAATGTCATAAAATTTTACAAAGGAAAAGCAATAACAATATTTTTTATACATTGAAATATTTGAAATATTTTAGGACTTATGACAATACGACATGATAGCACACTTTGTGAATCTCTCAATTATAAAAATTTAAAAATGTTATTACCAAGAAAAAAATATATTAGTTCTACAACTAGTTCCAGAACGCATGAAAACAGCCTATATCCATTATACTTTGGCGTTACGATCAATGATTTTTGTTTGAAATTTTTACATTCAGAACTAGTTCTGTGGAAGAGTTAGCTAGCCAGTACGGTTTTACAACTAGTTCTTGTATCAATGATTTTTGGGAACCACCCAGCAAAAACTTCGCCTACAAAATAACGTGATTTGTAAGCGAAATCAGTATGAAAAACAGCTTCCACTTTTAGTGCTATAACTGATGATTTTTGTTCGCGATGTCTAAAATTTCATAAGTTTTTATTTGGGTTCCAACAGAGTTGTTTTGGATGCTGATTTTTTTTACTCATAAGAAAAAACATTTGGCCCGGTTGAGATTTGAACCCACGCATCAGAATACTGGTTGTGTTTGTTAGTCTGCCGTCTTACTCGATACACCACAATCGACTTATATTTTTATGTGCTAAAAAGTGGTTTTCGTATAGGGAAATAAATAGACTCAATTTATATATAAAAAAAATAAATAAATATTTGCCTCAAGTGGGAGTTGAACTCTCTTTAAATTTAAGTACGCGTTTTTATAGTTAGGCGCTCGAGACAACTGAGCCACGTAAAAATCAAATTACTTTCATATTTACTAAATGCTGTGAGTGGCGAATAAGGATACATTATAATGCATATAGGAAGCTGTTGCTTTTAAACATAGAAGCTAAGTTTTTGCTGGGCAGTATTTTGTTATAATTAGTTCTTAAGCACTAGTTCTCAAAACCAATCATTAAAACCAATTTATAATCATAAGGTTCTACTTAATGAGTTTCAGAATTGGTAGTGATACTACTTGTGATATTGTAGAAGAATCTGAAGTGGTTCTGATTACACAAGTTCTAGAACTAATGATATACCCCCCATCTTTTTGATGATGGGTATAAAAATACAATACTTTTTTCTAAGTAAACTTTTAAAGTGCTATTCAAAGCATCATCAGAACGTTGTAATAAACCACCATACGACCATCTCAGTTATCATTAGTAGTTTTAAAAGCGCTATAACAACCATCTTAAAGCGCTGTATCAGAGTGTTCTCAGAGGCTGTTACCATCATGTTCCACTTTGCAGAAGAAAAAAATCATTTCAACTAAAAAGTGAAAATAAAATTCAAACTATTGTAAAAAATATTAAAACCTCTAGTCTATTACAATAATAAAAAAAAAAAATAATAATATGAGTGAAAGCGATAATAATTCTAAATATTAGAATACGGCTTAAGAAATTCCAAATTGTAATCTAGAGGAAAATATTTAAAAATCACTTCTTAATTTTTCAAGGTTACTGATTTTCGATATTTCTTGAGAACATCATCTATTTAACTTACAATTTTTAGGAAATGGAATCTGTGACTTTTTTTCCTAAATGTTATTAAGTTAGACGAATGGTTTACGATAAAGCTTTTTACAATTATTTGTATTCTCCTTTTACAATTATTATTGTTTATATGCTTTAAAGCTATCAGTTAGGTAGCAAATGAAGCAATGTATAATTGTTATTGTTTAGCCACTTATTAAGTAGCAATGAACAATGTTGTTGTTGTTATTTGTTTTGTCCCTTCTGTTTGTTTCTATTTTTAGAAAGCCTAGCAGGGAAGTCAAGTAACAATTTTACACCGTGCCCAGTGTGAAGATTAATTTGTTTGTAATTTTTTTTTTTGTTGAACTTATTTATAGAGTTTTTAGAATTTGTATTATTCGGGCTCAAGTTCATTGAATAATTGTAGAAGAATACATTGTAAAAGTTTATTGGACACAATAACAATTATACATTGCTTCATTTGCTACCTAACTGATAGCTTTAAAGCATATAAACAATAATAATTGTAAAAGGAGAATACAAATAATTGTAAAAAGCTTTATCGTAAACCATTCGTCTAACTTAATAACATTTAGGAAAAGAAGTCACAGATTCCATTTCCTAAAAATTGTAAGTTAAATAGATGATGCTTACAAAGAACACCACGGTGGGACACTGAAGAGTGCTGATGACGGTCGTGGCTGACTAGAAAATGCATTCCATTCTGCCGAGTGTCCAATAAACTTTTACAATGTATTCTTCTACAATTATTCAATGAACTTGAGCTCGAATAATACAAATTCTAAAAATTTCTTGAGATATTCACTATATGCCTTTTTTTAAAAAACCTTTTGACGCGGATTGAACTGTTGGACAAAAAAAATAAGTACACGCAGTGCACGAATAAACGAATTTACTGCAATTCCTTTTGTGTTTTTGCTTAATATTTTCGTGTATCAACTATAATTTTCAATGATTTTATTTTTTGTGATTGTTAATCTTGCAATGTGTTTACGGCAGATCTCTATCGGCATTTTGTATCAAGTTATTAAAATTTGATGATCTATCGATTTAACAATTTGAAATGCATATTTTCTTTAGCATATGTATCTGTATTGAAATCATAATATTCAAAATAGCCTTTCCACGTCTATTGTCTTCAGTTAATGTGGCGCCCAATTTTATTACATTTTTATACCCACCATCAAAAAGATGAGGGGTATATTGATTTTGTCATTCCGTGTGTAACATGTCGAAGGAATCATTTAAGACCCCACAAAGTATATATTTTCTGGGTCCTGGTTGAATTCTGAGTTGATCTAGCTATGTCCGTCCGTCTGTCCGTCTGTTGAAAGCAGGATAGAGCTCGAACGGGGCAACGTAGGGAGACGAAATTTGGCACAAATATTTATCTTATATAAGGTTTGTTTGTTATTGAAAATGGGCAAAATTGGTTAATAATAAATAAAAGTTATGGGCTTAAAACTAGAAACACAGGGTGTCCGTGAAATACTTTTCTGTTGATATTTCTTCAATAAAAGCACGTACGCCAACGAAATTTTGTACGTATACTTGGTGGATCGACATAAACTCGGAAACCAAAAATGGGCGTGGTCCACCCACTTAACCGCCCACTTCCCATATATGGTGAAAATCAACGAAATTGTGTTCACATAGTTCAAGGACCTGTGTAGTCGGAAACAAAAAATGGGCGTGGTCCGCCGACTTTACTGCCTACTTTGATGGTGGGTATATAGATTTGGCCGGGCCGAATATATTCGCGCTTGTTATTACTAAATGCTTTTAAAACCTGAAATTTTTGGTTGATTTACAACAAATGATAATGCTTTTCGTATAGATTGTTTTTTTCGAAATATTAACAATAATAAAGCAAAACTTCTCAATCAGACTTCTAGTATTCAACGAGAAACCCTCACGAGTACTAGATAATCGATATAAGACTTAGTGACTTTATTTTAATTCCACAATTAGTTCTTCGATCGGCTTCGATCGTGTGTTGTTGACTAGTGTTAAATAATATTGTGGTGATAAACTAAAAACTTCAAAATTTAGAATTTGTTTAGTTTTTTTTTTTATTAGAAAATTCCACAATTAAAAATGGAAAGGGATCGTAAGGTAGATCTGAGTTGAAAAACAACTCTCGCACCACCAAAAATTATAATTAAAAAAAATATTTTTTTTTTTTAATTGTTTAAGTGACAATTCTATTGGATTAACGAACTCAATTCTCTAGTTTATTAAAAGCGAAAAATAATAAAATAAAAACTTAAAAAAGCGTGAACATGAAATTAAGTTTTTACAATCCAAATTACAACTATTTAGGGAAATAATATGCCAGAATAACAAACAAGTACTACTATCACATTCAGGGCTGTTGTAGAATCGAAGTCGGATTTGCTTTTAGTTGAAATTATAAACCAATATCGATTTCATTTCGTATCATAAAACCGTATTGGTTTTGGTATTTTAGAATGTAAATAAAACAGATGTTCGAATCAGCTGTTTCATGCATTTGTCAATTTGATTACAATTTTTCAGTCGTAAAGTAGCTCTGGGTTGGGGAACAACTCTCGCGTCGCGGTAATTATTTCTTAAGTACAGCCAGGCGGGTTTTTGTTGTTCGGCCTTCGAGAATTTTGCGTCTCGCTCACACCGGTGCAGTGTATTACCACGTATAACTGTAATTGGATTTACCCTGGTGGAGACCATATAAACTCAAGACTTTACTTAATGATCCAAGCGTTCCAGCTTCCTATATGAAGATATAGGTCGACTAGGAATCCACTTGGACCAACGTGGGATACCTTGGCATTTTGGTTACGTACCTCCGCCATTTAAATTTTAAAGTTCAAAAAAAAAAAAAAAAAAAAAAATAAAATAAAAAATTATTAAAATTTTTAATGTAACTTTTTTTCAGAAAAATTATTAAGCAATAATATTTTTGTTGAAATATTGTTGAAAATGATTGTGTTTTTATTAATATATTATAAAAAATAAGATATGATTAAATAAATGAAATTACATATGAAGTTGTAGCATTTTTTTGTAAGAAGATGGTGGCGAGAAGAATGTTAAGAGATTGTGGCAATTTACTTGTTGACCTGCCGGTGACAGTGTAATTAATTTGTTTATACTGTGCATTTAAAGTTATTATGAGCACTCGTAGCCTATAATCGGGTTAAATCAAAACACTTCTCGTATGATACTTTACGCTACTAGTGGGCATATATTGCAACTAACAGCTTTGCAATTTTATCTGAAAAATCTTATAAGAAATCAGAAACGACTTTGCACAGTTCAGTAATTCAGCCAATTGGATTCTACAGTTGGCTTATCAAGCTATGAAAAACCTTGCATAAACCTCATAATTGGAGCTTTGTCTTATTTTTATGTGTTCCCTTGTATGTAAATAAAAATTAAAATAAACAAAAGCGCATAAATGAATAGAAAACCTGGTTTCTGTGAACCAATAATATTGGTATTCATGACACCAAAGTAATTTTTTTGTCGTTTTCAAATCCAATTCCGACAAAATTTGGATTCTATGACAGCCCTGATTTTTTTTTTTTAAATTCTGAAAATTTTTAATTTTTTTCCTCTAGATTTTTACTTTGAACATATTTTTGGTTACTGTAACACATATCTGATAAAAATATTATAATATATTCATTATTTATATAAAGTAATATTGTTATATATGAAATTGCACTTACTAAAAATTATATAGAATAAAATATATACAATTTTTTTGGTTTTATTATTTGTTTCAATATTTTTAATTTTGGTTACAAGCACTTTACGCCAGTCTAAGTAAAGCTAAATCATGTTCTTTGTGTTTTATATAAAACTTAAGTTTTTTATGGCTATATATAAAAAATAATATCTTTTGATAAAAAAAAAAATATCTCATTAAAATAATATTAAGTTTGTATGTTTTTTTTTTTTTTTTTAAATATATAAAAAAAAGATCATCAAGAAAATTTCTTAAAAACTAATTTTGATTTTGTTATATTTTTTAGGAATTTTTTCTTTCTTATAGTAAAGTAATGAAAAATATATGCTTATAAAAATAAAATTAAAATTACAATAAAAAAGATAATCATAAAAAATAAGTATAGTAAATACATATACATATGTATATTAAAAATAAAATATATTTGGGTTGACGCACATTAAATTTTCAATTTTCAGTTTCACACATTTACAAAAACGCTGAAAAACACGATATGCATAAATTGCAAAAAAGTTTTTTTTTTAATATTTGGAAGGATTTTCATTGATTTGAATAATGAAGCATAATTATAAAATAAAATAAGTCTTTTGGTTTAATACTAATGGTTTTGTTGGGGAAAGGGATTCAAGTATAATGTTCCCTTGTTGACTTAGTTTAAAAATATTTAAATACTAAAAAGGAATTATAATTTTTTTGATTTCTAGGAATAAATGGCAAGGAGTTTTTTTAGATTTTTTAAGATTTATAGTGGCACCTTAGAAAGAACAATTTTCGATTTAAAAAATATAAACAGGATAACTTTGGTGGTGGGAATAAAAAAGAAATAAAATATGTTGAACAATGAATTAAAGCGTAAACAATTTAGAAGATTTTGCTACTTTTTAAAATTTCTATAATCAATTGTTATTTGAAAATTGTTTAAGGAAATTAAATAGTTTTAATAAAGAAAGGAAGACAAATTTAATTGTTAATTAAAATTACAAAAGGAAATTCTTTTAACAACTGCTTTAATTGTTTAAAGAATTTTAAAATTTATAATAATTTGTTTAAATAATAGCTGCATTTACGAGCTGGAGTATTTCGTCTAGTAATGTCAATTCAAATATTTTAAGTATTATGCAATTATATTTTATAAATACTCAAGATCGTGAAGACTTCTATTTTAATATTCATATGTTTCTAAAGTTTAAATATCCTGGACATTTTAGTATCAATAACTTTAAAAAATTATTTTAGGAATTAAAAATGGTAAACATTAAATTAATTTTTTTTTCCTAAAATTTAATTAATTTGTCATATTCATTAAAAATTAAATTATCTTTAAATGAAAGATAATTTGATTTCTTTTTATATATAATGTTTAATTAATTTCCTTTCAAATAATGTCTAAACTAACAATTGACCTTAATTCAGAAAAGAATTTTCTGTATCATTTTCACAAAAGTTCTCAACATCTCCTTCCTGATTTTCCTCTAACATTTTCAACAACTGTTATCTATCTTTTTCCCAAGACTGAGCCATTAAATAGGCCCACACTCATTTGGAACAATCAATTATTAATTTACTATTCGAATCATCGGAGACATTGGCACTACTTGGATTTGATTCAAATTTAATGGAGTATTTAGAACGACGTTTACTGGCCAACTGTGGTAAATTTGAATGATGCTTGCGCACATGAACTCCAAGATTACCGCGTTGCTTAGATTTGTAAGGACAATAGGGACATTGATGGGAGGGTTCTTTGCCACCACACTCTACATTTTCATGACGTCTTAAGGTAGATTTCCAACGATATTTCTTGCCACAGTGTCGACATTCATAGACCGGTTCACCATCTGGTCCTATGCCGGTAGGTCCCATATTGGCGCTATCATTCGGACTGGTATTACCGAATTCGCCAAGAGTGTATTCGAGATTACGGAAAGCTTGAACTTGGGCCTGAGCGGCCAAACTCATGTATTTTTGAGATTCATCCGAAAAATAATCTCCTGGACCCGGTGTGCCAGGTGAAGAATTATTGGCCATAACATTGTGAAACAGTTGGGGAAAATGTGCCTTAGAGCCCTCCATTAAATGTATATCATCGAAACCATTATAACGTGAATCATCCTCATCATCACCATCATTATTGTCCGAACCCGTATCATTATCACATTCAGAGTTTCTTTGTTGTCTTAAAAATGTTTCCAATATTTTGGTCTTGGACGAATCCTCAGATTTTATGTTTTTATTGATTTTGCCTGTATGAAATTTAATCAATTCTTGAGCACGCATTTGCTGTTGGAAACTATGATAACCATCCCGAATTAAAGCAGCCGCTATAGCAGCTGCTTGCGGATTGGCAGTTGTGTTGGTTTGTGGCACTGGTTTAATAACACTAGGATTGGGTGTGATCACTAAACCTGTGGAAGGATGTATGATGGGCTTAACATCTAAAGGTTCTGCACTTGACGCAGGCACTACCACCGAAGTGGGAATGGCGGTCATTGATGGCATATTGCACTCATTGGTCATTGAATCATTTGATGGCACTTTTGTATTGGTGAATTTGATACGTGGATGAAATGAAGCCGCCAATTTATTAGACATCATTTCATCACTCTGCAAGTTTTTTGAAGCCGTTTCAGAGGCAGCACCATTTGTGGCTATAGCAGCTATACTAGACGGTTCATTTGTTTCCGCCGAGGTGGGTGAAGTTTGACCAACATATTTTACAGCAGCCGCTGTGGCTCCCGAACCTATTACCGCCTGAGGCTGTTGTAGGCCCTGAGATTTGGGTGTTTTTGCAGCTGCATTGGCTCTATAGAATTCATATAACATATCAGAGACATCCGACATGGACATACGTTTATTCTTGCCATTTGCAATTACGGTAGCATTTGTCGGATCATTGATATGCAAGGAATTGCGACTATTTGAACGTTTTGGATTGTTGGTATTCAAAATAGAACGAGAAATGGTTTTTTGTATTTTTTGTACCTGATTAGGTGCGGTATTTTCTTTGTGTATTTGTGCTAATTTCTGTGTTAGATCTGTAAAATATAAAATGTTTATAATTAGTTACAATATTTAATTTACAACATATGTACTAATCTATTATTAGGGATTGAATTGTTTAATGAAAATCATGAAAAAGCAAATGATTTATTTTTTAATTTTATTGGCTTTGAAACAAATGCAAGCTTAAGTAGTTTTTGACCCGAGAATAAAAAATGTGGATTAGTATTTATTAAAATTATTAAGGTTAGTGAAGATATGATTATTTAATGCAACGAGTATTGTAAGTTTTTTATTTTTAAAATTAATTTTTGTTGAATACCATAGTTTATAATTAATTAGAATAAAAAATCAAATTTGTTTACAACAAACATGGAGTCCAAACAAGTACATAGTTTGAATTTTAATAAGTTTAGTCTTTATATAATATTTAAAAATTCTACATTACTTCTTCTAAATGATACGTGCAAAAAATTCCAATGATATACATAAATATATAAATGAAAGGATTCAAATTTATAAACTTTAATCAAAATTGTTTTAGAAATACTTAAATAGTTTTGTTTAATGTATAATTAAATTGGCTTAAAATACAATATATTTTTATATATAAATTTTTATTAGGACTGTGATGTAATTTTTTTAGAATATAATAATTTAATTTTTTTACAATATTTTAAAATTAAATTTTATTCTTTATACATATTTTTATATGATGTTTTTGGAAAAAAAAGTTGTAACATAACTTTCTTTTTTAATAATAACAGGGAATTAAATAAAAAATAATTAAAGATAATTTCACTAATGACAATAAGTTTTAAAGTTAACTTGTTTTTTTTTATATTTTCTATGTCTAATATTTTATTTCAAAAATTATGTCTATAAATTTGTATTTTTTTAGTATTTTTATACCAGTTTAAATATTTGTTTAGAAGTACATAATTCATAAAATAGTTTAATAAAAATATTCGCTAAAGGTTTGTTCGTTTGCGTGCTATTTTTATACCCACCATCATAAAGATGGGGGTTATATTGATTTTGTCATTCTGTGTGTAACATGTCGAAAGAATCGGTTAAGAACCCATAAAGTATATATTTTCTGGGTCCTGGTTCGATTCTGATTCGATCTAGCTATGTCTGTCCGTCCGTCTGTTGAAAGCTGGATAGGGCTCGAACGGGACAACATAGGATTTATCTTTATCTTATATAAGGTTTGTTTGGTATTGAAAATGAGCAAAATCGGTAAATAAACAAAAAAGTTATGGGCAAAATACTAGATACACAGGGTGTCCGTTGTAGTTTCATTTTATAGTTTTCTGCTGATATCTCTTAAACAAAAGCATGTACGATTGCGAAATTTTGTACGGATATTTCTAGGGTTGATATAAACTTGGAAACAAAAAATGGGCGTGGTCTTTACCGCCCACCTCCCAATAAAGTGGAGAAACGTATATATTTTTCATATCTATGATTTCAACAATCAATCAATTTTGAATTGGATTTATAATTAATACTTTTATAAAACTTACGTGTACACAATTGTATTGTGATACTAATTTATGCACCTTTAAGTGGTTTTCGGAAATTTGAAACATTGGTTTGTGGTCTACATATTGACATTTTTGCTAGATTAATGCAAATTGAAGTAATTTAGGGAAGGTATGGGGCTTATGGTCAATTATAGTCCAATATTTAAAAATTTGATTTGGTGGTTTAAGATCAGGAAATACTTCAGATTTTTTGAATTTTTTTTAGTGAAATCTGATAAATTTTCCTGGAGTTTTTAATGTAAATGAAATTATTTAATTCATTGGTGCCATTTGAGGAATTAAAACCTTCGTTCTTTTTTACTTTCACTTAATTTGTATTTACAATCGTATGTTTTTGGTAACACTATTAAATTTTAATTCGTTCGACAGCACCACATATAGTAAAATAAGAATGTGGTTTTGTGCGAACAAAATTTATTTACAGATAACTTTTGGTAAATTGAAATAGTTATTTAGTAAAACTATATCAATGCAAGTATATGGAATGGGAAATGAAAATATTTTTGGGTATCAAAACAAATTTCAAATAGTACTTTTTTCACTATCAGAGTACTAAAATTCATTTTTGATAGGTACTTATTTTTTATTTAGTGCAAAACTCAGAGAATGTATTTTATGTACTCAAAATGAGGGATTAAATACGATGCCCAATCATTAAATGATTTTATTCAGATAAAATATTATACTTATTATTAAAATAAACTTAGAAGAAAAAAGTCCAAGATCTATTCTTTAAAATCGAGCACTTTAGCTTTAGTTTTGATAAAATATAATTTATTACGTGGTGTCTATATATTTTTGAATATTTTCAGTTAATTTTTTTTTACAGAGTATAGAAACTTGTAGTTTTTAGTAATGATTGTGTATTTAAAAGTTTACAACTTTATAAATAAAACATACAGCTCAAATGTTTCTATAATTTATTTGCCCTATAAACTTATATAAATTGTCCTAATTATGTGCCTAATTTTTTGCGAACTCGTATTCCCAGCATTTAGACGAAGATTCATTACAATCTCATTATTACTTCAGAACACCAATTGTAAATACATATGTGTAAAAAGAATTTGTTAAAAAAACCAAGATTTCTGTTCGAAAATTATGTCTCCAAAATATATTTTGAATTTAAAATTTTATTTTTAATTCGAACTGTGGAATATCCAGCTTTGACAGTATCAGATGGCTCGAGGGAGTACTTCGGTACTTTTGAATGTTAAATAGTATCAAAAAAAGTACTATAGTATCAACTTTTCCATCCCTGGTACGTATGTATGTATGTAACTGAACCATTTGATTGGTCACAAATTCAGTTACTAGATTGAAGCTAAGTAGTTCCTTAACTTAACTATTTTTTATGTACAAACAAATAATAAGATATATTATACAAAAATTTTTATAAATGAGATTAAGCTTCCTTTACCATTGCTAGTGAGTAATTAATTTATTAATTGATGGATATATTGTTGCGAAGGGGGTTACAATGATGATGATTTGATGAGTTGTTAAATCCATTTTGATGTGATTTGTTTTTTGGGGAAAATTTATTACCTTTATTAAGCCATTCCTTATTATTAGAACAAATTATTAGACCTAAAGAAAAAGAGAAATAGATTAGTTTGATTTTAAATTATTTAAAGAAATAATGGCCAATTCCTGCTAATAGTTATAGCTCTGAAATCTTAAATCCTTTTAGTTTAATCTGCAAAGATAAAGAAAATAAAATAATTAGTTAGGATTTTAAAAGGAATTTGTTCAGTTCTTGGTAGTGCAGAATAGAGTTTTTAGAGTAGCTTTTTTTTTTATTAAGTGTAATGTGATAATGGAAAAAAGTGTATATGATCATTTGAAATTGAAAAGAATAAAATAGCTTTAGAAATGTGTATATAAGTAAAAATCTCAAGTATAATATATTTTGGCAAAAAAAGTTATGAACAAATATTCTTAAATTTTTCCCTATGTTATTTTGGCCTCAAAAGGCTTTTTAAGGGGGCATGTCTAATATCACCTTCTAAATAAGGAGTATACATGAGTATATTTCATCATAACTAGAGATTGGGTTGTCCGATTTAAAAAATTGAGATTTTTTTCATCAGCATAACAGTTTCGGAGTTATTCAGAAATTACCCTAGATGAAAGAGAACTGTTTCAAAACTAGTCACGTGACAGGTTCTCAGGGCTAGTGACCGGTTCCATTTCCGGAACTTTATATGGAAGGAACCTGTCACTTTTATATGGGCTTGTCATTGGAGGTGACTAATTAGCACCTTGAGAGGACATGTTCAGAATCGATTGATATAAAATTTGAAAAAAATTTTACTTTTTTTTTTTTATTATTTTTTGAATTTATTTTAATTAAATTATATTTATTTAATAATTTTTCGTTAATATCGATGGTGTCACCCCGAACTCATGTTCTTACGTTTTATAGCCTTCAACTCTAACTACTCAGCCAAAGATTGTTATTAAGCGCCTGTTGCTAATTGCGTTCTTAAAATGCCTGTTTGAAATTGACTCTCAACTAATATTTAGTGTGGTGGTATCAACTGGTTCTCAACTGGAACGTTGGTGACGAGTTAGGTGTCAATTGGTACTCAACCGGTACTGAGGAACCGGTCCATTATTGCAATTGCCACGAATTTGCCGCAGGGTACTGTCGGGAAAAACAATATTTCATGTAAAATTCAACAATTTTTTTTATTTACAATTTCTTTTAAGAAATGAAAGCGGCAATTTTTAATGCTTATCATAAAGCTGGTAATACTATGAATAAAATATGCCATATTTCATCAAAACTGATGTATAAATCTTGATTTTATTCAAACGAATTTATTTTTCCAAAATATTTTTGCGATATTTTTTTCACAATCAGCTTGAAATTATGAATTTCTGACAAACATTTTGGAGGAAAACTAAAATTTTTTTGGCCAAAATTTAATAGGTCCGTGATTTTCAATCACTGTTAGAGAACTGAAGATGTTTTTTTTATTTATTTTTTTAATATCTTTACTCATGGTACATATTACAACGAAATTCACTGTAAATGAAAAACTTCTACATATTTAATTATGAAATTTTATTAATTCCAAAAAGTTTAACAACTAAGAACTTCGTACACAAATTATTTAATACATTGGCAAGGATCATGTCCGGAATCGAATTTTTTAAAATTTCCTTACTATTCCTTACTTATGTTCTCTTTGTAAAATAAAGTTCAAATGTTGAATAATGGTCTAATATTGGACTCAATCTTATATAGATTTATTTTATTAATTCAATAAAATTGTCAATCTTTTAAAAGAGATTTTTTCCAACTGTTTTCAATTCCAAAACAAAAAAATAAGAAATTTTCATTTTAAAAATTTATTTTTTCATGACAAATTTCGAATTTATTTCTTTATTTTTGGGCACGAATAAGATGGAATTAAAGCTTTTTTATATAAACGATAATTTCAATGTTAAACTAAAAAAAGAACTGCATTTTCATATATAAAAAATATTAAAAGCTTTTGAAATAAAATTTAATTAAAAACTTTGGGACTTTTTGCTAAAATTATTTCATTTGAAATTTTTTTATATTTGCACACGATTTTTAAAGCTTTCAAATGTTTTTTTTTTTTTATATATATAATTTATTTAAAGCTTTTATTCTTCTCAATTTCAGAAGCTCAGCTTGATTTCACTTTTTATTTCACTATTACACATAAATAAAAGTTTAGCGACTTAATTATAAGAAAAAGCGTCTTAACTGCACTAGAAACGTTTCTGCACTAGCTGCAACCCTCGATAAAAGCAATTTTAGCTTAAACATCTTTACAAATTTTAACACATACAAACACAATAATATTTCCAAATAAAAACAACAAAAAATAGATGCCACCAGTATATTATGGAAAAAGTAGAAAAATAAAAGCGAAAAAAGCCGAATTTTCCAAATTCTCTAGCACACAGATACCTAAAATCTAATATCATCTGTATATGTATGGGTAAAAATAAAGACAATCGTTTACGCCTGCGCACAGCTGTCATAAGGAATTACAAAAAAAAAAAAAAGGAAAACTTGTTACCTACTTTCAGGGCAACAGAGCACTACGAGTAAGAGAGAAAGGAAGTAAAACAGAAAGAGTACGATTGAACATTTTAAAGTTTTTCCAAACTAATACTATTACACCGAGACTAAAAAGAAAATACATTTAAAGAATATATAAGCAGGAATGCAAGTGTCTAAAGGCTTTGTTTAGGTAAAACCAGGATTAAAATAGCAGCAACAACAACAAACTCAACCAAAAACATACAGTGTTTACAAAGCATCCTTTAAATATCTATACTCAATATCAACATGTATTAATTGTATTGAATTGTTGTTGGTTTTCAGACCTTTAGGTATCTAAAATATAATATTTATTCAGTTCGACACTTTTACTTACTTACATACACATTTAAATTTGTATGTATTATATTGTTGTTATTGTTTTGTGTGGGTTATTTTAAAAACATAACCTCAAATTTCATTAGAATTTCAAATGAAAACGAAAAAAAATCTGTATATAATTTTTTTTTCGTTCTTCTTTCTTTCACCCCGCTGCCGATGCATATCGATTTTTTAAATTCATATTCTGGTTAATTTTAACCCTGAGATTTATTTTCAATTCAATTTAAAACTAAAAATATTTCAAGGTTATTTGTAAAATATTTATGCTTGTGTATGTGTATTGTTTTGTTTATTTTTTGCCGATCTTTAACAGGATATGATTTTTCTATTTAATGTTTGTTTTACACATACATATGTATGTATGTATGTACATGTACATATATATACATATACATAAGTACATACTTTTTATATTTTATGTATTTCAGCATATTTTATTGAATTTATTAGATTTGCAACCTGTTTTTGTTTTTGTTTATTTATTTTTTTTTTTATTTCTTGAAAAAGATCTTGTTAACAACATTTAAATGTCTTTATTTCTAAAGGGCAGAATTTTGCGTGAGATGGGAGGTTTTTTTTAATTGGGTATTAAGGAAATATATAATTACTTATTTAAAGGTATTTGTGAAATTCGAATTATGAATATAGAATAATTAGCGAACATTGCTGGTTAGTTAATAAAAACAAAATCGAATACTGTTCTAAGAAAATTTACTTTTAATAGTCTAAGTTAATTTATTACAGTAAATTTTTCCACCATAATAAGGTTTGATAAAAAATAATCCATATGACACCTGCAGTGATCCGTCAATTGATTGAAAAATAGTTTAAAAAAAAAAAAAAACGACTAAGAAAGTGATAGTCGTCCAAGTTGGATCATAGTAAACGCCATTGTGTATGAGCAACAAATTCGGAACAATACTTTTACTAAGTGTAAAATAAAATACAGTATAAACTCGATAATCCAAACGTCGATAACCTGAATATCGGTATCCCGGACGCCATTTCCATACCCATTACATACTCTATAATCCGGATTGTTTGCATTTTTAAATCCGGATTTAGTCAAAAAATTTTAATTTTTTATTTAAAAAATAACATCCCAGCAGAAATAAATGGAAGCCATTTTTGCGGAAGTACTTTTTCATTACTATTGCAAAACATTGATTAACGGTTTCTGTTATCGCAAATATTTACCTTGTTGACCATATAAAAAAAATTATGTCTATTTCCAATAAAAATTACTTTAAAAACGACATTTGTTTCTATTAGAAGAAAATAACTCTATTGAAGCAATTTATATTCCTTGCACTGATTTTAAACACCACAAAATTACATTTTTCATGACATCGGGGACATGACTTCTTACCAAGCATCAAAAAAAAAAGAACATAGGCTTGTCATAGGAAATGATCCGAATTGGCATTACTGCCGGATCACAAGTTCAGGATCTTATTGACTTATTCGGATGTTGTTTTTTTGCTGGGATGGATTGAAATTTAAAATAAAAATTATGTGCTATGAGCTGTTTCTTACTGAATATCTACATATGTATGTATGTTTTTATTTAACTCTTGTTTCAACACGTATTTCAGTACATTACTTACTTATATAAGACGAATTTAAAATTGTTGAAAATTTTTAAATATAAATTGTATTAACCCATTAGTGGACGAATTTCCCTGGGCACTTTCTTTGAATAAATTTCAACAATTATTAATAAAAAATTATCTGATTTGTTTGTTTTAAAAACATTTTATTAAAAAAATCTTATAGTTTTGAAGTTATGGACCGTCCGTTATAACGGTCAATGGGATCATTGGGATGTAACTTCTTCTTCAGCAATCATACATTAAAAACTGATGCATCAAGGGGATGCAAATATTGGCCACCACCATAACCTTTTTTCTGATTAGCGAACGGTAGACCGCAATGCTTCCCATACTCTTATTATATCGATGTGGAATTGTGTAAAAAAAAATATCTTATCACAATCGTACTTTGGACGCTGTGTCCCTTTTAGGGTTCGTTGCATTGAAAGTCACTATATCATCAATTGAATCTTACACCTATTTAGAAATAACAACACACAAAAAATTGCAAATATTCTCATAATATTTAATATATTCCAAATTTTCTTATCCAGCTTGGGTTTTTTTGTTTTTTCACAAATTAGTTTTCAATATTTTGCATAAAACACAACACATAAATCCCAAAAACTGAAATAAATTAATTAAAATATGTTTTGTTTGAATATCGGTAACGTTATAGCCCACTTGTTATTTAAAAATTTAATTTTTTGAAAGTGCTGCAGTAGAAAATTCTAGGGCCCCTTATAACGGACTGCGCACTAATGGGTTAAGTAAAAAATATTGCTAATTTTTCAATTCCCGGAAGTGAGTTTACGTGGGAACAATGGTAAATTTTGGACGAATTCTCATAAACATTTATTTACTGTTGTTTTTAGTACTTATAAAAAAACTTATTTGTGTCGATTATAAGCAAGATACTAACATTCGGAAGAGGGGTTTATATGGGATCTATGGTCAATTATGGAACTATCTTTATGGTACACAGATTTATAATAATATAAAACTTCTCTATGCCTATGGTGATGTATATAAATAAAACCTATGAATAAATATTTTTATGGTCATCTGATCATAAAGTAAAATAAAAAATAGTGATCAATAACACAAAGTTACATATTCAATTCGGATACTCGGCATTAATAAGTACTAAGCCACAAATCCACTTTTTTTTTGAATTGACTCTAGTTCTCGCGATAAATCGCGATTTGTAAAATTAAGGAGGTTGCACTATATATTGAAACGTATCTCGAAAACGACTTGTCTGATTTTGTTCAACAAAATTAAAAAAAATTCCAATTAAAATTATTTTTTAAGTTGTTCTTACTTTACTGTTTAATACTGTCAACAGTTATGGAGATACTAAGCCCACCTTTTGAGAAAAAATTAAATTTTATACAACATTTCAAGAAAAAATTTGTGCAAAAAATCATAAAAGTTTTAAGTGAAAAATTTAAATTTGTATCCACAAAGTCCTATAGTTTATATTTATATATAATCAAACATCATAAACGCGCAAATAAAAAGTGTAGAAGAATGCGAAAAATTTAAGTATTTTTAGATGTTTTTATTTGAACTTTGAACAACAACTAAACGAAACTTATGGTGCTACAATTTTGCACTCTATTAGTTTGAAGTCTTGTGAATGCAGATCTGTAACCAGTTTTATTAAAATATTTTTACCACAAAACTTATTAACATATTATTTTGTTCGCGGTCCTTCAGTCTGAAAATCTGTGTGTCTGCATTCCTAGAAATTGTTTAATATTGTCTAAATGGGTTTTTCTTATAAATTTTAATTATGCGTTTCCCTGGTTTTTGTAAAACTTAAATTTTAAGAAAAAAAAAAAAAATATGCTATTTATTACAACAAAATTTAGCACATAGCTGCTGAGAATATTGACAAACGTAAGTAAATTAACGGTACTAATTTTTTCTTTTTTATGTTGTAAATTTTAAAGAGAGCTTTATTATCATTTTTTAAATCTAATTAAAAATTTCTTTGTCAGAAGTGACATATTTTAGCTTTGCTCTAAACACATAATTTAAATTCTTAATACTGCTCAGCTGATTAAAAACTACCAAAATATTTTAATTCTGTCTCACTGTATATGTTTTTGGTATAACATAGGTATTATACCAAAAATATAAATCCAGTAAATAATTGTGAGCCAATTTAACGATGTTGTTTGTCTGTGAGCAAAGTACAAGTCGAAGTTTTGAAATTATATTTATATTAAATATTAATTCGGTAAAACGTCGAAGTCTTTTGAAATTGTTTATGTTTGGTCCATTTTTTTGAAGATCGAGAGCCTAGAGAGCTTAGTACTCATTTAATTATCATTAAAATCGTTTAAAAACTCAAATGGTTTTTAAATATTAAATAAAGTTTATTAATAAATTGTTCAAAAATATTTTATTCTACAGCTTCATTTCGTGCGTAATTTTTGTGGCAAAAATTAAAAATGTATGGGAAGTTTAATTAAGTTTACTATACATATACACATCTGTTCAAAATAATAGATACACCTTATAGGATGATATTAAAGTGACGATAACTTTGGAAAATTCTTCAGAAATACTCCGAGTATTTTTCTTTTAGTAAACAATTTGATCTGGCAATGCCACTTTAACGAAAAATATGGCAAGTATTTGCATTCAAATTGATTAACATATACGTTTTCGATTAAAAAACACTAACTTTAGTCCAAATGTGCAAATGCAAAAATTGGAGAAACATGTTATTTAGTTGCGAAACGAAAACAAACTTGTTTGGATACAACCACCAAAGAAGTGTATACCGCGCAAAAGTGTAAAAATTCCACGTTAAATTCACAAAGATGACTTTAACAGGTAGGTGAGAACATAAAGGTTTGGGAATGATTTTAATGGAATTGTGTTGGTCCTTTTTAATCTATAAATACAATAACCATAGAAAGGAACAGCGATATATGGGAAATTGTTATATTTCCATATGCCGTAGAAAATATACCATTTACTTTAGACATTCGAGCAAAATAATGAAGTTCAAGGTTAGTTAAGAATAGGTTCTAACAGAATAATGTCTGTGTTTAAAGATGTCCAAGTCAATATCTGGATGAAATCTTATAGATAACATGTTAAATGATTTAAAGAAAATGCTGTCGATAGAAGTTTTCAAAAATAATGATGATTAATAGAGGAAAACATAAAAAATATGGTACAAGACTCCATTGGAAACTTGTAAAAATTTGATGCCTAGTATGCCCAGACAAATGCAGAAAGTTGACCAAAATAAGAATGGATAATAAAAACCTGACTAGTTTTTAGTTTATGTATTTTTCGTTTTAATGTATTATGAGCATCAAAATTGCTTACATTAAAATCAATGTATAAGTTTTGATTTTATTCACAAATTAGTGAAAATACTCTTTTACAAGTTACATAGAAAAATAAAAAAATAATTTTGTGATTTTTAAAATTTTTCTATGAAACTTGTAAAGGAGTATTTTCACTAATTTATATTTATAAATAATGAAATAAGTCTTTTTTTATTTGCAACAAATTTATCTCTATAGATAAGGAATAAAAATTTAAATTTTTAAAGGAAAAGATAGAACTAGGAGAAATAGTATACCCCAATACAAAGAAATTACTAATTTTTAAAATATTACGGGAATACCTTTCTCATTAACCTCCAAACTTGAAATGAAAATGGAATGGGAAGGACCAGGGAAAATGATGTACCTCCCATACCCCATACAACAAAATTTTAAATATCGTGTCTTAAAAACTATTGCAGCAAAATAATAACATTTATCTTAAGAAGCAGGGCTAGCTCCATAGAAAGTAAATATTAGTTGTCGTAAAAAAGGGGTAGCGAAGCGCACCGGGAAAATCTAGTTTCATATGAAATTAAAAAAGTTCTACCGTTTTTGTTTAATTTAAAAAAAAAAAAAAAAACTAAATCTTGTTATGCTTACAAAAAAATTATTTCTTGTGTAAATTTTCACTGTAGCAGAGTGTAATATTTCTGAATAGTGAAATAAAAAACTTGAACAAAACTTAAAAATTGTCATGTTTCAAAAGTTTGATTTTCAATGCATTAAAGCCTATTTTGGACCTAAAACAAAGTCAGTGAAACATTTTAAGCAAAATACTAAAAAATTTATACACACAAAAATACCTAGTACATATTTAAAGTAAAAAATTAGTAAAATCTTAATAAAAGTTACAATTCAATTTTCTTAATTTTGATGTACATACATATCGACAAAACTCTCACACAACCAAAACTGCATACATATTTACAAACAATAACAAACACAAAAAATTTGTGAAATTCTTGAAAAGATACAACCATATGGGCTTAATAATACAAAAACCTTGTAAAATTTTTATAATGAAAGAAAATCAAACTTAGTTTTAGAAAACAACAAAAGAAGAACAACACACAAAAACAAAAAGGAAATACAATTTGTGTGCCAGGATCAAAAATATAAGAAAATGGTAAATGAAAAGAAAGAGACAAAATAAAACCCACAAAAGTACAGTAACACTTTTACAAGTTTTTCTAAAAAAATTTTAAAAACTATTATGCTTTACACTTACCCATTGTCTAGACATGTTCTTTTGAATTAGTGTCCTTTTTTCGATTTTAAAATACATAAACAATTATTTGGGAAACCTGTTGATCAGGATTAAGATAAATAAAATGTTAACGGAGAAGAAAAAACAAGTTGAGGAATTTTTTTGGTATATATTTTCTGAAATTAAGAAAAGAACAAAATATTAATTTACAAGTTTTAAATTAATATTAAAATATTAATGCACTCACCTTTAGTTTATAAAGTTATATGTGTATTCAGCTGATCTCAAAGGAATTATATATTTCCAGAATTTCTCAAGTTTCAATTGATCAAAAATTGTGAACTCAATGTCATCTGTTGTTTTACTAGAATTTACTATTTTCGCAAAACTTTTAATAATAGAGAAAAAACTAAAATAATTAAAAAAATTAATTATAATTATTTCCTAATTTTAATTTAGTTCCCCACCAACTTTTGAAAAATCATAGGTCTGTTTAGGCAAGAAAAAGTTATTTATTTCCCGAAATGGGTCTAGCAAAAATTGCAATTTTGTGTTTGTTATAGAAAAATACTTTAAAACTTTTCACACACGGATTTAATGTCTCTCTAGTTTTCTCGGTACGTTTTCTTAGAATTCTTCGAAGATTATGTTTTTGTTATACTCTTTTTTGCAAAAACATTTGACCAACCCTAATACACATACAAGCGAACATCTTTATAATTCATATTCAGAATAAACATTTCAAAGTTCAATTACGCTGCAAAAGTTTTACATATATTACGTTTATACGCGCGATTATTGCAAATTGAAATAACTTGCAAATAAATAATTCACTGTTTATAAGCAAATTGCGCTGATGGGAAAAATTAAACTATTATCATCGAAAATTCTATAAACGTTAAAAGAAGTGGCAACGCTGTACGTTTTATTTGCAATTAGCTTCACTAATTAGGATTATTTTTCGTGAGTTACTAACTTACAAATATAGTATTAACTCAAACATGCAGCGATGTTTTCATATCGCAATATTTTAAATTGCGAGTAAATGGTGCGTATAAACGTAATAATATTTGGTCACAAAAGTTTCTTTAGTCGAAAGTTTATTGTTAAATAAATTTAACTCTTTATTTTACTGCCATTATCTCTTTACTCCATTCTCACTATATCTTTTCGAGTTTTATTGCTTTTGGAACAATTAATAATAACATTTTGATATTGTATCTATAATAACTATTTTATTTTTAATATGGCTAAAAAAACTTACTTAATATCTACACATTTTAGACAAATATGTACTGTAATTATTTTAACTTATTCAAAATTTGCAGATAAATAAAGTAAATCTCTTATTTTTTTATAAAACTGAATTTTCACAATGAAATATAAAATCTTTTTCTCTCATTCGCTAAGAAAAATTTGTACTTTTAGTCTTATTAAAGAATTAAATAATATAAAAATTCTCATTACATTTAACAATCCAGAAAATAGGCATTATCATCAAAATGGGGTTGTGGATGATTCGGATGATGATGATGATGTTGAAAATTCAAATGATGATGATTGGGTGCTGGTAGTAGCGGTGGTGGTTGTATAGTCGAATCTGTATTACCAAAATAAATAGCTGCTGGCATATCATCAAAACAAAAATTGGAATCTTTGGAATTACGATTTTTACGTAAATCTATTTTGTGAACTAATAACATATGACGTTTTAAATCCTCCTTACGTTTGTAACGTGATGAACAATATTCACAGCAAAATTTCGGTGGCACATTAATACATTCATTCGTAATATGACGTTTAAGATGGGCTTTACGTAAATAACTTTTACCGCAAACATTACAAGCAAAACGTTGCTGATTTCGTTGCATATGAAAGGAAGCATCTGGAGGATAAACTAGGAAAAAGAAAGGAAATTATTTAATAAGGGATTTAAAAAATTATTAAATGCTACAAAAGAAGAGAATTTTTATTAAAAACCCCAACAACCTGTGTAAAGAATGCTAGAGATGTCGTTCAAATAGAAAAACTACAAAAGGAAAAAATAATAAATGAAAAAGTTTTTTTTAAGTAGCAAGTAAAAACGTTTGTATTTCTTAGACGAAAACTTTGGTTTAACGTATTTAATTTTGATTGCATCTTGTTATATTTTATATGAAGTAAAGAAAAATTATAAAACTTTATAGTCTACTCTACGAGAATTTTTAAGACGATTTATAATAACGGTAAATTAAACCTATTAAACTATACGCAAGTTGCATAAATATACATATTTCCTTATCTCCTTAAAAAAAAAATTAAATATTATTGAAAATTCTGTGAACGTGGCAGAACCGTATGTTTTATTTGCAATTAATTTCATTAATCATACAGGGCTGTCATAGAATCCAAGTCGGATTTGTTTTTTATCGGAATTAAAAACCAATATTGATTTCATTTCGTTTCATGAAACCGTATTGGTTTTTGTATTTTCGAATGTAAACAAAACCGATGTTCGAATCAGCTGTTTCATACATTTGTTTACAATTTTTAATTCAAATTTTTTTTAGAAAATTTGTAAGCAATTGTGATTTTGTTGTGTCAGCAAAAACTTGGTAATGACATGTAGTTACGGAAGTAGTTACTTTGTAATGACAACATATTGTCTACATTACATAGAAGTTATTTAGTAACTAATTATTTATAACGCGAATGTAAATAATTATTTATGATCAGATTTTTGAAAATATTAATTTTTATTAATTTTTTATTACATTTATTTTAATTACATTTTTGGTTGTTGTTGCTTTTTAAATTTAAAAATATTTTTACAACAACAAAAAAATGTTTTATATTCTGACATTTCATTACTTATTTATAACCTAAAATGTGACTAGTTCCTATTGTTATTACTAATCACGACTTCAGTAATGCTTTAAAATCAAAGCGCTATTTAACAGCTTGAAAGTAATTAGTTATTATTATGACATCTAAGTAATGTATAGGGTAAGTAGTTGCCTCTAATGTCATCACCGTGTTAAAATAATGAGTTATTCAGCTAATGTGTAAGTAGTGGAGAGCCATTATATTAGCTTCTTAACTCATTACATGGCAACCAAAGTTTTTGCTGGGATATTATTAAAAATGATTGAGTTTATATTAAAATATTATAAAAAAAAAATAAGTTACGGTAAAATAAATTATATTACATCTACAGTTGTAGCATTTTTTGTTAGAAGAAGAATGCTCAAAGAAGTTGGCGAGAAGAATTTCAAGAGATTGTGGCAATCCGCTGTTGAGCTGCCGGTGATTGTAATTAGATAGTTTATTCTGTGTGTTTATATATAAAGCTTCTTTAAAGATTCGCAGCCTATTATCGGTTAAATAAAAACGATTATTGACATTTCTAGCGTTCTAAAATTCCATCAATGTTGTAGCTAGCAAGCTTTGCACTTTTTATCTGAATGATCGAATAAGAAATCCGTTGGAAACGACTCTGCAGTCCAGTGATTGAGCCAATTAGATTCTAGAGTTGGCTTTTTCAGCTGTGAAGCACATTGCAATGGTATACATATTTTGCAATAAACCTTATAATTATGGAGCTTTGAGTTTTATTTTTAAGTGTTTTCTTAAAGTAAATAAAAAATATCATTTTCTTTTTATAAAATTCCTATGAACTTACTTCCATTTTATCTAAATATTAAAAAAAAGCTCGTAAATGAAATCCGACAGCTGTTAGCTGCTTGGTTTGTTTCCAATAGAAAAACCGGTAAAATTGGATTCTGTGACACCTTAAACCGACACTAATTTTGATTCGAACATAAAACCGGTATTATTGAAATTCATGACACCAAGGTAATTTTTCTATCGTTTTCAAATCCAATTCCAAAAACAATTGGATTCTATGACAGCCCTGGTAATTAGTTTTTGTGAGTTACTAACTTGCAAATAAAATACAGTAAAAACTCGATAATACGTATGGTGATAGCCCGCATTATTCGGTAATTTGAAAATGCACAATTCATTGCATATTCTATAATACGGATTGATTGCAACTTTGTAATCCGGATTGAATATTAAAAGTATATTTTTTATTTAAAATTAAGCAAAGTTTAGAAAATACGATAATTAAGATGTAAAAGTTGATTATAATTGAATTCCGTAATTTTAGCTAAGTATTTGTCCCAACATTTTTTCGGTAAAAAACTTATAATATAGACTGTTTTTAGACGAAAAATTTGGACTTGATTTTTTAACTTTTTCATATATTAAATTATACTGTTTTATATTATATTTTAACAAAAGGTGATCAGAAAAAAACCCTCGATAATCCGGATAGGGGTCTGCAGTTAATTATTCGGATTATCAAGCTTATACTGTATTAACTCTCCGTTTATACGTCAACATTTTCATATCGCAATATTTTTTATTGTGAGTAAGAAGTGCGTATAAACACTATATCAGAAAGTTTTTTGATACGAGGACATTTTCTTTTCCCAAAGTAATATAAAAAAATTACATATTCGATGTTGATTAAAAACAATAGAGTTAGTATGAAGTTCATCCTAAAGCGATTGTTTTGTTAGTTAACATGAATGGTGTTCGTGAAAGGATTGTGCAACACCGACATATGACATTTCCAGGCATTTCTTTCATTAGAGTGTATACAATTCTAAATAAGTATAAAAGTTTCCAAATCAGAAAAACCCGACCGAAGCATTTTAAATAAAATGTTTCTAAAATTTTAGTCACTACTAGTGTATCGTTGGAGTGCCAAAGTACTGTTAATTACAGAAGAGAAGAGAAATGTCGTATGGATTTATAAAAAAAAATATCAAAATAAGCGTTTTATATTATTGCGAAAGAAACAGAAGGAAATATAATTGTAAATCTTATAAGGAATGTTGAAATAACACAAACATATAAGAAGAATGAATAATCAAAACAAAAACAATGTCTATACGTTACGCTACTGTATAGACTAAGCTGTTAATTGTTGATGATATGCCATCATATGCTTGCGAAATTATCTAAAGCAGTGCTTGCCACTCTGAGAACGCATCTTATTAACATTGTTTTTTTATTATAGGTTTTGTATTGTAGAAAAAAAAAATTAAGAGAACGTACGCACATGTGCGCCACTTTGGCTAGCACTGATCTAAAACTATAACGTAAATTAACTTTTCCACTAAAATAATGTATTTAAGGTGTTTCAATCAAAGTGGAAAAAGATTATATAAATATATCGGAATGTATTTGATTGCACTGGTAGTAAAAAAATGTTCTAATTCAAAAAATACTTGGATTAGATGGATCTGCTTTCACTTTTTTCTTTTACGTATTGATAGATTTTTATGGTAATGACTAAGGGGCGGATTTTAATGTAAATGCATATTTTGTCTGTTGCAATTTACTCGAAAATCATATTTTTGCATATAGCAGGTGTTCTAGCAATTTTTAACTTTCATTTAGCGGTTATTCTGAAACAAGTTTTAATTAGGGAAAGGACTTTAATAAAAATCAATTTATTTTATATTTATCGGATTGGGCTACATATAATGCTAAATCAGCAAAACCCATTAAGATCACATCAAGATATATTTAGCAATATGCCAAAAACAGCTGTTTTTTTTTATTGTTGAAAATGATTCTTTGGGGCTTCAGCAGCAACTTTTGTTCTGCGACTTTTTCATAATTCCGTTATTTACAAAATTACCGTTATTTTAAGGTTATTGAAGAAAATCACAATTTTGACCTTCAAATTTCCAGAATTCGACCAAATGATGTTTGGCAGCTTTGTACAAAATCCTTTGGCGAGTATTTTTGCTGAACATATGAACTCATAATATTTGCAAATACAGGGTGTTTTGATGCAATTTTAATAAAAAATGAATTTTGCGCCATCTAGCGGCAATAATTTGTACCAACTATGTTCAGCAATTAGAAAGGTAATTTGAATACCTTTTCAAAAGAAACTTTGTTTTGAAAATCGGTTGAAAAATAACCGGAAATCAGTAAAAAATGTTCTAAACAAAAACAGTGATAAAAAAAAAAAAAACAACAAAAAATAATAACATTACAAATGTAAACAAGCGCAAATGTTGTATAGGAGGTGGGCGGTAAAGTGGACGAACCACGCCTATTTTTGTTTCCGTGTTTACATTTGTCCATGAAGTATTTGTACAAAATTTCTTTGACCTTTCACCTTATATGGCAGGTGGGCCGTAAAGTGGGCGGACCACGCCCATTTTTGTTTCCAAGTTTATATCGACCCATGAAAATGTTGTTATAGTACATGCTTTTATTTAAGTGAGATATAGCGGAAAAGTATGAAATTATGCTACAACGGACACCCTGTGTTTTTAGTATTTTGCTCATAACTTTTTTGTTTGTTTATTTACAGATTTTACTCATTTTCAATATCAAACAAACCTTATATAAAATAAATATTTCGTCCCCCTTCGTTGTGCCGTTCGAGCCCTATCCTGCTTTCAACAGACGGATCGACTCAGAATCTAACCAGGATTCAGAAAACATATACTTTATGGGGTTTTAAATTAAAAATAGTGTGTATGGTCTTAATTACTACTGCATAATTCATTTCAGTAACATAAATATGCACTATATTTTTTAAATGAATGAGTAAAATTTTCCGAAAATAGGCTTTATTGTTTTTTGTACGGCACAAATTGGACTGAATGTTATGCCTTGAAAGTCAACATAGTTGTTGATAACAATAATATTTAAAATTCTGAGGTGGTGCTTTAAGATTGCATTCCTACTTCAAAAGTTATATATAAATGAAGGTGAAAAAAACGCATTTTTTCAATTTTTTCGATTTTTTTCTTACATTTTCCAAATTTTCTCGTAAACGAAAAATGCGATCGTCAAGCACCACCGCAGAATTTTAGATATTATTGTCATCAATAACTATGTTGACTTTCAAGGTATAACATTCCGTCCAATTTGTGCCGCGTTGAATGTAAGCAGTAGTATTTTCTTACTTCCGTGTTTTGTTGTTGACATTTTGTTTTTCTCAGTGTATTATTGCAACAATATCCAGACTAACTATCCAACTAATAAAAACATGGAATTTGTAGCTGTTAACATAAATAATGCGTTAAATTCATAAAAAGTAAAAAAATCCAAGTTTTAAGGGCCACCCTATATTTCCGTTTTAGGACAAGTGAGGGACACCCTAATTAGATATTAAGGTAGCGACTCTACCCCCGAAGCATTAAAAATCATTTGGCATTCATAGCTTGAAAATGAAGAAGTACTTTTTTTGGCATATTGCTAGATATATTAAATTTAATCTCTAATTTGTTTGTACCAACTATGGATTACTAAATTAGAGTCTTTTCATTCATTAACTACTCAAATCAGTTCAATTGATAGTGCTATTTAAAAATAGAAGCTGCACTACTATTGAAAAAATAAAATTGTAAGCTTTGAGTTGAAAAAATAAAGGATTAAAAAATCACAGTCAATTATTTTGTTTAATTCTATTCTACTTATTATGTTTAAAAGAATACTCTCCTTATGAACTACAATCATTCAAATGCGCTTCTATCACATCTCTTCAAGTATTTTTAAAATAATTAAAAAAAAAAAAAATAAAAAAGAACCCAAAAACTACTTCCACAGATGTCGCTGCAGAATGTTTAGAAGAGATGGGTTAAGAAATCCACCCAAAAAACTGTACGTAGAACCCTGCACCGTGCCGTTTATAGCTCTCGAGTTGCAAGAAAAAAAAAACACCTTATAAGCAATGTAAACAAATCAAAAGAATACAAGAATAAAACTGAAGAGTTCTGGAATGGCGTATTGTTCTTCGATGAAAGTAAATTTAATATTTTTCAATCGAACGGAAGAGCAAGAGTTTGGAGAAAGCCGAATTAGAGAAAAACAATATTACCCAGCAAAATATTTCAGAAGTTGTTCTAAAATCACAGCATTTTCATTACATACCAAGTATCTTTAAGTTATGAATTTCATATTCTAAAATTGTTCTTTTTAGCAACATCCTAATATGTTAAAAAATTATATCATTTATCTAATGATTTGTATGTAAGTATTGTATACTGTATTTGCGTGTATGCTAAATTGTATTGTTTCACTAATGAAAAAAGAAACATGAAAAGGTGTCCCTTGGTGGCAATACACTCCTTCCTAGGACACCCCCATATTAAAGTGACTAGTCAGGTGATTAGTAAAGTGAACAGTTAAAAAGATTGTCAGGTGACTGACTGACCAGTAAAAGGACTAATGAATTGACTTTTTCGTACTAGTCACTATATCGCCACCTTTTGGTCCTTTGGTGGCAATACACCTCTTCCTAGGACATCCCCATGTTAAAGTGACTAGTCAGGTGATTGGTAAAGTGACTAGTGGTGACCCAATGTCGTCAGTCAACTAACCGATTTCGGACAGTCACCTTTGACTGCAGGGGTACTTTCACTTAATACCTCAGTGTTCCTCAAAAGCGCATACTATTCAGCTTTTTGAATCACTTCCGTCCTATGACAACCACGTGTTAAATTCATTGATGTTTCACCAGAAGTGAAACTACAGGTTCAGTAACATCAATGATTTTACTAATGATTGGTATGCTCTTTTTTTGCTGGGTATAAATACAGTCTTATGGCTGCAGCAGGAGTAGGGAACTTAAGGAGTGAGATCGAAAAATTCTTAACATACATAATATTCAATAACTTGGAAACGGTTGATCTAAGAGTTTTAATTTTTTTTTTTAATCATGTACGGTATAATGGATAAAAAGGTTTATTTAATTATTTAAAAAGAACCTAATGCAAAGTGCGAGAAACTGGGTCTTGGTGAAGACTTCTTTTTTTAACAGGACAACGACCCAAAACGTACAGCCAATTCTATCAACTCTACTGCAGTCGCCGGATATGAACCCCATAGAACATCTTTGGGATAAATAGGGTAGACTGCTAGAAAAGCGTTATATCTCTAGCAAAGCCCAACTGAAAGAAGTTCTGTTGCAGGAATGGCAAAGAATTGGTGCTGATATTTCTAACAAATTAGTACAACCAATGTCAAGGATATTAAAAGATGCCATTAAAAAGAAAGGCTACGCCACAAAGTATTAAACTAATTGAAGTATTTTGTTTTAATATAAACATGTGATTTTGTGAGAATAATTTTGTCTATTTAAAAACATACTTTGATTAATTTTTTTTTTATTGTAATGTACCGTAATTAGAGTTAATTTTTTTATATTTTAATAAGAAGTAATTTTCTAGAAAACAATATGGAGCTATGTCTTTTCATTTAAAAAATAAAAATGATTGAACATTATTTTGTCTGCTGTATGAATACTTTTCTTCGACCTAGTATATATGGTTATTTTTACTTAACTGTAAATAAAATCAAGACTTGTGCAGCAATTTTAATGAAGAATGCTTATCGAATAAATGAACTAGCAATGAAATTGTGATAAAATTTTAATTATTTTCGCCCATATCTTCTGAACCGATTTGAAGTATTAAAAAAAAAAAAAAATCATTTCTGACAGATATCTAAAAGAACGAAGAAATAAGTATGAAAATTTTGATTTTTCTTCTTTGTTTATATCTCAGCTATTTTTATTGATTAAATTTAATGATTTTGAGGATCTTGCAAAATATTAGGAAATCAACTTCCTACGATGATTGGAATAGGATGCTACATGTCCATTGATTTTGATGAAAATATCTTAAAAAATTTTTCTCAACAAAATTATATCATTAATTTACATCAAACGATAGCTAATAAAAAAAATATTATACCCTTATTTTGCAATTTTTCGTAAAAAGCAAATATGAATAAAAAAGGGACATTTTAAATAAAATTTGTTGGTAAAGTTTTACATTTTATTTCTAAGTAATTTTTCAATATGAATTATTTTTATTAAAATGTCAATTCTAAACTTACTATTAGCTATTTTTGAAAAATAAAAAAATATATTTTTCTTTAGCTACAGTTTGGTGTATAAATTATTTAAAAACATCTTAAAATAAAATTTTTAAGGTTTGTTCTAGGATCATTGACATAAATGGTCGTGTAGTATCCGGTTCCAATCATTGTAGGTAGTTGCAATTTGGCGATTATGTTCCAAATGGCATACCCTTTCATAATTTGAGGTACGCTCGCAAAAATAAATTTTGGACCACCCTAATGTATATTTATTAAAGATTTTAACAAAATCTTAAAACAATACAATAGCAAACGTTGTAAAATCCTTAGAAATATGTCCTCACAAAATAAATAAATATTGCTACAAAAAACCTTTTAGATTTTAGCAAAATATGCCGCCAATTTCCTTAATTTTTAATATTTCTTTTTATAAAAATATGGATCTGTCTAAACGAAGTTTAAATTTTGACTATATAAAATTGCCAGTTTTTTTTTTTCTTTACATTAGTAAAATGTTATTTTTTTTTATTAAATTTTATGTATTTTTTTTATTAATTTTATTTTTAAATTTTAAACTTATTTTATAAAATTTTTATGCTAAACATTATTTTAAATAAAGTGTAGTTTTTATTTTTTACTTAAATTAATTTGTTGTTTTCTATTCAAAAATTAGAAATTTATTTTATTTATTTTTTTTTAACATAAAATAAATTGATTTACTCAAATGATTTTTTTAAGTACCTCTTATTAATAATATTTTAATTTGAAATATATTAAAAAGAGTTTTTAATTAAAGCTGTTGTTAATTGATTCAAGGTAATTTTTAAAAAGTTGGCCAAACCTTGAATTCTTATAAAAAGTAAGTTTATATGTATGTGTGTCTATTAGGGTGACACCAAAATAAAAAGTATAGGTGTACCCAGCTCAAATTCAAATTTACTTAATTCTAAGATTTTGTTCCTCAAAATGTTCGTCTTAACATTATATTTTCGCCTTGACGTTATATCAAAATGAAAAAAGTAGCTTTTTTCAGTGTTTTTGGATTTTTCTTTTATATTTCTGCTAAAGGAAAAATATAAAACTTTGGTGTCGTAATAGAGTTGCCAGAATTGTTTGGTAGTTTAACTTGACATTTCGAAAAATTCAACTTGATTTTAAATAAATCAACTTGACATAACCACAAATGTTAAACAAAATTAAAACCTGAAGAAAATTGTAGACGCATAAATTATATCCAAAAAAAATTTTAATTTTTCAACAAAATTTTGTTAGGAACTAAAAAATTAATTTAAACAAAAAATATATGTATAAAACTCAGTAATATAAATGTTTTTATTACGATATTTTCCACGTCGACTGATAAAGCATACAACGCACTTTTACACAATTGTTTATCAAGTGGCAGTTGCAATTAGCTTTTATTATTTTATTGTTTTAATTTTTTTTTATTTTTGAAACACGGAATTATGGACACTAGAGTGTCCCGTAGACAAATATTTTGTAGAAAGACCCCTTAAACGATGCGTAAAAATGAGCTGAATATGGGAAAAATATAATTTTTTTTTTTTGAAAATTGATCTTCAGTTTCCTACCAGCGATTGAAAGTCACTAGTCTAGAACATTACGTACATAAAATAGTATTAAGTTTTGTCTTGAAATGGTATAAAAAAATTCGTAATTTTAAGCCAATTATAGCAAAAGTATTTTTAAAAATTTTTGAAAAAAATTTGGTCCATAACCGTCATTATAGTACATCATGCAAAAAAAAAAAAAAAATTCGATATTTTTCTTAAAAAAAAAATAAATAAGAATTTTATAATTTTGTTCCTTTTAAGGCTAAAATATTAAAAATTTGCATTGTAGTAAGAACTGTTGTTAATATATAATTTTCCAGATTTTTTAAAAAAATTGTTCATCAAAATACTTTAAAAAGTCTTCTAGCGAAACAAAATCCCATTGGAAAAATGTTTTAAAATTTGTTCATAACCAGCATTAAATTACGAATTTTTTGATACCCATTTAGATTAAAAAATTGAAACTTTTTTTTGACCAAAATGTATGGGACCCATGATTTTTCAATCGCTGGTAGGGAACTGAAGACCAATTTTAAACATTTTTTAAATAATTTTTTCGTATAAAGCTAATTTTTACGCATTGTTTGAGGGGTCTTATTCCAGTAATTGATGCGTCACTGCAGATTTCAAAAAATAAACTTTTTTTTAAGGCACTAGAAACTTTTTTTGTGAATATGGAGCCAATACGTTTCTTGTTTCTAGTACGACCACAAGTAATTATGTTAGCAATTTTACTATCGCAGTATAAATATGAATATAATTTGACATGGCAATCTAAGCTGTTATAACTAAGTCCATGAATATTATGGAAAACAAGTAATAATTGAGCCTTTGAATCAAGTGATTCATCCATTAATACTGCCGGTACTACAAAATTTTAAATGGATTTTTAAATTTTTTTGGACAATGCCGCTTTTTAATTTTAATTTTTTCTCACAAATATATTTGATATTAATTACTCACAAATTTCACAATAAAATAAAGTTTTAATACCATTTCTTGGATTTATTGTCAGTGATTGGAAATCGGAAAAACTATACTTTTTATATTTAACTAAATTTACTAAATTTTTTAAGAAATTTAAATTGTGGAATATTTTAAAGTAGTGTAGAATATTTTTAGCTTGACAAATTGTATTTTAACTTGAAACTTGACAAGACCTAAAATATCTTGACAATCAAGCTCATTCAAGCCCGTCTGGCAACCCTATGTCGTAATAAAGGCCTTTGATGCGCACTTTTAATGACATAACTGAAATTTAGGACCAGGTCCAAATAATTTTAAGTAACGGTTTCTTAGCATTAAGTAAATTTCCATTTGAGTTGGGAATTTCTATATTTGTTTCTCTCCATACAAACGGGCCACCCTAATGCATATATATATTTAGGCAAACATTTTTAAACGTAAATGATTTTTTTATATTAAAGAAAATGTTAATAACGATAACGATATTATTTTCTTACTAAAAAATTATAGTTATTTATATTTTACATTGCTAGTAAATAACTAAGCTTTATGTAAGTAAATTTTTTTATTTATTTTTTTTTCCTAACTATAACAGTGTTCTATATTTTTGTTTTATTCTTATACATATTTTTAACTATATCTTGGTTTACTAAGTTTGTAATAGGTTGGTGAATTTAATATGATTTAAGAAGATTAATAGAAATTGTGTATTATTATTTTTAATGTGTTCACTTAATTTAAATATTTTTGTTTAATATGTATTAAAAAAGTAAGTGCAAAAATTTTAATATTTAATTTTTATTTTATTTTATTTTATTTTTTTTTTTATAATAAAATTTTGACTTTGTTTTATAAATGGTCCTTCGGTTTAGATTGTAAAGCTTTAATTTTTTAAATTAATGCAATAAACTTTAATAGTTTTTTATTATAAAATTTGACGTTAATATCTTTTTGATTTTAGATAATATTAAAAGAAAAATTATGGTCCTTCAGACAGTTAGAAGTTTTAAGCTGGAAATGAGAATCTGGTGTTGGAAATTTTTTAAGTTACGCATCACATTTTTATTTTTGTGGTTTGCATTGAGGTTTATTGAAAAAATGTTCACCTTGAATTATTTTTATTCAACATTCAAATTGTAGAAATAAATTTTAGGGCAGTGTCAGCCAAAAAGAAATGTGTATAAAAGGTTAAAATATATTTTTAAATATAATTTTGATTATATGCTATTGTTGTTATTTTAACAAAAATTTTAACTCTAAAATGTTACTTTAAACTACTATACAGATATGTATAACAATTTAAATAAAAATAAGTAATCTTTGGAAACTCTATATTTTTTTTCTGTTGAAAATGATTTTGAAACATGATAAAGATAAAGTTTAAGGTTTTCAAAATGTTAAATAAATATTATATTGTTTTAAAGAAAACTAAACATGATCTGTTATAAATTAAAAATGCAAAAACTTAAAAGAAATGAAACTGGTTTCAGTTTTAGGACCATAATTTAAACAAAATTTACGTTTAGTGTCAATGTATTTTTCAACAAATTTAATTTTCAAAAGGTAAATCTATAATAATTTTATTTAATTTATATTTATCAAGAAATTAATATATTTCATGTATATATATTTATATAAAAAAGTTTATATATTAATATATAGTATATATTCTTATTCTAATCTTGCCTGTTTTATTTGTTTATTTTCTCCTTTAATCTTTCATTTTGAATTTATATCAATATTGAATGTTCTTTGCGCATGTGCTCATTTAAAAATGCCTGTGAACGATAGACCCGCGAACAAAGCGGACAACGATTTGTCTCATACTGTGACATACGTTTTGTACTTTGACGTGGTAACTTTTTAGCAATACGTCCACCATATAATAGTGTTTCATTTTGTGCCAATAAATCTTTGGGTAAACTAGGCACTAAACGTTCCATACACTGAGCCGACGATATGGAAGCCAATTGTTGCAATGCTATTAAGGCGGTAGGATTTGAGGTAATTAAACCGCTTGAAGATGTTGATGGTTCTTGTGCACCAGACGTTGATGAATTATTTGGTTCACTTTGTAATGAGGTATCCGATGAATAAGAACCAAACATTTCCAAATCTATAGATGATTTATCGGATTCTAATTTAATTTGTATATCCATGTCCATATCAGACAGCTGATGCTGTTGTTGTTGTTGGTGGCTACTGGAAGAAGGTGTATTTAGAGTAAGGGATTGGGAAGATGTTTGTCGTCTTAAATTGTATTTAACTGGCACTGAAATGATAAGGAAAATTTAAAGATTATTTAATAAATGAATTAAATGGTTGTATTAAAAAAATATACATAAAATTTTGATTGTTATTTATTTGATAATAATTTAAACAATTTTAATTTAGTGACAAATGATTGTTTTTATTAAAATTATATAAAGAAAAAGAAAAAAAAAAAAAAAAAAAAACTTATGATTAAATCTTGGAATAAAACAAATTCAATATTAATAATAAAAAATTAGGATAATTGTTAAAAAAGAAAATTAAATAACTTCAGTTTGTAAATAAAAATAAAATAAAAAAAATTCAAGAAACAAAAAAAAAAAAAAAAAAAAAAACAATTAAGAACTAAGAATACCCCTAATAATGCTTACAAAATATGTATTAGCGCAGTATATATTGCTGGATTAATTTTGATATTTTAAAATTAACATAAATTTAATAAAGTTACAGAGTTACAAAATGAGAAAAAAATTCTGCGTTACGGAGTTTCTCAGTCAATTCGAAAATATTTGTAAAATTAAGACGGTTGCACTATATATTGAATTATATCTCGAAAACGTCTTGTCTGATTTTGTTCAAAAAAAAAAATATAAA
The DNA here is from genome assembly GCA_951394005.1 of Protophormia terraenovae. NCBI lineage: Eukaryota > Metazoa > Arthropoda > Insecta > Diptera > Calliphoridae > Protophormia > Protophormia terraenovae. The sequence goes on along the minus strand of OX596077.1, from coordinate 42,848,715 downwards.
AAAATTTTAATTAAAATTATTTTCAAGTCGTTCCTATATTACTTTTTAATACGGTCAACAGTTTTGGAGTTATTAAGCCCATTTTTTAGGAAGAAATAAAATTCTATACAAAATTTCAAGAAAAATTTTTTTCAAAAAAACATAGAAATTTATAAGTGTCAAAAATTTAAATTTTTATTCTTTATTCAAAGAAATAAATTTGTTGCAAATAAAACAAGACATCTTTCATTAAAATCAATGCATAAATTTAGATTTTATTCACAAATTAGTAAAAATACTCATTTACCAGTTGCATAGAAAAATTTAAAAAATAAAAAACTATTTTGTGATTTTTTTTAATTTTTATAAGTAACTTGTAAATGAGTATTTTGACTAATTTATGAATAAAATCTAAACTTATGAATTGATTTTAATGAAAGATATCTTGTTTTATTTTCATCAAATTTATCTTTATGATTAAATAATAAAAATTGGAATTTTTGACAGTTTCGAATTTTAATGATTTTTTTGAAAAAAAAATTTTTCTTGAAATTTTGTAAAAAATTTAATTTTTTTCTCAAAAGATGGACTAAATATATCCATAACTGTTGACCGCATTAAAAAGTAATGTTAAAGCGACTTGTAGATAATTTTAATCAAAATTTTTTAATATTTTCTAGAACAAAGTCAGACAAGTCGTTTTCGAGATATGTTTCAAGATGTAGTGCAACTTCTGCAATCTAAAAAAAGTGGATTAGAGGCTTAGTACTTATTAATACCGTGTATCCGAATTGATTAAGAAAATCCGTGTCGCAGAATCAGTGTTTCCCTGTGTTATTTTATATTATCATCAACTTTAAGTTTATGAATATGTTGCAGCAACATAGTTTCGAGTTTGTTACTTAAATTAATATTTCTTTAAAGCTAAATCTTGTGATTTTATAAATCATTATACATATTTCATATTATATCATTTTACATTTAGAATATTGAACATAAATACTTTAAGTATTAATATAATATTGAATGCAACATGTAGCTAAACATATTTACTGTTTGCACAATATATTTATATTGTCTTATCTAACTTTTTAATAAAGGAATTTCTTTCTAATAAATAATTTATAATTAATGTTGCTTAGAATTTTTGGTTTTTATATTTCAATATTTGGTTTTATAATTAGTATTAAATAACAATGACTGAAACAAGTTGCTAAATATTTATTAAGTTTTTGCTAAATAATTTCATGTATTTAACGGAAATATAAACTAATTAGATTTTTATCAAATTAAAGTAATTTTTTTTTTCATTTTGCTAAAGAGATCTATTATAGTTTGCTAATAAATTAAATATAAATTATTAATGAAATATAATAATTTGTATATATTTATTATTAGATCTCTTTAAGAAAAAAATTTTAATTAATAATTTTAGTTTGATAAAAATCGAATTAAATAAAAATAAAAGGTTAAAAATTATATATATTTTCTTTGAACTTCAATAGTAAATTATTCATATAAATTAATATAATGAAATCTAGATCTTGTTTTAAATATTTCAAATAAACAAATTTGTCCTAAATAAATTCCAATTCATTTAAATCTTGAATTTCAGCAGACTCATCTAAAAATTCATCAATAACAAAAACATCTTGTTGCTGTTGATTTGATACATTGTTTTGTTCAACTAAAGGACAATTTAAAACAGAATTATTAATATTAGAATTATTAGATACATTAAAGAATGATGGCTTCTCAGTATTTATGTCATTAGAATTGGCTATAAAATTAGAATTACTACTAGTAGTTGCCGTTGTATCACTATTTCTATTACTTATTAAACTTATTTGCATTATATTTTGTTGTTGTTGTGGCTGTTGATTATCTAATCTCAATATATCTTGACTATTTAAGCCATGAATTTGTTTGTAATGACGCGTTAAACTACCCCTCAATGTAAGATATCTAAGACAAATTTTACACTGATGTGGAACTTGATTTCGTCTCCAAATAGAATTTGAAAGTTTTCGAGAAGTTCTGGGTTTAGGTCTAGTAGCAGAAGAGTTTGAGTCTAGTTGTATTGCTGGTGGTAATGGAGATGGTGTTATGATTGTTGTTAAGGATGGTGCAAGCGTTAGAGGCTTTATTGTGAGAGAAGATGAAGTTATTGTGCAGGGGTTTGCAGGAAATTCATCTAGGAAAAAAATAAATAAAATGAAAATAAAAAACAAAAAGGAAAATGGAAATACAAATTGCAAATTCCAAAAAATACGTTTTTAAGTAGATAATAAATAAGAAATATGTGTTAGTTTTTTTTTTTTTCATTTTTACAATAATTCTACATTTTATTTCAAACTACATTATGCTACAAAGAATTTTGTATTAAATTGTTAACAAAACTAACTAATGACAGTTTTTATTAAAGGATTTGTAAAATTTATTTTTTTAACATAATATATATAATTCAAATATTATAAGGGTTTTTGTTGTTCAATACTTTATACAAAAATATATTGCAGAAATAAATCTTTAATTTGTAGATCCAATGATCATTCTTGTAAATATCTGTGTTTTACTACCAGTGTTGCCAATTTAGCCTTTTTTTATTTTAAAAATTGCTAAAATTTGTGTACTCCAAAAAAGAAGAAACTTATTTCTTAATTGATTTTACTAATTTTACTTTTACAGAATCATTCATTTAACCATTTCGCAAAAAAAGCCGAAATTATTTCAAAATTTTAGAAATTATGAATCAAAAAGTATGTTTATAATTCTAAAATAAGGAAAACTCACTTCAAAATATTGGTTCATTTTACGCATAAAATATAACACAGCTTTGTATGGGAATTTTGTGGGCGTTTTTTATTGGGTGATTTTGCTGGCAGCTGTTCTTTAATTTACTAATAAATTTTTTACAACATTAAAATAATATTTGCTTCTTTCTAGTCTTATTTTTGGGTAATTTTGCCTTTTCTGACCTTTTTTAAAATACAATTTAGCCTTTTTTTCACACCTTCTGGCAACACTGTTTACTACAAAAGTCTTAAGGCTCAACTACATAGAATACTTTCGCTTCAACTGCGACTGACAGCTACGCATCACATAAATGATATTAACCCAGTCGTTGCATTATTTTGTTATTAAAATTTTATATAATAAAATATAAAGATGTAAAAATTCTATTATGTTCTCAGTTGAAATAATGAATTGCAAATTAAAATTTCCGACTTAACGAAAAAATATTAAAATAAGAATAAAACAACCGACAAAATATATTTACGTACTTCGGCACTTCAAAGTTGAACATTTTTCATCTTTGAAGTACTTCACGCAGAAGTTTGGCGTACTGATTTGGTTCCGCTCAATATAAATGCATGTATTTAACTTAGCTGTCAGTCGCAGTTGAAGCGAAAGTATTCTATGTAGTTGAGCCTTTAATTTTAGAAAGTACTATTTATTTTGCTGACAAAGTGAAATTCGTTAGCGGTTAATATGTAGCAGATAAAATAAAATGCTATCGTTAAATGTATTTTGCATTAATATTATATCTTCAGGAATCATAAGCATAAATGGTAGCAGTTATATTCCAATCATCGTAGTTATTTGAAATTTAATCAAGATAATATAAATAAAATAGTAAATGATTTATCAAAAATTTAATTGTTTCAATCAATAATTCTAGTGATCAAATTTTAAACTTTCTTATATTTCTATTAGGGTTTTTATCACGAGAAATCCCGGACGAATTTCACAGGAATTTTTATTTATTTATTTCATTTATTAAAAGTAAACAAAATTTTTGCAATTTTTCATTTTCCGATTCCCGGCATTTCTTGTCTGGAATACCGGGAATTAAAAACTAAATTAAATTAAAAAAACAGCAAAAATAACACAAATCAACAAATGTATAACATAAATTTTACACATTTCTTGTTCCTTGTCCCAAATAGAGTGTAGATTGAACAAAAATGTACAGTTTTCTTTCAATCCAAATGTTTTTCTTTACAAAACGAATTCTAGCATTAAAAAAAATAATGTATACAAAATCAATAACAAATCCGAGTACTCGAAAGGTTTAAAAATATTAAATTTAATAATTTTCCAATAGAAATATTTTTATTGAAAACAATTTTCAATATCTATGGGAAATGGTCTTCAAATATTTTTATTTATACTCTACACCACCATAGGTGGTTGAACTCAGAATCACTTTCTGAGTCGATTTAACCATGTCCGTCCGTCCGTCTGGTTGGCTGGCTGTACATTAGAGTGTCCCGAGGAACGCCTTTTTCGAGATTTCGATTTAGGAAGACCCATCAAACAAGGCGTAAAAACTAGCTTTATACGAAAAAATAATTTAACAAATTTTTAAAATTGATCTTCAGTTCCCTACCAGCGATCATGGGTTCCATACATTTTGGTCAAAAAAAAAGTTTCGATTTTTTAGTCGAAATGGTTATCAAAAAATTCGAAATTTTATGCTGGATATGGAAAAAATATTTAAAAAATTTACCCCATGGGATTTTTTTTTCGCTACAAGACTTTTTAAGGTATTTTTATCAACAATTTTTTGGAAAAATTTGGAAAATTATATATTATTAACAGTTCTTACTACAATGCAAATTTTTAATATTTTAGCCATAAAGGGAACAAAATTATTAAATTCTTATCCAATTTTTTAAAAAATATCAAAAATTTTTTTTTTACACTTTTATACAAGTGTAAGTCAACAATTGGCTCTTTTCCGAAATTTGGTACACATAGGCAATGGTGTAGAGTATCATTTTCACGTTTTAATTTGGAAATAGATACATATATTTGTGAAAAATATAGCTTTCAGTGTATAGTTGTTATTCTTTTTGAACAATTGCATTTTTTCCGAATACCCGGGAATGCCTAATATAAAATTCCGATTCCTGGGAGTTGAAAAAGGTCGGGAAAATAAAAACCCTAATTTCTATACAAAAATAAAGTCATTTATCAGCTTTAAATTATTTTCCAATTATAATGGTTATTAAAAAAAAAATAATATTAATAATAATAAAATGATCATCTGAGTAATTGAGGTTTAATTTCAATTAATAAAATTGTTAAATATCGAAATTGGATTTTAGATTTTTATATGTAAAACTTGAAAAAAAAAAAAAATATATATATATATATATATATATATATATTTTTCAAAAAAATTTCAATTAAATTTTTAATCAAAATTTTAAAATGATTTCAAATATTTTTATAATTAAAAAAATTACTCAAAATCGAAGTTAAAATTACTCTTATGAAAAAAAATGTATATTTAATTATTCACATTTTCACTTATTTTTCTTTGTATTTGATAAATGTATTGATACAATGGAAAGAATAATTGAAAGCATATAACTTGTTTTATTTTTAGTAAAAATTATTAGGAAATTTCAATTTTGATCAACTGAAAAATTGATACAATTAAAGATGTAATGTGAAAAGTTTTGATCTTTGATACATCAATTAATAGACTATTTATATATCAATTATGAACTCTATCTTGATGAAATTTGGCTCAAAGATTGACACTCATACAATTATGATCATTAAACTACTATTGCGCTAGGACATTTGTATGGGGGCCAGGTGAAATAATGGGTCTATCATTACCAATTTCAATAGGCTTCGTCTTTGTGCCAAAATATTTATTCGTGCCAAATTAAGTCAAGATATCTTTAAAATTGCGACCTGTACTTCGTTCACAAAGCTTAAGAAAAATAATTGAGACGATACATTGTTCTCTTTTTAGTAAAAATATTAGAAAATATTAATTTTGGTCAATTAAATAATTGATACAATTAAAAATTAATTAGAATTGCTTTTATCTTTGATAAATTTTTCTGTAATGAAATGTATGAAAGTAAGTTTCTAAAGTCAGCTGTCAAGAAAGTGAAATCAATAGAAAAACTAGTTTACTCAACCATATTATTGACTCCGTTTAAAGTTTTATTAAAATATGAAATTGTTGCATTCGGAAAATGAATATGTATGTAATTTAAAATGAAATTATATTATCACAATTATTCCTACATTTTAAGGTAGAAATAAATCTCTGTTCACAAAAGGCCGCTAATAAAAAACTTTAAATATAAATAAGCATGCAAGCGATAAAAAATAAATGAAGATCGATAAAGTAAATGAAAGGATATTTAGTTTTTATTTATAAGTCTATAGATGGAAGGACATATCAGAAATTTAAAATTGCGAGTTTTATTTAATACGTCAGACTATTTATATACATATTGCAAAAGGATGTAAGGAATACAATTGATTAAAGAGATACTATAATGCAAGGAAACAAATTTTGATGATGAAAAGAAATGAAACATGTTATAGCAATGATTTGAAAGAAAATCTTTATCAATTTTAAATGCAAAAATATAACGACCACACCGTTAAACCTTTAGAGTTCGTTTTTAGTGTAAAAATAAATACATAACTTTTTAATTTACACTTAGTAAGTAACGAAAATTCATTGATTTAAAAATAATATTGATTTTTGGTTCATACACCACAATAGTTTGGACAAAATTTAATTAGCAACTTATTTGGTAAACTTTTGAGAAATAATCAAGATGTTTTTTTACATATACATGCATATGCAATATGTTTTAAATATACGGCTCTGTTCTGTAAATCGAATTTACGTAAAACTGGAATTAATGTAAATTTTAAAATTTTCTAAAAACTTTTGTTTTTAACAATTATATTCCAGGTTTGTTTATTTTCATTTTCCACGTTTTCGAATTAAAGAACATAACCAAATTTTTATTTATATATTGAAAAATATTTAATTGTTTCTTTAAATAAAATCGTTTTGTAAAATTTCTTTACTATTTATTTAACTTAAAAACTAATTATTTTAATCATTGTTAAAAAAATCAATATAAAAAATGTTTATATTTACATTTAAATTATTATCAATTTTCTGTTTTTCAACATCCTTTAGTATGACGTTCAGATCAAATGAAATTTATGAATGCTGCTCATAAGAAGAAGAAGAGAAACGAATACATCGATCATCATCAAAGTATTTGAATATTTTGATTTAAAATCAAAAAAATCATGCACAACCATTTTTTCTTAACCACAATTTCAACCTAGAAAGAAACCAATATTAGTAACAAAATCTTTTTCAAATTGATAGACATAAATGTAAGTAAGAGACAACACAAACAGAAATTTAGTTTTAAAGGCTAAATAAAACTTTAAATCAAAAACAAAAGTAATGTAGACCAAATTAGAGCAAAAGGATTTTTGACTTGGAAAGAAAATTATTTTTTTTTTTTATTATTTAGCCTTTTGTTTTTAAAAATAAAACACACAAACATTTATAATTTACTATTGTTTTTGTTTTCAGAACATTTAAAACTGCAATTTTTTATTATAATTATTTTCTGTTTTTAAATATTTTCGTTTTTTTTTTTAAATCCTACTTATTATTTTATTTTAATAAATTGTAAATTAAAAATATGTATATTACTTATAGGTAAGATTACTTAGTAATGATTACATCAATAAGTTTATAGACTAATTATATGTACATTATGCCTGGTAATATATTTTTTTTTTTTTAGCAATAAGTATAATTTGAAAATTGTGTTTCTATTTTATCAATTTTTTTAATTGTTTAAGATAAGTTTAAAACTTATAAAATTTGAATCAAATGTAGAATTAAAATTTAATATAATGAAACTATTTAACCAGAATTAAAGTAGATGCAGCACAAAACTTAATTTAGCTCAAATTTATTAAATATGTTTGGCTTGGTTTAAGTATATACAAAAAGAGGATTTTAATAATTATATTAGGCAAAGAATATAATAAATTTCCTTATTAAAATTTATTTCATTTAAAGAATTTTCCTTATTGAAATTTGGTAATCTAAAAAATTCTATAAATTTTGCAATACTTCCTTAATAAATAGAAATAATCTGGATGCAACAATATCAGGAAGTACAATTACACTTAACGAATACATAATCATATAAAACTTTCGTTTATGGTTCATTGAGAATTTATTTACGCCTGAAGTGCCTTTGTGGCTTATTTAATCGAAGATTGATTTTTATAGCAAATTGATAATTTGGAATTAAAGATTATTTTGCAATAGTCAGAAATTTCTCTTAAGGCTTTTAAAAGTAATGTTTATAATAAACAAAATTTACAAAGTATACAATAGGAGTGCAAGAACTTATCACCAGAACAATTAAAAATGAGCTAAAAAGAGGCCAAATAATGACTTGTACCATCTTAATGATATCATCATCTTCAAGATCTACATTTACAGAAAGGCTTTCATGTACTCGAAATCTTTTAATAATTCATTATTTTTCTGAATAGTTTCTAAAAATTATGACTAAATACTGTAAATCTGATTTATCATTTCTTAAAAAGGATTTTATATTTTGAACACAATGCTTTACATACATTTTTTTAAAGATTAAAACGTACAATTTTTTGGCTACCATAAGATATTCAGCGTTTTTCTACACACTTTTTCTTAAACAATTAAAAGTTTTCTTTTAAAATTCATAAACTTGAGATCAATGACTATTGTTAGTTGGATTTCTTATAAGATGAATTATTATATAATAGGTTTTTTTTTCTTTTTTAATCAAATATTTATTTCAAAACTTGTATAATAAATCTATTTATTTTAAACAAAATGTGTTATTATAATAATTAAAAAAAAGTATTTATTAAGATTGATTACTTGACAAATACATGGATACTTTCATTATGTACATACAAACACTTTTAAACTATATACACATAAATATAAAGATTTTAATATAATGTACAAATGAACAAAATTACAATTACAAAAACAGTTTAAATGTGTTTTTCAATAATTTATTTTAAAAAAAATATATATTTCGAACTCAATACTGTTGATTAATTGAGATTATATATATAAAAAAAATATCAAACCTAGGTTATCATTAATTTTTTATATTGATGTAAGACATATTAAAAAAATATATATTTTGAACTAAATACCTACTGTTTTTTTTTAAGTAATTATATGAATATCTGTGGGTTCTAATGCTTTATTTTGAGTGGACATTTTAGAGATGCTACCAAATAGTTTAAACTATTAGTTTTTCTGCTAAAAATAGCCAGTCTATTGAATTTTAATGGACATAAATAAGGTCGATACCTTACATAGTCTATTATGAATATCAGCACAAATGAATAATACCCTTTCAAATCGATTAGGTGTTTAAAACTTTTCTTACCCCGCTACACCTCATGCCTACAAACTTAAAAATTGCAGCGATTTTTCCCTGGGAAAACCCCCAATGTAAATGAGAAGGGATTTCGAAGCAATAACAAAATATCATAAAAAAACTGCCATAGTCCCCAATGTAAATGAGCTCTAAGCAAAATTTTTTCTTGAAATTGCTTTTGTTTATCATGCCTTTTTATTTAATATATTTTTTTTAAATAAAGAAATTAATTCACTGTGCCATATACAATAGGCTCAGAAACTTAATTTTTAAAAAAATATTATTGCCAAATTAAAAATAGCGTCGTATTAATGCAAACTAAGTTGAAATTATTAAAAAAATAAAAAATTTAAAAAATCATGAAAAGAAATGTAGTAATGAACTTCCTAACTAGAAAAAAGTAGTAAATAGATGACATTTCTTATTTTCAAGATGCCACGTAACCCGGTCCCGATGAAAATGAAAAGATTTTGCAATGCGGATTGATAATCTTAAGTACAATGCTGCAAGTAGATAGACAAGAGCTATATTTTGTAATAAAATATACCTTCAAATAAGACTAAATAATTTAAGAAAAAAGGTTTAAATTAAAAAAAAAAAAAAAAAAACATTTGTATACATAATGAGAATTTGAACCATTTGATAAGTGGAGATCATGGATATAAATAAAAAAAATAAGGTCTTTATACTGAAGGATTTTAATTTTTTTTCCGCTGGAAATTTTTAGACAGAAAAGTGAACGCCTTTATAAAGGACTGGGTTGCATAAATATAATTCTAAATATAGAAAATTTTTAATAAAAAATATTAGAATACTTCGAACAAATATGAGATAATAACAATATTCTTTGTTTTATTTAAAAGTCCTCAAAGACTACTCTGAGTTTTCCTAAAATTTAAAACGTTTCGCAAATGAGACGTACATTTTGATATAGGCCTAAGTCTAGTTAGTCATAAAAATAGCTAAATTTGTACATAATCGTTTTAAGTGTTTCTCTAAATTCATTTTAAAAATAGCAAGTTTTATATATAATATATAATATAATTAAAAAAAACAAGAGAGGAACCTTACACCATTGTGTATGACCTAAAAATTAGACCTGTGACCAATTGTAGATCAACACTTTATATGGGAGCTATGCTAAATTATGGACCGATTCTCATAAATTTTGGCAATGTTACTTCAACTTATATAAAACTTATTTTCGTCGAATATTAACTTGATACTATTCATTTATATGGGATTTAGGCACGTTAAAGTGATTTTCGGAAGAGGGATTTATATGGGAGCTACGGTCAATTATGGACCGATCTTGATGAAATTTGGCACTCCTTTGTACAGAGTTTTATTAAAATATTGCAATATTTAAGGTATTTATGATCGTTAAACCCCTATTCCGAGAGGACATTTGTATGGGAGCTAGGTGAAATAATGGACCGATCATAACCAATCAATAGGCTTCGTCCTTGTGTCAAAATAATTATTCGTGCCAAATTTCATCAAGATATCTTTAAAATTGCGACCTGTACTTTGTTCACAAGGTTTACATGGACAGACAGCCAGCCAGACGGACAGACATTGTTAAATCGACTCAGAAAGTGATTTTGAGTCGAACGGTATACTTTAAGGTGGGGGTACGATAATTATTTCTGTGCGTTACAAACATCAGCACAAACGCATAATACCCCAACCACCTATGGTGGTGTAGGGTATAAATATAAAAAGAATCAAATAATTACGTACAAATTTAAATATTTTTATACCTAACTTCACCATTTTTGTGGATAGACTTAAGCCACTTTCATAATAAAAAGGTCTCAAATGTCCAAATGTCTTTTTTTTTGATAAAAATTTATATTTCCTAAAACGAAAATATTTTAAATAAACATCTGTAGTTGATCTAAAAATAATTTGTACATAAAATAATCATCACTAAACTCCCTACAAAAGTCTTCATTATGGCATTTTTTTTTTTTTTTTTTTTTTTTTGTTTTCAAAATATTTAAATATCTTTTCGAATAATAAGAAGTCACTTTAAATGGTTATATTATTACTGCTTGTTGTTATATTTAAAGCATGTTTTTGCGATATATGTTTACGCAAATCCGATTTATATTTACACTTATGTGGACAATAAGGACATGATAGACCTGGAGCCACACCACATTCATAACTCTTGTGGCGTTTAAGAGAACCTTTAATTTTATATGATTTACCACAGACATTGCAGACATATTGAAGACCAGCTGCTGCTATGTCTGAGGGTTTAAGACTACCGCCCTTAATACGTTTAGGTGGTGTAAGGAATTTTTCATTATCACTTTCAGAAGTTTCATGATGAGATGAGGGAGGTGGTGGTAAAAGATTATTAGTGTCGGTATTTGAGGTTACACTGTGATTTGTTACTAAAGGTTTTAATTCAGCCAAATCTTCAAGATCGTCAGCTTCTGAAGCCGATGTTGTTACTGACTCTGCTAGCAATTGTTCGTGATGTTGTTGCTGCTGTTGTTCAGCATGATGTTCCTGTTGATGTTGCTGCTGGTGTTGATGTTGATGATGTAGCTCCTTTGCAGTGGCCTCATTTACTATGATAGTGGCCTGTGTGGCGGTACTAGTTGTTGTGGGTGTTGAACTAATGGTAACTGTTTGATGTTGCTGCTGTTGTTGTTGTTGCTGTTCATATTGTACAACATTTCTTAGCAACACTTTATCTTCAAATCTTGATGTATCAATTTTTATATATTCTGGCTGCAATTGTGTTGACGCGTGTTGCTGATTACTACTGCCTACTGTTGTTTGTTGTATATGTTGTTGATGATGCTGTTGTTGCAATACATTTGTGGTGGTGGCATCTAAACATTCTTGCAACGTTATATGTTGTACTTGCTGATGTTGACTCTGTGTGGGAACTTGAACATCTGGTATAATTGTTTCAGGTGTAGAAATACGTGTTATTGTTTGCTGTTGCGGATTGTTTGTCGTTTGTTTAACAATTTGTATTGTTGTGGGAGGATTAGTTAATTTAGAATAGGCAGCCGTTAAAGCTGTTGATGTTTGAACATTTCTTAAAATTTGCTGATGATCTGTGGTAGTTGTTCCCTTGGGTAATGTATAATGTATGGTACTTCCTGGCATGCCTACTGTATCAGAAGGTATTTCCACTACCACTGTTGCGGAAGCTATAAGACTTGATGGATCTGTTGCTGTGTTAACATGTTGTTGATGATGCTGTTGATGATGATGTTGTTGATGTTGCTGTTGAGTTGTCTGTTGCTGCTGGTGATGATGATGTATAGTAGTCTGGGGATGTTGTTGCATTTGTTGTTGATGTTGATGATGACTATGTGTACTAATAACATTAGTAACCGCCGCCGTACCACTACCACCATTTGTTTGACTATTTGCTATAGTATATGGTACCGTCTCGACAATTGTCCAATAACTTTCTGTGGATGAAGAACCTGCAAAGAATTAAAAAAGAAAAACAAAATATTTTATTTAATTTTATAAACTTTTATAAATTATAAAACACCTTTTTTTATTTTATTTGATTCCTTTTCTTTCTAATTTTAATTAGCTTACTTTGTTTTTGTGTAGTTAAATGTGATGTGGTGTAAATTTATTTTGTTTTCATAGTTAATCTCAATCAGCCATACTAAAATGTTTGTTAAATATTTAAGGGTATCTTGTAAAAACTAAAAGCAAATCATAACCACGAAAAAGAAAATTTAAAAAATAAGTAAATAAATATTTCTACAGCTTAAATAATTATTTATAAAAAATAATATTGAGCCCATTTTATTTACTTTTTTTGTTATAAAAATCTATTATTGTTTTTTAAGTCTTTATTTATAATAATTAAAATATACAAGGATTTACATTTCATTTAAAACTAATATTACATTTTTTAGTCTATATATTCTATATATATAGAGAGAAATAAGATTTATTAAGTTTATAAAAAAATATGTATAACAGAATTTAAAATATGATTAAAAAGAGAATAAACTAATAAGCTGTAAATGTTTTTTTTGATTTAAAAAACAGAAGTTAACTGCCTGTTTCTCTATGTCGTACGAAAAATTCGTTTTGAATAAATGTATAGAAAACAAAAACAAAATTTTAAATTTATTTGTTGTTTTCCATACATTTATTCGAAACGAAATTTTCGTTCGACATAGAGAAACAGGCAGTAAGTTACAATTATCCTTAAGTAAGTATATTATTAACTATTTTACAACAATGTCTAAGCAACAATTGGACAAAGATTTAAGAGTATCATACAAATTTTTAAAATTGAGGAATTCCAAATCAGGAAATCAATGTTATTGCTTATAGAAGTAAAATCCATTATTCGGTATTTTGAAAAACTGAAATGTGTTGGCAATAAGAATTTATTTATTGCGGAAAAATGGAATACATATGTACGTATAGCAAATATAATATCAATTAAAATATTTAGAAAACCGGGGCTTATTTTGAAAACATATTTAAAAAATATGTTTAGCTTGTTAGAATTTCTTCTAAACATTTTAATATCCAAGGGCCTTTTAAAATAAACTATACTCTTCTTTATTAGAAATTAAAATAACTATCCGTTTTGCATTCTAAAAATAGGATTTTCAAAAAGTCTTGGTTTTCTTTTTAATAAAATCTTTAGAAAATCAACATTTTCTTTTTCAGAATCTAAATAAATAATTGTTTAATCCACATCATAAGCCGCAGCGTTGTATCATTATGATTCGTAAATATTTTTCAAAGAAATTTTTTAATAGCAGAAACAAGTTTTAATAAAAATGTTTATTATACATTAACAGTGTTTTGGAATTGTATAATTTTTTTTTTTTATTGAAATGATGCTAAAGCCCAAATTATATTAGCGCGTAGGCAGCAGCAGTGTGTACTGACACAATTAGCTGATAACTTAGAATGCATTGTTTGTAATAGTTTTGATTACATTTGGTCAGCAGCAATTTGAAGTGCTATTTCATTTAGCTTTATTTCTAAATTCACGGCGCTGCTTCCAGATTAAGAGGGCGACAAAGGGAGTGAGCAAAGAAATAGGAAACTCAAATATACAAATAGAATAAAGCAAGATGGCGGTTGTAAATTGTTGTTGTTATAACAGTTCTGCTGTGGTTGGAAGTTCCTCCCTGGGGAAAAAAACTTTACAAAAAACACTACAAAAAATATGTATTCCTAAATATTTTTAATAGTTAATAGTTTTAAATCTAAAAAAACATTTACATAATATTGCTTAAATATTTTTAATTTAATCTACAAACAAGACACTAAATCACTTTTAGAAAGTTATAGGAAAAAAAAAAAACAAAAAATTGGCATAGAAATGGCAAAATAAAATAAGCTTTAAACTAAAAAATAAAATTAAAAAAAGTTATGTATTTTTTACTAAATAATAAAATTTTATAAATTTTATCACCCTTATCATAATAATATTTTAAATTTATTAAGATTTAAATAAAAAAATTCACATTTCTTTAAACCCTATATAAACTTAAAATTTTACTAAAAATAAGGTTTTATGTATGTTTTTTTAATTAAACTAAGACTTTTTTTAATTATTAATTATATGTTTGTATATTAAAGAAATATTCTGGTGATTTTATAAATTGAGGTATTTTCATTTATTCATATTAATATTATTAATATATGTCTACATATAATTGTGTAAGATAAATTAATATTTTTTTTTTGTAACCCAGCCATAGATTTTAAAATTTTAAATCTTTTTTCTTTATAAATTTATTAAAAATATTTTCTTTTTAATGCAAAAATGGCAAGATTTATTACTGCTTTTTTAAGTTACTTTTTTTTAAATTTTTATTTTTTTTGTTAATATTTTTTTATGTTTTGTAAATTAACTAAATCAAATAAGTTTAATAGGAATGTTGTTTGTTTATTTTTTGTTTGGGCATATATGTATATATAAAAATTAAGATCATTGTAATTATTTTTTAAGAAATATTATTTTTTAAAGTCTTTTTGTAAATATATGGTAATTTTTTTTTTCTTTCGAATTGTTTGAATTTTCAATAGATTCCTTTTTAGTGTTTTAAAGAGTTTTGTAAAAGATTTTAATATTAAATAATTGGCCAAAGTAAGTTTTATTTTTAAGTAAATAAAAATGGAATTTTAGAAATTATTTTAACAAAAGGGTTCATGTACAGAAAGTATGTTTCCATTTTTTTTTATTTAACAATTTTTTTTTTTTTTTTTTTGTAAGTTAAGAAACATAGCTAAAATGTTTACATTTATATACCCTCCACTATTTTTACTTTTTAGTCTTTATAAAACAAATAATAAGGTATGTCACAGAAATTTTTCAGTGAAAATTTTCGTATATTCGAATTTGTAACGTTTTCATACCGACCATATGATACCCTACACCATTGTGTATGAGCTTAAAATTAGACCAGTGACCAATTGTAGATCAACACATTTACTAAATGTAAAATAAATTATAGAAATACAGAACAATGCATTGATACTAACATCTATATGATTTTTTGCCCTTTAGGGCGTTTCTCCGAAGTGGGTTTATATGGGAGCTATGGTATATTATGGACCGATTCTCATAAATTTTGGCAATGTTGATTCTTAATGTTGATATTTAAGGCATTTATGTTCATTAAACCCCTATTCCGGGAGGACATTTGTACGGGGCCAGGTGAAATAATAGGCCGATCATAACCAATTTCAATAGGCTTCGCCCTTGTGTCAAAATAATTATTCGTTCCAAATATCATCAAGATATCTTTAAAATTGCGACCTGTACTTTGTTCACAAGGTTTACAAGGACAGACAGACAGCCAGACGGACGGACGGACATCGTTAAATCGACTCAGAAAGTGATTCTGAGTAAAACGGTATACTTTAAGGTGGGGGTACGATAATTATTTCTTTGCGTTACAAACATCAGCACATACGCATTATACCACCTATGGTGGTGTAGGGTATAAAAATATATTTTAAATTAAATTTAAAAATTTTGTGTATTCACTTAACAAAAATGTGCTTTTTGTCTCTTTATTGTTAATTTAAAAAAATGCTTAAATTTCCTACAAAACTGGTTAATGTAGAATTCTTGAATTGAAATTAATAAAAGTAATATCCATTGTTTGTTTACATTAATTTTTGAAGATTTCTTACATTTAAATGCGATGAAAATATCAATTCCACTTTACTATTTTTATGTGGATTGAAAACGATTTTTTTTTTCGTTTTCTGTAGAAGTTAAATACGATTTCAATTTCACTTTCGTACGAATTTGTGTCCTGTGACATACCTGAATATATATTTTTAAATTATGTTCGAATATACAAAAATATTACCTGAAATAAAAACTAAGTTCGAATATACAAAATTCTAATCTAGAATAGAAAAAGTCACCTAGTGTAGAAATATTTTTATATGTTAGAAATAATTAAAACTTAAAAATCGATGTTTGATGCGTCTGGTTCTTTTCAAAAGTGGCGCTTAATTGAATTTTAAAATTTAGTTTTGTAATAAAATTGGGTACCGAATAAAAATAGACAAAATTATATATCAATATCAATTAAAATCTTTAAGCTAGGTTGTGTTGTTTTCTTATACGGAGCTGTCAAAGTTAAGAATTTTTGTTCATTTTTTAAAAATTGTTAAAAATTCAATTTTCATCAGTTTTCAGTATCTTTATTTTAAATAAAAAGTCTTTTAAGGTAAAAATTTAAAATGAAACCATCAACTTCAGATATTTAAGTGTAGTTTTCTTCAAGTATTTGTAAATTATGCAAGGGTCTTGCAAAGTTGCAAATTTCCGAGGTGAATAAATTCAGTTACAGCTTACAAATTTAAAAAAAATAGTTTGTTACGGTTAAATTTAGATTAAAAAATATAATAACTAACAGTTATTTACAATTGAACTAATTTATAGAGAACAAAGGATAAATATGTATGATTTCGAACAGAATAAACAAGATAATAATAGAGGGTATATAAAATATATTTATAAAAGTATAAGGTTGTGTACTAATAAAAGAAGACTTTTAGAGAATTGACCAGAGAATTGTAAAAAAGAAAATGAATACACAACTGAAAAGCTTTGCAAGTACAAAAAAAAAAAAAAAAAAAAAAATTAACTAAATATGAAATACTATTTAAAGCTCATTGCAATAAATATAAAACTCAAAAATTTTAAAAAAAATCTTTTCTTTTTAATTTTATAACTTGAACACCTTTAAGTCCCCTGTTAAAATTTGTGAAAAACGAAAATCGTAAAGAAAAAAGAAATAATTATAATAAAATAGTTTAAAACAATAAAATCATTAAAAATAAAATAAAACTGAACTATCTTACTCTCTAGCCAAATATTTGGTTTAGTATTTTCTTATTACAAATTACTCTCATTTATGCTTTCACGCTTATTATTCTTACTCTCCATCCTCATCATAGTCATCATCATCTTCTTCACTTTCTTGTAAAACAGGAACTGCAGTAATAACTAAATCACGACTACCAAATTTAAAACCCATTGCTTGCATAGTAGAGGCAGCTACCGAAGGAACACCACTACCACCAACACCGTCCAAACTGCCACCAGCACTACCACCACTGCTTATACCCATAGAAACAGCTGGTATTAAATAATCTTCATTTGGACCATCATAGTCTACATCGGCTTCATAACTTCCTTCCTCTTCGGTACGTATTACAAATAAACTTTCTTCATCATCTCGATATTGTTCATATAATTCGCTATGTTTACGTCTGGCATGCCTTAGCACATGATCTTTGCGACGTGAACGATATTCACAAGAGACACATTTGTATTTCTTTTCTTTGAGACAATATTTGCGTACATGTTCTTGAAGTTTTTGCATCGATTTGTAAAAACGTTTACAATGTTTACATTGCATATAGTCGCCACGTTCCAAAATGGAACCACCACCGGCTAAAGCATTTATAAGTATAGATTGTGTTGTGGCTGTTGGACCAATATTGGGATTTATAGTGGTATTATTATTGTTGTTGCTATTGTTATTATTATTGGCATTTGTTGTAGTGGTTAGTATGGTGTTGTTATTATTTAAATAACCATACGATTGCATGAGATCATTGTTGGAATTATTATGTGATGTTGTTTCATTACTATTATTGGTGGTGTCGACACCCAAAAGACTACCCAATATTGGATAAATATCTGCCAATTATTTGTGACGATTTTGCCAAATTTTTTATAATTTATAAGAATTTTGATTTTATTTCATAGTTTTGTTTTGGTTTCGAGGGCGATATTTGTTGTGGGGTTGGAAAAAAAGAAATGAAAAATAAAAAAATAATAAAAATTAATAAAATAAAAATTTTAACAAAAAAAATGTATAAATCTAAAAATAAAAATTTTAAAAATCTCTTAAATAGCAGCTAATAAAAGTTGTTATAGATAGTTAAAAAATTAAGAATATTTAAAATAGAACAATGCTGAATAATATGGGATTTAAATACGTGAATAAATTAAATTTTTTTATATTTTAGAATTAAAAATAGGCTAGAATACAAGACTTGTAGAAAGTGTTTAATAAATCAATTAACATCTTAATAACTTCCACAGTTTTCTACGACATTCAAATGCTTCCCGAACAAAGATATGAAATTTAAGTTTTATGTAAAAATGTTCAAATAGAAGGTTAAAAATGTCATTGATTTGGATTTTGCAATTACAACAGACAGTTTAAAATCAAAACTTTTAAATTTTAAATTAATGTGATTTAAGCTTGTTTTCAAATTTTAAAGTTTTATATGAGTTTTTAGTTCCGTTAAATATTAAGAGTCAGATGACAGTACATTATTCAAAAGAAAAAATGTTTAGAGTAAAATTAATGTCGTATGAAACTTGAGAAAATTTATAGATGAAAACGAAAATTAAAGTGATTTGAAACTATATTCTTAAACGAGGGTGTATTATTACTTTTCCAGGTTTAATTTTTTACTAATCAAGCAACACTCATTTTATAAATATTCAGAAAAAAAAAAAAAAACGGACTGTGATTTCGAAAAAATAACATTTAAGTAAAACTAAGTGTATATTTTGAAAATTGTTGGAAGTTATTAATAATAAAATCTAAAAAATGTAAAAATACATATATATTTAGCAAAAAAAATGTAAATAATTTCTTAGATAATTATTATCTCTTAACAAAGACAATATTATCGGAAGAACTTCAAAAACAATGAATTAGAATAAAAAAAAAAGTAAACAATGTTTTTAAAACATCATTACTGCAGCTCTTTTTCAGCACTAAGTACTTCATTCAAATGACAACACAAAATCATTACTCTTTACACAAATTAAAAGTGTAAAGAACTATTACAAACTTTGATGGAATATACATATTTCCATAAGCAATAAAACCTTTTTTAAATTAAAAACAAATTCGTTTTAATAGTGTTGTAAGCCACAAATTGATTTGTTAAACAATTTAAAAATATAATAATCTTCATTGATCAAGTCATTGATTAAGTTTAATTGAATGCGTTTCAAATTATATTACATATAATTAAAGGGGATCATTGCGAATAAATTCTATTTACAAATTTCAAAAATTAAAAAAAAACATTCCAATGACAAAATACTATCCATATATTCAGCATTTTTAGATATAAAAAATATATAAAATATAAACTTATAAATTTTAATAAAAATGTTAAAAATTTAAATTTATAAATTAAAAAATATAAACACATATAGAATTAATAAAAATTTATCATAATTATAACAAAAACACTAAAATATAATACCCACATTTATGTAATTTATATATTGATGATGAAAAGTAGTAATTTGATGATAAATTTACAAATGTTTGTATGATTGATTCAACAATAAATCCCACGAGTAGAGTAGTGCAGTGTTCAATGTTTAATACCCTTTTAAAATGATGATGAATAATGTTGTGAGGATGGATGAATGAATGAATGGATTCATAATTTGTTTTTGTGTAAATAAATAAAGTAAATCGTTTTATGAAATATTTAATATAATAAATAGCTACATATTTATGTATATACATTAGATAAAAAGTGTTCTTTGATTTTAATAAAATTTTGTAGTTTTTAAGCTATTGATATTTTAGTGATAATTTCCAAATTGTATGTTATGTTTAAGTAATTTTTTTTCAGAGAAAATAACTCTGCTTTCGTTTTTTTTTTTTTTTTTTTTTTGCTAAACAAAATAAATATTTCTATATATTTTAATTTCATTTTGGTTTTGTTTTATTCTATACAATAGAATGCTATTGATTTTTTTAGAGTTTAATTTACAATTTTATTGTTAAAATTCCTCTTAATTTCATTCATTAAACTCAAACTGGATCCATTTTTGAAGTGTCTGGTTTCACACTCCCACACTTTATTAATGGTTTACCTAGAAGAAAAGAAACCCATATTAGTAAAGGTATATATTTTAGGGATTAGTTAAAAAAAAATGAAAATGTAATGCGTAAGAAAACAAAACAATTGAAACAGTTTAAAAACGTTTATGATTAGAATAATAATTTCAAAAGGAGTTAATTCATAAAAGGTTCAAAATGATTTTTAACTAATTTTGAATAAACATCGATTTTTTTTTTTTTTTTTAATTTAATTTAAAATTTGTTTTATTTTTAGATTAAAATTTATAAATAAAATAAATCTAAACTACATGAGTTTTAACACAACAAAGAAATAACAAACTGGTTGAATTTAGGCGAATCATGTACAATTTTAAGTTCATTAAACCCATACATACATATCACAAAATTTGAAAACAAATTTTAATTAAATATTAAAGTCTAAAAAGTTCTTTAATTAAACATAAATAAAAATTATATTTAGGATGTTAATTTTAATACTCCATGTCAACCGTCTAGAATAACTAGGAGTTTAAGTTGTACTACAATAGAGAGACTCACAGGATGCTAATAAGGATTTCCTGAGGAATAATTCAAGGCTTATGAATATGGTTTTCTGTGTAATACTTTTCTCTAAGACATTAATTTATTTGCTTTTTATATCAAAACTCATCCGACAGTCTAACAACAGCTTAATCACATGTCCCAGTGCTAATAATGACATGAATGGATTATAATCAGCCGCATGGAGAAAATTCAGAAAAATGTAAAAGCCTAAAATTATAAAACACTTCATTTCACTTCAAAAAAAGTAAAGAATTATATAAAATATGGACAATTTTTTACAAAACAAGGGGATAAGTTTTAAAATAACAAATCGATAAACTAAATCCAAATTAAAAACATAATTTTCATTGGACAATTAATGTAAAATAATATCAAGTGATGAAGGAAACGTACTTCCCAACGCACTTGTGATATCTAGCAAAGCATTTCTTTGAACCTTGGCAAAAAGACTCCTCTAGCTTCTCACTCTCTTAAACTGCAAGTTTTATTTCTAAAATTCAAGTTTTCTTCTAAAAGTTATCTTAAAAATTTATATTTTTGAATTAGTTAATAATATTATTTTTAAGAGAATTTTAATAATAAGAAATACTTCACTAGATCAGTATGGTGCAACGTTTCATAAGAACCATATTTTAGCCTAACCTCGCGTGATAGGGAAATTTACAAAATGTCCGGGATACTGCTTTATATTCAAAGTTTGCAGTAAATACAACAGAATATTTAAAACAGTAAAATTAAATTGATATATAATTCACTGATTTTTTGGTTAAAATATTACCAGATCCAAATATATAGCATATAAATAATATTTAAGAACTTACGCAATTTTCTTACTATAACATTTAAATACCTACGGACAATTTTTACATAAACATTCAAACGAGAAAGTTCTTAGATGTGCATGGATGATAATGTCAGCATAAATTGAAAATGGTTAATTATGTTCTGTAGAAGCCTTAATAAATAAATTTTTATATAGTTTATGTATTTTTGGTAATTATGTTATTATTAGTCTTCTCTTACTTATCCTTGTAACAAATCAATCTCTGTCTAAGGCCGTAGTCAAATTAATGGTCATACAATACAAACCTGCAATGGTAAAAGAGAAAAAAACATAAAATTAATATTGATAAACTAAATTTAAAAATTAAATATTTGAACAATTTACCTGGTCTTCCTTTAAGTAAAGACGATGAAAAATATTCCCTGTGGCAAATATTAAGGAATTAATGAACAAAAAACATTTTCATAATAATTTGTAAAAAAAAATTAATATACAATTTTTTAATACATTAATTAGATTTTTTTTTTACAAATTTATTAATTTCATTAAAATCTGGCGTGTTTATGATATTAGATAATTAGAAATAGTTTTGTAAGGTTTACATAACTTTGTTTTTGAAATTAAATAAAAATTTAAATTCGTTCTTAATGTTAAAAAATTATTTAAACGATTTGTTAAAAATTTTATTTTTATTTATTGTATTAAATATTCGAATAAACAAATTTTTCTATTGAAAAATGAAAGCTAGTTATAAGTTTTCAATAATTTTTTCTAATTATATTGTTGTAATTAATCGATTAATCCGAATATAAATAAAATTTGATTTATTGATTAAATTTCAATTAATAAAATAATTATATATATTCGTAATTGATACAAAAGTAATTTTTTTTTTAATTATACAAAAATTTTATATTATTTTATAATTCTGATTAATAATTTAATTGATTTTTTTTTCTGTGCTATAACAATAATGAAAAGTTTATATTTAACTTTTCACTGAAAAAAATTTTGTTTAAGAAAGAACCTATGTGGGCTTTATCCAAAGACATTTTGTAAAATAACTCAAAGTGCCTTAAAGAATGATTAATAAATTAATTTAAATTAAACATTTTTTCCAATAAGTTTGTACATTTAATTCCATTAAGTGTATAATAATTATCTAATCAATAAATAATTAATCGTTTTAGTTAATATATTTATACACAACTTAAGAAGTTTGTATTAAATTAAATTTTTTATTATGAAAATGTTTTTGTTTTTTTTTTTTTTTTTTCTTCTTTAAAATAAAAACAATTTTTTTTTTTTTTTTTTAGTTTTTTAAGTATATATTTTTTTGCTTTAGTTTTTCTTATAACAATTAAATAAGAGTTTTTTTCGTAGTTTTTTTTTTCATTTTGTTTTCTTTCACATATTTCTCTGTTTTATTTTAAATCGTTACATTACAATTACAATATTATTTATTATTTATATATAATTTATTTATTTTTTTACATTATAATTTTAATATAATTAATATTAATTAGGGGTTTTATATAAAATATATCGTTTTATTTTTCTTTAAATTTTTTATTATTATAAATTTAATTTTATTTCTTATTTGTGTTTTCTGTTAAGGCGTTTTTTAATTTTTTTTAATTTTTTGTTTTAGAATTTAAAAATCGTGAAAATAGTTTTAAAGAAAAATAAAAGAAATAATAATAATAATTACAACAATAATAATAATTATAATATTTTGCGCTTGTATTAGATTTTTATAAATATATTTAATTCATTTACTAACTGTTTTTTGTTTTAATATTTAACAATTTTTGTGTTGGTTTTTTTTTTTTTCTCTGTTATTTATATGTATGTATGTATATTAGATTTTATAAAATAAAACTTAACATTATAAATATATATGTTTTTATAATTATTATTTTTTTTTATAAATTTAACAATGCAAGCAAGTTTTAGTGAGTTTTTTTATATTATTTTCATGATCAACAAGTGTATTTCGTTTTTTTCTAAATTAAGCAGTGAGTGTTACTTTAATTTTTTTTTTTTAATTTGGCGTTATTAATAAAAAAATTTCTGTAAATTTGTTTAAACAATTTGATAAAAGAAAAAAATCATTTGGGTTAAATTTGTGGGTTAAAGTTATACGAACGACAACAAAAAAGTTTTAAAATTTTATTTCTAAAAAAGAACAATAACTTAATTTGATGTGAAGTATAGTAAATAATTTTATTATTTGTGAATATAATAGAAATCGAAGGCCAAAAATATGTTTCAACTAAACATTTGAATTTTTTTTAATATGAATTTAAAAAAACCCAAACTTAAGAAATTTTTTCGCTAAACATTTTCATATTTTACTATATAAAAATACTAAAGAAACAATTTTAGATATTTTTGCTTAAAAAACAATAATGGACTACTGGTATTGAAGTTAAACTATTTTTTTAATTTAACTATTATATATCCAAGAAAAAAAACTTTTGATAATGTAAAAAATTATGCTGGTTTGAAGGACTAAGAAGTTTTTAGATTTTCTCCTTAAAAAAAAAAATTGGCTATTGAGATTATTACTATTCACAAATAACTTTTAAAATTAAAAATTTTGTCTCGAATATGTATTTAATATGGAAGTAAATATCCAGGAAAAATAGTATGTGTTTTGTTTAAAGTTCCAACTAGTTCTGCAATAATGATTCAGAGTCATTAACTATTTTGTTTCGAAGTGCCAAAAAATATAAAATTGAGGAACTAATTTTTTAAACATTAATTTTTATTTGAATTTAAAAGTACTTCTTTACAATGGCTTTAGAATCAGTTCTTTAATTTCTATTAAACTGTTTTTTAACAATGATCAACAAAACCAGCATGTGATTAGCAAAGTTGATGAATACAATGATAGAACTACTTTTAAAACAGTAATACTCAAATAGATTCTTTTATATGCCATATACACCAAACAAAAACTAGTAGTTTTTGGCTTCATTCGGTTATTGATTGAAAAACTACATAAATTTCTTTAGTTTTTCCATACAAATCAAAAACTATTTTCATCTAGTTTTTATTAAATTTTATATTATTATAAAATTTACTTATATAAATATTTATAATGCAAGCTGTTTATGTGTTTTTAGAAAATTCAGCTTTTGAATATGATGTAAAAAAGAAACATGTCAGATTTCTTTAATAATTTTATTATTTTTATACATTTTTGGTGTAAATTATTTTTAAAACTTAGTTGAAAACATTTTTATCAGAGAAAATAAGGTATGTAAACGAACTGGTTTTTGAATTTTAGTTCTTCAAAAACCAATTCGTTTTAGTATAAACACCATATTAAAGAAATTTAAAATCATAATACCACATTTACACCAAAATAAAACTAATTGGCATAGATTAACAACTAGATATTTATGTGACAGAAAAAAAACTAATTCAATTGTCAAAAACCCAATTCATACAATAACAAAATACATGTAGTCACATATATTTTATTTTTGTATTTCAAAAAAATTAGTAAATTTTTTGAAAATTTAATATAGGGTGGCTCTCACATAAACTTCTAGTTCTATTCTATGCTAATTGATTTTTGTAAAAACTAAATTTCAAAATCCAATTCGTTTACATACCTGTTTCGTACCCTATGTAGTTTTTGTTGACGTTTTTATTTCTTGATTAATTTTTATTTAATTTGTATTTGGCTTTGAATTGTTTTTAACATATTTGTTAAAAATATTTTACACATAATTTATGTAAAAAAAATGATGAATCAAATGAAATCTTAAAAAAAAATAGTAACCTTTGTATTTTTTTGTTTCATATAAAAGCTGACTGATGTGAAATCATTTGGACAGGATGTTTCATAAATAGTTATTTTAGTAGTTTTTATTTGGTTTTCAACAAAAACTAGACGAAAATGGTTTTTGATTTATATGGAAAAACTAAAGAAATGTATGTAGCTTTTCAATTAAAAACCGTTTGAAGCTAAAAACTACTAAATTTTGTTTGGTGTAAATGGCATATAAAGTAGTTTTCAGCAATTTAGAGAAATTATATGTAGAAGATATTTTCATTACTTCTATCAATAAACATATTTTTATTTTACTAAAATTTTAAGATTTGTTTGGGTTTTTTCTTAATAATTTGTTAATTCTATAAAAATTTAAAACTTTTTCATAACCTTTAATTATTTCATATATATTTTTGTTCTTATTTTAAACTAACACTCACTGTTTAATTACTATTAATGTAAATTTATAAAGCATTTTTTTAACTAGATATATATTTTCTTTAAATTTCCTTGTTGCTGTTACTGTGTTATAAATAAATTTTCTTTTCATTTATGTATAATTTAAAAATTACTAAAATTTACAAAATATTTGTTTTTTGTTTTCATTATAAATATTTTGTTTTAAATTTACATGTTTTAAGTGTTTTACAAAAATATATTTTAATTTATTTTTTGTTTACATAAAATTAAAATAGTTTTTTTATTTTTTTTAAATTTTCTTATTTATTATTAAATGTGCTGTTTAAAGGCATTTTTGTTTTGTTTTAATTATTAATGAAACTTTATTATTTTTCTTTTTATTATATTGTTTAAAAAAATCCTATTTTTTATTGGTTTTGTTTGTTGTGCTTTGATGAAAGTTTTTGTTTTATTATTTTTTTTTTTTTTTATTATTATATTATTAAAAATATATTTTTTATATTATTTATAGTGTGTGTTTTATGTGTGTAATATTTAAATCAAAAGAAAATATAATAATTTGTGTTATTCTTAAAAATTGTTTTTTTTTTTTTTTATGTTTAATTTTGTTTCATTTAACAATCACAAAAAATAATCACATCAATATGTTTTTTTGTTTGTTTGTTAATATATATTTAGGTTTTTTTTATATTTTATTTCACAGCTCTTTTGTTTAAAACAAAATGATTTTATTATTAATATATATTTTATTTATTTATTTTAATAATTATTATATTTTGTGTGTATGTGTGTGATTTTAAAAATAGGGGGTAGAAGGGTGTAAAATGTTAAATATTTTTTATTTTATTTTATTTTTTTAATTATTATAACTATTTCATTAAAAGCCTTATAGAATAAAGAAATTATAAAGTTTTATTAGTAATTGTTTTAGTGAAAAGAAAGCCAAAAGAAATTATTATAGAAAAATCCCTGCTAATAAAAAAAAATTCAAATAAAAATAAAGCAAAATGGTAAGAAAATTAAAAAAGTAAACTATTTTTAATATTAAAATTCAGGGGAATTTTAATAAAAAAAATAAATACTTTTTTAATTTTTTTTTTTTATATAAAAAAAAAGAAATTTAACTGGTTTTTGAAAATAAATTTTACAAATTTCAAGACATTTTGAAACATATTTTGAGTTTATAATTTAAACATTGTAAATAAAATTGTATTACAAATTGAACTAAAATGTTAGAAAATATTTAAAGTTAAATTTCTTTTTTATTCTTTAAAAAAAAATATTTATAGAAATTAATAACATAAAAAATTAAGAAATAAAAATGTTAATTAAATATAAACCACAACCTTAAAGTGAAAAAATTATATAAAATAATATTTTTTAATTCGTATTTTTCTTAATTTTTTTTATAGAATTTTAAATGTATGTTACTTTGAAAGAAAACTCTTTAATCAAAAAAAGAAATCTATTTTATAAATATAAATCTTAACTTAAATTATTTTCCTTTTTTAAAATAATAAAATATATATTTACAAAATAATAAAATAAAACAATATGCAATTTATTTGTGTATGACTAGCGAAGAAATTGCACAGAGAAAATATAAAAAAATATATTCAATAAAAATTATTTATATATATTAATTCAATATTTCTTTAGCAAAATTATAAGAAAACTAAACAAGAAAAATATATTAATAATAATTTACCAATTAAAAAAAATAATAATAATAAAAAAGAAAAATTAAATATAAAATTTTGCATATACAAATTTTAAAAAATAAAAAAATAGAATTGTATACCAAAACGATAAAAATATAACAAAAAAATTTGTTTTTATTAATATTAAGAAATTAAATTTTATTATAAAATTTTGTTTATTAAATTTTATATATCTTTTTTGCGAATACTGACCGAAATTTGTTGTATTTTTTTTTAAATAAATTTTGTCTATATACTTAGAAAGAAAACTGCCAATTAAAATTAAATTTATATAATAAAAAATTAAAAAAAGAATTTTTAAAATAATTTTTAAAATTAAATCACAACAAAGCCGTTCTTGAAAAATAAAGAGGGAGGAAAAGGTAGAAAAAAATATTCAGCAAAATAGAAAAAACAAAAATAAAAATATTTATTATTCGGGTAACAGTAGATTATTCATAGAAATGATGTAAAAGTTATACAAAATTAGTTTACCAATGAATTTAATATAAAACTGCAATTTTGTCATAGGAAGCCAAATTGCTAGCGACTAATTTCAAACATGTTAATAAAGAATTTAGCTATTATTCTATGAAATGATTCTAAGTTTTTAAATCAGTTTCATTAATTAATATGGGAAATAGTATGATAGTATTCATTATCAAAAATCACTATAATAAGTGTCCTTAGCAAAATTGCTGAGTTATTTGCAAAATAACTACCTACTAGTTCTATAAATGTTATAAAAGATACTAAAATGTTGCTAATAGAGAAAATTTAGAAAAAAATGACATTAGTACCCAAACTAAAATGTTTTCTGTGATTTAAATAATCTAAATTAATATTTTTTAGCTTATTTTTATTAAATCTAGAATGATTTATTTTTTACTTTTGGCCACACATTTTAAACATTTGTTTTTTAACAATTTTTAATTAAATTATAACTTTTTGCCAGATTTTCTATATATCATAAACTGCCCCGAAACTTTTAAGCTCTCATAATATAATTCTTAACAAATTCTTAGTTAAAAAAATATAAAATTTTAATTAAAATATTTTGCTGTTTATTTTTTCCCCCTTTTAGAATTTAGGTACAATTTTTTTCTTTGTTTTTTGTCACTCTAATTAAATATAAATTAAAAAAAATAATAATTTATTCAAAAGTTATAAAAAAATTGTTAATCCAAACTTAAAGAAAACTAAAAGTACTTATTTCATTCATTATTATTACATATTTTTTAAAATCAATTTTGCGCCATTTATTTTTTGTTTTGTTTATAACAAAATTTTCTAGTTTTTGTTGGTTGGTTGTTTTTTTTTTAAACATTTTGTTTAACAAAATATTTAAAAGTATGGTTTTTATCACAATTTTATTATTTATTATTTTTTTTTTTTCACAGCACAAAATTGTCGGATTCCTTTTTTTAAATATTTTTATTTTTATATATATTTAATATTTATATAGTATGTATTAAATTGTAATTATAAATTAGTAAATTGTTTAGAAATATTTTTCTTTTTTTCATTTAAAAATAAAACTAAAATAACAATAATTAATAATATAAAAAAAAAAAACAGAAACAAAAAACTAAAAAATAATATATATTAATTCATAAAGTTTATAAATCATTTTAGCAACACATATTTTTTTTATGTAGAGAAAAGAGGTTTTTCTATTAATTATATTTTTAGTTAATTTATGTTTTTTATATAGTATTTTTTACTATATATTATGAGGAATTTTTATGTTAATGTAGTTTGTTTTTATTTTATATACGTAATTTATCACATTCCAATATTTTTAAATATGAAAAAAATAAGTCAAAAAGTCAATATTATGATATTGCTAACATTTATTGCAAAATGTTAAAGAGAAAGAGTTAATTTTTTTTTTTTAAATAATAAAGTAAACAAAAGGACAAAAATAAATGGGATTGAAGTGTAGAGAATTTATTTATTTTTTTAATATTTTACAAAATTTTAATAGTTTTTTCTCCTTGTTTGTATTAAATTGTTTCATCGAGTTAGATTTAAAAGTAAGCAGTTTGAAAGGACCAAAATGACCCAACAAAAACTTTGGTTACCATGTTATGAGTTAAGAGGCTAATATAATGGCTCTTCACCACTTACACATTAGCTGAATAACTCATTATTTTAATACGGTAATGACATTAGAGGCAACTTCTTATCATATACATTGCTTACTTAGATATCATTACAATAACTAATTACTTTCAAGCTCTTCAGTAATGCATTGTAGTCATGATTAGTAAAAACAATAGGGAACTAGTTAAATTTTGGGTAACAAATAACTAGTGAAATATTAGGATATAAAAAACATTTTTTCTTGTTTTTTTTTTTTTTTATTTTAAACGTAAAAAGATTTTAAAAATTGTAATTTAAAAAAGTTAACAATAACCAAAAATATAATAAAAATATAAAATTTTTGATTCAAAATTAATTGAAACGCAACTTCTATGTAATGCAGACAGTATGTTGTGGTCATTACTAAGTAATTACAAACGTAACTATATGTCATTACCAAGTTTTTGCTGGAAATATTAAAAAAAAAAGTACAAAATGATACTTAAAATGTGTTTAAAATGTTTAAACATTTTGAAAAAGTTGAAAAATATTTTGAGTTTTTTTTCGTAGATTTGTTTATATTAAAAATGTAGTTAAAAGATTCTAAAAAAAATGTATTGAATAAAATTTTAATTAAATTGATATAGTTTTAGTTGTATATGAAATTTTTTTTAGCTGGCTTTTGAAATAATAACTTAAATTAATTAATCTTTCTTTAATTCGATGAATAGCCAAGTGAAACTTCTTCTTTTATAGCATATTTCTTTAATTAATAGTCAAAACATTCTTCCATATAAGTGGAAAAGATTTTGAAAAATTTTAGATTATGTAGGAATTTTGGCTTTAAAACTATTAGCGAAATGTGGTATTAAGCATACGTTTTTGAGTTTATACATTTCTTGATTGAATAATTCTTTATTTAATTTTATGTGAGAAATCCAATCTCAAAATTGGTTAAAACTGATACCGATTATTGCATCAACCATACACTTTTTGCGGTGTGACACAAAAAATTACAATACATCAATAAAAACATTATTTACTGATGAAAAATATTTTATACACCTAGAGGATTTTCCAAGGGGGACCTGTAGAATTTTAACAGTTTATTCATGGATGTCATGTTTTTGTTGGACAGATAATAAAGAGAAATCATCATGACAAGTTAATGTGTCCAGCAGTACGAACAAATTATAAAAAATGTATTATCTCTTGCGTGAAATGATGAGCATGATTCCAGCAAAAAAAAAAAAAAAAAATCTTGTGATGTAACAAGTTCCATGAAAGTGACGAATTTGGAACAATGTCAATCGATACCAGGTTCCAATTAAAGAACTTGTAAAAATTCTAAAACTTTATTATCAAAATTGTTGTTCTCTCGACGTGACCAATTTTTTTGTAACCAACAAAATTTCTGGATTTGGAGGGATGTAAAAATCTCAATTGCCAATGCATTTGAAAAGTCACTGTTTGCTATAGATTTTCATTTGGCACGAATTTAATAAGGGTATAAACAATATATTCATTACAATTATAATATAGCTGTAGATGTAGAAATTATACCAACAAAAATTTGTTGGCTTTTGGTAACGACCACTACTTACTATACTCATTACCGGGTAATGATTTGTCATTACTTTTCTCATTTCCTTGAGTAGTGGAATAAATAGTTATCAGCATATAACAAGTCCATTTAGTTTTACAATGGCTCAGTTCGCTAGATTGATTTGTTTAGGAAATTAAATTAATTTCTATTAGCGAGTAAAAACTATTAATAATAATGGCATAGTGAGTAAGACAGTAGTCTTTGAAACATCTTTTTTTCAATTTTGTAGTATTTGATTAACTGCTTATTTGATTGTTTAAAATAAGTACTCTAGTAATGACCCATGAATTCGTGAACATCGCCATATAAAGGTAATGAGTTTTTCACCCAAATTATAAGCAGTTACCTCCTTTTGGCAATGTTTAGATAATTAAATCTCAGAGGCAATTTGTATTGGCCATTATGATCGTACTATTTGACGTCGTTTTAATTGTTCTTGCAGTTGAAATTCTATGCTGATAAAACACAATATACTACAAATTCAAAAACAATGAAATCTCATAATACCGCTTTAATTACGCCTTCACTCTCGAATAGGTACCAAAAAGTGAAGCCTTAGCGAATATATGAACGATGTCATAATATAATTCGATGATATCTCACAAGCAAGTTATGTTAATCAAATTTAACGTCTTAACGACCCTTCTATAAGAAAATCCTTGAGTTCCAAAATTCATATATAAAACTCCAAAACTAATTCTGCTGGACGTAAGATTTCGGATTTAGTTCTTTATAATAAAAAACTAAAAACTATTAGTTCCAATTGTTTTTGATTCAACATTTTTTAATATCTAAACAAATTCTACGTAAGCGTTAATGAATCACATTTTTTTTCAGTTTTAAGAACAATTTTTAATAAAAACTCTTTTTTGTAATTTTTTACCTTAACATGTTTGGAAAGTAGATTGATTTTTATAAAGGTGTGATGAAGAAGTTATTTAGTAGTAGTTGCTAAGAATCCAAGCTTTAAAAATAAGTGAAAATATTAACAGCATGAATAATGGAAATTTACTTTGTTTACTTTATGTTATTTTTAATTAAAATTAATTCCCTTTAAAATTCTGCATTAAATTTAAAAATTTTGTTAAGTTAAATTTTTTTTCTTTATCAAATTATTATTTATTTATTTTTTTTTTTAAATTTTGTTGATTTTTTTCTTGTCGCTTTAATTAATCTTATAAACAAAAAAATACTTTTGGTCTCCTCAAATTTTGTCGTTTTTTCTTTTCCTCTAAAACTTTTTTAAGTGGAATGAAGTAAAAAATATATTATATATTTTTTTCTTTTAGTTTAAAAATAATAGAATTTAAAAAAAGTGTTTAAACAAATACAAACTAGAAAAGCTATTAAAGTGAAAAAAAAAAAAAAAAAAAAAAATATTATTACTTTTTTATTTTGTTTAATAATTATTACGAATATATAATGTTAAAAGAGATCGCAAGTATAAAAAATAATGTTAAAAAAAAAAAATTACTAATTGAAAGAATTATTTTAAATATATTTTGTTTTATAATTATTTTTTTTTTTTATTTTATACAATAAACAAGCTTTGCAAAGACACACATTACCAAAAGAAAAAAGAAATTATTATAATTAAATAATTTTTATATTTTTTTATTATTTTTTTTTTATAGTGTAAGCGAATTAAATATTTCATTTGTTTTATTTATATTTAAAAAAGAGGACGGCTTTTTTTTTTAAGAAATTATTATAGAAGTTTTTTTATTAAACAAGAATTTATTATTTTTGGCTAAATGTTTACTTTGGATCTTAAGAAATATTTTGAATTTGAAATTTATATTATGAATTAAAGAAATTATGAATTATGTTTTGAACAATTGTTTTTCTTAGCTCCGTAATAAATTTTTCTTCCATTGCTGCCTATTTTAAACGGCATTTTTTACTTAATGAAGAAATTAACCATAAAAAATACTGTTTACCCCATGATAGATTACTTTGGAACAGTAAAGTGGTTTAATCTTAAACTTGAATATAACGAATAACGGAACCAAATTGATTTTTAATTCTTTAAAAATCATTAATTTTTGTTTGTAAACCTAACGATCACAAAGTAAACTTGTTATAAAGTGCATTTTTATATTAATTTCTTAGATTTTTAAATTAATTTATTATTTTTATATTTTTTTCATTAATTAAAATTGTTTGCAAAGCTAAATGCAAGTTTGAAGGTGTAAATATTTTTATTTATTTTTCTTCTAACAAGTTTTGGTCTGTGTGTTGTGTGTAAAATTTTTTAATTAATTCTGTCAACAAAATATATTTTTCTAAATATTTTTTATATTATTTTTTATTATTTTCTTATTTCTTGTTATTTACAAGTGTTTTAAATATATCATCACTTCTTTGCTTTTTACTCTTTCTTTATACTTCTTTCTTATCATTTTTCCCTTTAAAAGTTTTTTTTTTTATGTTATTGTTTTTTTTTTTTTTTTTTCTCTTTGTCATCTTTTTGACTAGTTAAACTATTTATATATTTTTATTATTATTATTTATATTTTATTTAGTGTTATACACAAAAATCACAAAAAAATTAAAAACAAAGCTTACAAACCCCCTTTTTCTATTCTTCATTTTCTTTGCTTTTTTATTTCTATTTTCGTGTCATTTTAAAACATTTTCACATTGCTATCACATAGTGTTTCTCAAAAATTAAAAAAAAATTGAAAATTGATTTCTTTAAAATTGTTTTGGTTTTTTTTATTATTCTTTAGGAGAGAATATGTTTTTTATCACTTGTGTTCAATTTCTATTCTTAACAAATTGTTGTAGGCTTTTCTCTTCATTTGGTTGCGTTTTTCTCTTTTTTCACACTTTTATTTTATAATAAAATATTGAGATCATTTATAAATGCTCTTTATTTTGTAATGTTTTGTTTACAACAATTTGTTTTTTTTTTTTCTCATTAATTTAAAACAAAAATTCTTACTAAGTGTCAATGTTTTATCTAGTTGATGAAAAAAGTAGGAAACATCAAAATTAAATATTTCTCTTAATTTAAAATAGAGTACAATTATTTTTGACTATAGAGCATAAAGAGAAAATTTGAATTAGCATTAATATTTTAAAACAATTTATATAGAAAATATGTATATAGTTGTTCTTTATTTTAGTTTTACGAAGAAAAAATAGAAAATTTATTGTTTCTCTCGTTTATTTTGAATTAATTGGTTTGTTTTAATACTTTTTTTCTTTTGTGTCCATAAGAGCCTTCTCCTAATATTTCTTTAATTCATTATTTAAGACTATTCATGCCTTTTGTTTATATATATTATTTCGCAGTTTATTTGGTTCGAAGGACCATTTTTGTTTATTAAACAATGAAAATATTATTGATATTCTTGTTTGGGAATGTCACTGCTGGTAATATAAACTCTTGTCAGCAATTTTTATTGCCACAAAAAAAGTAATTTCTCTGTGTAAATATGCGTTCAGACTAGGCATGAATTTTTGATGATTATCTGAAAGATAGGAAAACAAATTTTGCAAATGTTCTTATACCTTGAATTTGCTTTTTATCTTTTGGATTAAAAACGAATTGTTAAAATATAATACTGGAATAAGGCAAGTTTTCATTTGATAATTTTTAATTTTCTCTTTTGAACACCAATTTTCACATTCTGTTTAATTGAAAATATTCTCCATATCCCATTCCAAAATTTTTGTTGCTCTCTCTCATCAAAGATTAATTTTTTTCCAGTGCTCTTAAACATTTTATCACAATTTGTTTCCTAATCTTTGTTACCAGTTAAAATAATACTTTCTCTTTTATACATATATATATATAAATAAGATCTTAAATAATTTAAGGTTTTTGCTTCTTTTATAATTAGACAAGTATTTTTTTTGTTTTCTTTTCAAGGATTTTTGTATTTCAAATATAGATCCGTTATATTTTCCGCTTAATTTAAAATAGTTTGATTGTTTAGATAGATAGATATCAGTTATAGAAGGAAATGGAATTTGTTTCAGTTGAACAGAAAACATGTTCTTCCTCAACCTGGTTAATGACTAGAGAATAAACTCATTTAAATTAGCACACGTAAGACTGTTATTTAGAATATGTAATATAGCGTTCACACGCACCTCTTAATTGCAATTAGAAATAACGCGATATGAAAATTTTGCCGAGTTAGTAACTCACGAGAACTAATCGTGATTAGTGAAACTAATTGCAAATAACGGCACGATAAATAAGAAAATATATTTATTTATACATTTTACTTATAAACAGTAAGTTATTTTTATTTGCAATAATCGTACGTATAAACGTAATATAAGATCAAATTTTTCCATTCTACATATGCTTGATCATTGAGGTTAATATAGAAGGGAGTTAGATGTTAAAATAATTATGTGCCTTGTTTCTCTTTGGTTTCTCTAAATATGCCCTTATTTACAATAACAGCCTTATTTAAAATTAAGAGAAATATTTTATTTTTAGTTTCCTTTTTTTAAGTTTTATCTATGATTTTTTTATTTTATTATTATTATTATTTTTTTTTTTTTTTTTTTTTTTTTGGACTAGTTTTATTATCTTTAATTTGAGATTAAATTCCCTTTTTTAGTATGCTTTAGACCCTTTTTTATTGCTCTCACACGTAATACCTCGCTCTATTTAACCACCTATTTATTATTCTCTCTCTTTTGCTGTTTTGCTTTGTTTTTTGTTTTTTTAATGTGTATGAAGAAAGCATTAATTAAATTTATTATTTATATTGTTTGAATTAATTTTAGATTTTTTCTCTTTAATTTCAGAGTTTGTGTTCGGTTTTGTTTGCTAACTTTGTTTTTGTTGTTATTAATATTTAATAATAATTTTCTTTTTTTGTTTTTTAGTTTTATTAGTTGATTTACTAATTTATATATTTTTATATGTATGTATATAAAATTGGTGCTAATTATAATTATTGATTTATTGCACATTTAGCTCACAATTAGTTTCACATTTTTAGTTTGCCTATTTTTTTTTTACTTTTTTTATATATATTTTCTTATTTTGTTTCGTATATTTAAATTATGTTTAACTTTTTAGTTTTTTTTTTTTTTTGTTTTCTTTAACTAATGCTGACTTGTTTTATATCGTTTTTATTTTAATATATAAAAATAAAAAATAATTAAAAGAATGCGTTTTAAACCCAAGTTTGTTAATTTTATCTACGATTTTGTTTACTTATTTTTTTTAATATATTAAAAAGAAAAGCTTTTTTCCCAATTCATTTTATTATGATTTGTTTAAGAATGTTTGTTTAGTTTAATTATATAGTTTTTTTATATTTTTTATGTTTTGAAAAAATGCATAGTTTTATTATGGTTGAGATCATTCAGTGTTTTGAAATTTACAAAAAATAATAAAATAAAAATTAATAATTATAATATTAAAAATTTGCATTTTTTTTAATAAATGTTATAAATGTTTTTGTTTTTCTCAAAAAAAGCTTTTCTCTTTAGTTAGACTACAAGCAGAAATTCTATAAATATTTCTCTAATATAAAAAAAAAAAAAAAATAATTTTATATGTCACAAGAAAATCTACGCAGTTATTGGTTTTATTTTTTTTTTTTATATAAAGATAAAAAAGTTTGACTTAAATTATTAAAAAAAACGACTAAGAAAATTCAAGATCATTTGGAAAAAAATCAAAGATTATTTTAAATAATAAAAAATCACATTCGTGCTGATATTGAAACATTAAAAACAAAACATAAAGAATTTATTCACTTAGACTGTTTGTATAAATTTAAAGCTGTTTAATTCATTTTCTTTTATTTCTCTTTTCCTTAACTCCTAACACTCTTCTAGGCCTTTAATGTTACTCTTTTTATACATGTTAGTGATTCTTTTGTTTTTAATGTTTGTTGCTGTCATCGATTATATCATCGATGTTGATGGGTGCGCATATGCAGCACGAGATTATGTTTATGCTTTGATTTCTTGTGACAAATGGGACACTCAAACTTGGGTTCAACACCGCACTCAAAACGTACATGTCTATTAAGGCTATGCGGACGTGCATAAGAATTACCACAGCGTTCACAGGTGTAAGCGCCACCCCAAGAGGTGGAACTGCCACCAGAGCCACCTGAACCGCTAGCACCAGTAGCGCCTGCACTACCAGGACCAGCTACACCTTGACCACCCATCATGCCACCAGAACTTCCACCGCTACTGGAGGGTGTGTGGGGAGCCACTATAGTTGAGGTAGATGCACCAACAATGGCCGAACTACTTGATGGCGTTAGAACACCTGAACCC
The DNA here is from genome assembly GCA_951394005.1 of Protophormia terraenovae. NCBI lineage: Eukaryota > Metazoa > Arthropoda > Insecta > Diptera > Calliphoridae > Protophormia > Protophormia terraenovae. Next base: position 42,810,870 of record OX596077.1, on the reverse strand, counting down.
GACGCACCACTACCAGCCGGAGCTCCGGCCATCATACCTGAGCCACTAGAGACACCAGCTCCTACGACGCCGCTACCACCACCACCACCAACACTACTTGTACTGTAACGGCGTGAGGGCGAGGCAGCTCCAGTTGGAAAGTTCATGAGGGCATGATGGGCTGCTGCTGCAGCCACATGTTGGGCTTGGGTTTGATGGTGTAGACCATGATGTGGTCCCTGGTGAGACGTCGCTACTGCTGCTATGGTCTGTAAGGCTGCTTGTTGTAATTGTGTAGCTGGAGGCATACCTGATGATCCTCCGGCAACTGCTGCTGCTGCTGCTCCACCGCTGCTCATCATAGCGGCCGCCATAGCTGCGGCCGTCTGTTGATCACCCTTGGCTGCAACAACTGCGGCCTGTTGTAAGGCCATCGAAACGAGATTTAATTTAAAATGGCTACTTAAGCGCAAATCACATGGTTGCTCACTCTCCTCATCTTCATCGTCTTCCTCGTCCAAAGTTCGACCAACACCACTCGTAGAGGGTTTATGTTCCAAACCACTTACTACCAATTTATGTTCATCCTCATCATCATCATCGTCGTCGTTATCATCTAAACCCGTACTGGGCTCATATTTTATAACACCCGACCCTGTAGGCAAAGGGCTGGTCTGTGGACTGGTTTTCAAGCGTATACTCTGACGTCTTCGATGTAAAAAACTACTGCTACGTAAGGGAGTAGAATCATCTGTGAGGGGCGCAAAATTACAAAACAAAAAATCGCAATAGAAAAAGAGAAAAGAAAAATAAATTTTAATTATTAGATTTTTATTATACAAGTTTTATAATTTTAAGAAAAAAAAAAAAAAGATTTTTTTTAATTTATTTTTAAATTTAGGATAAAATTAAACATAAAAATTATAAAAAACAAGAAAATTTTAAATTTTAATTTAAAGAAAAATTATATTACCATGAGTAAGTATAAATAAAAATAGTTAATAAAAAATCCCAGCAAAATTCTTGTGAAATATTCAACTTATTAAAACATTATTTTATAAATTAAAATAGAAATCAATTTAAAAAAAATAAAAATAATAAGAAAATTATTTAATTTACCTTTTATAAAAATTTTGCTGAAATTTTTTTTTTTTATAAAAAATAATTTCTTATGAAGTGTTTTTTAAAAACTGTTGGTTTTAAATGTTATGTTTTGTGTTTTAAATGATTAGAGAGTGGTTTTGTTTTGTTCTTTTGTGCTTTGCAGAAATGTGATGCTAGAATTTAATCGATTATATGTAGAATTTGTACGATTTTTATAAAATATTTTAGACATTTCTATACGATTTGATTTATGAGTGTGAATTTTTAAAAAATGCATTTATTACTTATATAAAGCCTTTTTGTTTAAACAAAATAATAGTCAACAAAAAAAAATATATATTTAAAAAATGTTAGTGACAATAAAATTAATTTAATGGTACAATTGATTAAATATTTGTAATGCTATAAAAACACTTTTGGTATTTATTATATATGTATATATGTATTTCAAACAAAACTCTCTATAGTATAGTTACAAGAATTAGCATATTTTACAAGAAAGAAAATATGTAGTTTTAACTTCATAAACATTTTTAAATCATGTATTTCTTTTTTTGCTTTAAATAAATATTATTAAAAAAGTTTTAAAAAATATTTGATGATTTAAAAAATAAAAATAAATTTCTGTTCAATATTTTGTTATAATATTTAAAAACCAATATGTCTGTTCTTTTTTGATGTATTAATACAGGGTTTGATTTTAATACTATATTTATCACATTTTGCAATAAATATCTGCTGCTAGCAAAAAAAAAAATACTAAAAATATTTTTACTGTTTCATTTTTGTTTATAATTGCAACTAAAATTATTTTTTTATTTTCAGTATTGTCAATAAAAATTGCAGCGTTTATTTACAATTTCTTGTAGCATAAACAAAAAATATTCAACTCGTATATAAATTAACATAGAAAAATAATACTTCGTGTTTTAGTCTTGTATACATAATTTTATCGGACACATATAGCACACGAACAATTTTTCTTCGTGTACTGCAATAAATTTTTAGCAAATTTTCTTTGTTTTGATTTTGCAACTATAGTTTTTTTTTTAGTATTTTTATTTGAGCAATTTTGTTGCTACTAATATTTCTTCTATGAAGAATAAAACACACATATATCGGAGTATACATGTATGTGTGAATGTATAACAACCCAGCAGGCCACATGTCCATTAACGACACTTTCATCGATGATGTCGTCTAAATTTGTCGTCAAGAAAATGCATGTAGAGGACAAGTTTGATTAAAAGTCACTTATATTGTCATCATACCCCATTTTCGGCGACTTCAATAACAAAATATAAAAAATTGTCGTACATATTTAGTTCGGTGACAACATGAGTAAAATGTACAGCGAGAATGTCGTGAGTTAGACCAAATACACGACATGATGCATGACATTGTCATGCAGCTCAGGTTATCGTTGATGACTTAAGTGCCCTTTGTTCGAAAATGTCACCAATGTTTGTTCGGAGCTGTCGTACATGTGTCATCGATGACTGTGACAAATCCTCAAGACATCGTCGATATTTTCTACAAGACATGGCCTGCTGGGAACAAATCCATGTGTTTTATTCTTCATAGAAGAAATTTTAGTAGCAACAAAATTGCTTAAATAAAATACTAAAAGAAAACTATAGTTGCAAAATAAAAACAAAGAAAATTTGCTAAAAATTTTTTGCAGCACACGAAGAAAAATTGTTCGTGTGCTATATGTGTCCAAAAAAATTATGTGTAAGAGACTAAAACACGAAGTTTTAGTTTTTTTGATGATCAATATTTTCTGTTTGCTAATAAAAAATTGCAAAGACGATTTACAGTGTTACTAAAAATTCGAAGGCTATTTATAATAATTTTAGTTGCCGTGTGTAGTAAAAATGAAACGGTTTAATATTTATTGCATAGTCATAAGGAGAAGAAATTTTGCTGACGCATAATATTTAAACGCTGTATTAATATATATTTTTTTGTATAAAAAATCGTAACCATCTACAAATCAAAATATAAAAACCAAAAAAAAGAGATTCATGAATGTAGATTAATATACCAGATATGAAACTGTTGCAAAAACCTAAGTCGGTTGTCAAAAATAATAATAACAATAAAAAAATGTTGGTAAAAAAATTTCATTGATAACAAAACCAATTCTGGTACTTTTTTTCAAATCTTTGTTAAGCTATAGATATAAGAAACACCCTACAAAAATTGTCTTAATAAATTTTTCGAATAAGTTATTTTTCACAATTGATCAAGGTTCTTATAAGTTCAAATCTAATTCGAAATCTGTAGATGAGATTAAGAGCACAATTTCTTTTCTCTATTTTCTCTTTTTCAGAACAAAAATATTACTTTTTCATATATATTTTTTTCAATAATGTACAACAGAACAGTTAAAAATTTTTTTTAGCCTTCCAAGTCCAATGTGTTTTTTGGAAGTATATGTGAGACTTATTTGTGTCAATTATTTTTATCTATAGTAGAATTTATGTGGGATTTATGGACGTTAAAGTCATTTTTGGAAGAGGGGTTTATGCACTTTTGGGTGATTTTCGATATTGGGCCTTATATAGGAGCTATGGTAAATTATGAACCGATATTCATAAAATTTGAGACTGTTACTTATACTTATAAATTTATTTCCCTCGAATATTAAGTTGATACTAATATGTTTATTGGATTAATGTACATTAAAGTGATTTTCGGAAAAAGAGTTCATATGGGAACAATTATGAACCGATCTTCATGAAATATGATTTATACTTGTATAAAATTTAATTTAAATTTTAGGTATTTATAAATGTTAATGTCCGGGTTGGACATTTGTATGGGGGCTAGGTGAAATAATTGGTCGATAATAACCAAATTCAGTAGCAAAAAAAAAATCTTTTGTACCAAATTTAATTAAATTATCTTCTAAATTGCGAACTGTACTTTGCGCACAAGCTTTACATGGACAGCCAGCCATCCATCCAGCCAGCCGATCAGACGAACGGAAGGAAATCGTTAAATCGACTCAGAAAGTGATTCTAAGTCGAACGGTATACTTCAAGGTGGGGATCGAAAATTTTTACTCTGCATTACAATTTCTACAGAAACACAATACCCCAAGCACTCATGGTGGTGTAGGGTAAAAAAACATATGTGCCAAGTTTCATCAAATTATCTCTCAGACTGTACATTGCGCACAAGAGTTACATAAGCAGTCAGTCGTGCAGACGGACTAACATTGTTAAATCGTTTTAGAAAGTGATTGGGAGTTGAATGATTTACTTTAAGTAAGGGTTGCAGATCTATAATAAAATTTTGTTTTATGATAAAAATTTTTAGTAAAATTTTTTTTTTTTTACTAAAAATTTTGTTAACCTAAAATATATTCAAAACAACATTTATTTTTCCATACATTTGTCGAAAAATTGTATTGGAAAATTATTTTAAATTGTATGGAATTAAATTGTGTAAACTTTTCATACCTAATAAAAATAATATCTAACTAATTAATATCTAACTTTATTAAACTGAAAGTTACACTTAAGTCCGACTACATTTTAAAAGATGAAGTAAAGTTTACTAAAGTCAAAGTTTGTCATTCATATTTATTATACTCCTGAAGTAATGAATAATTATACTACAAGTCCTTTAATTAAAATATATTTAATTTGAAAAGTATTTAAATACTTAAATAAGTATTTATTAATTAAAATTATCTTAAAGCTTTATACCAACTAAAATTATGTTTTTAATTTTATATTCTTGTTTTTTTTAATTTATATTTATTAAAAATTCAAATTCTTTTTGAATTTTTCTTCCATATAAATTCATATTTAATGTTCGACTTGACAATTTACACAAATTGCTTTAACGTTAATGTTAGTAATTTGTATTTATTTAGTCTTAGTCGATTTTATTTATTATAAAAAAATTGTGCATATAGAATATTTTCTTTTTATAAAAATATTTTACATGCATTTTTTGTTTAAAAATAATTAAATTTATAGATTAACTACTAGATAGACAAAAAATAAAAATTCTGTTGGCAAAAGAAAAACCGAACTATTAGAATGTATTAATGAAAAATTCATTAAAAATAAATTTCAAAATTCTGTTTTATTTCAAGGATTTTATCTGCTTAATTTTGTTCCTTAAAGAACTGAATTTACTTTGTTGATAAGAGAACATTTCTTATCTAATTGTCAACGTTTTATGTATTTGATGTAAAATAATTTTCCAAAAATTTTGAAGAAATATTATCTTACTAAAGTATTATTAAAATTCTTACTAATTTTATAATAATAAATTATTAATATTTAAATAATTGAAAATATGCAGAACAATTAAAACTTTTCTGAAATCTTTACTTGAGATTTATTTAACAATCGAGTAAACAGATAAAGTAGCAAAGGAAACAAAAAAGTCATATTTTAAGTAGAAAACAACACTAAGAATCGTTCAAGAGCAACTATATGATACCCTACACCATTATGTATGGGCATAACAATTTGAAAAGGGGACTTATATTAGACCTGTGGCAAATCGTATACCGACACTTTTACTAAATGTAAAATAATAAAATATACAGATACAGAATAATGGATTGATATTAACATCTACATGATTTTATGCTTTTTAGGGCTATTCCCGGAAGTGGGTTTATATGGGAGCTGAGGTAAATTATGGACCGATTCTAATACAATTTGCCAATCTTTTTTCTTCTCATATAAAACTTATTTGTGTCTGATTATTAACTTGATATTAACATTCGTATGGAATTAATGCACATTAAAGTGATTTTAGGAAGACGGGGTTATATGGGAGCTATGGTCAATTGTGGACCGATCTTTGTAAAATTTACAAAGAATGATACCTATACAAAACTTCTTTGCACCGAGTTTCATTAAAATAATTTTTCATTTTTAAGGCATTTTTGAGTGTTGAATCTATATTCCGGGGGACATTTGTATGGGGGCTAGGTGAAATAATGGGCCGATCACAACCAATTTCAATTTCGTCCTTTTATCAAATCCCGCGAGCCAAATTTCATTGAAAAAGTTTACATGGACAACCAGCCAGCCCGACGGACGGTCATCGTTATATCGATTTAATAAATGATTCTAAATCGATTGGTATACTTTAAGGTGGTTGTTGGTTAACTTTTTCTATGCGTTACAAACATCAGCAATATATATAATAGGAAATTATTTTCATTCAAATTTATATTAGCATCTATTAAAATATATTCACTTTAAAAGGAAAACATATTTAATGGTCAGTTTTAGTGAAATTAAAATCACTTTAAAAGTTAATTTAATAAAAACTTTTTTTAGTCATTCGTTTTAAAGTCTGATTTAGAAAAATGTATTAAAAATTATGGTCTGGTACAATAAGCAAATTGTTTAAAAATACAATTTATATGCAAAATACTTTTTTTTTAAATTTTCATACAATTTGTTGTACTAAATCAGGACACCTTTAGTTTAAAATTTTATATGAAAACTCTTTCAGTTTCTATATAATTTTTAAGTATTTTCCATATATAATTTTAAAATAAATTCTGTTCAATCTATATTTATCAGATCAGAAATTTTGAGAAATTCTTAAAAGACACTGCCTTTTAAGAAAATTGTAAATATTTTCTCACAAAAAAGAGAGACAAATATAAATTAAATACGCATGCACTTAAAATTTACAATTTTTTTATATATGATAATTTTATATTTATATTAAAAATATTTAAAAAATAATAACAACTACAGAAACAAAATTAAAATTATAAAATAAAAAAGAAATATAATTTACCTGTTGACAAAATAATATAGAAATTAAAACAAATTTTAAATATTTTGTGGGAGAGGGATGTTGAAGATTTAAAAAGTAAAAGAACCGGAAACAGCACCAAATTTTTAAAGAAATTTTGATTTTTGTTTACATAAGATCAAAGCCAATTGTTGTATACACTGAATACAGGTAGATAGAGAGAGAGAATGAGCAGCTCTCTTATTTAATTTGTTTTTAGCTTCCGTTTCTTTTCATAAATTGGGAGAAAAAAATATAAAAAAAAATAAAAGCTGAAAAAATATAAAAAATAATAATAAACAAAATAATAACAAAATATTTTCTTTTTAAATAAATTTAACTACAACAATTCAAATTACATACAAAATATTTTAAAAATTTTTCTTTCACTAAAAATTCTATAAAATATTACATTAAAATATTATTTAGAAATATACAAAATTAAATAGGAAAAAATTTGTTCTAGCTGGTTTGGTTTTGATTTTTACTGAAGAATCCTTTTTAAGTAGTAGTAGATATACAAAATTTTTTTTTTTTACTAATTTAAGGTATTTTTGTTCATAGGCTGCTAGAAGAAAAGGCATGCATTATTATACTCTTTAAAAAAAGGAAAAGAAAAGAAAATAGAAATTTATAATAATTATTACTTTAATTAAATAAAAATTTTACGTTTTTTGTTTCATTTGTGTGTTCGATAAGACAAAGTCCAGTCCCTTTTTTTTTTGCTACGAAAACCATTTAAAATATTAGTTTTAGCTACAATCCAACGCTAATTAAGAGTTTACAGTCTGAGGCATATGCTTATGTACACCTACACTCACACACATTAATTTCAATATATTGATTTTTAGTATTAAAGGTGCTTGAAACAAAACCACGTCCTCTAGCACAGGCATACGGAACAAGGGTTCAATTTAAGACACCTAAAAGAAAAAATTGGTTAGTATAAATTATTCTTACAAAAAAAAAAAAAATTATTTTACAAAATAATAAAAGTTAATGTTTAAAAAAAGGATGTAAGGATTTAAAGGATTAATGGAATTGTTAAGGGAGTTTAGTGGGAGTTTTTAAGGAAATGATTTATGATGTTTTATGAAATTTTTGTGTTTGTTTCCTTTTTTTTTGGTGTATAGAAATAAAAAGTCTTTTTGTATTTTTTTTTTTTTTTAATTTTTTTAATATATTTTACATATTAATTTATATTTATTTAATTAATAATTCAAAATTTTTCAATATAGTGTGTTTTAATTTTGTGTGGTAAGTGTAAGAATATTTCAAAATTTATGTTATGTTTATGTTTAAGTGTAAAGTGTTTGGTTTTTAGACTAGAATACACATGTAATATTTATAATATTAATTTATTGTGTTTAAATTTTAATATGTTTTTTGTATGTTTTTTTTTTTTTCTTTTTTATATTAAAAATTAAATATTTTACATTATATTGCCAATTTCATGTTTTTGTTTTGTGTTTATAATATTTTACTTTTTGCTAATTAAAAAGAAAATAATTATCCAAAGTTTTTGACTAGATGGTTTCGTTATTTTAATATTAAAAACTAAAGCTAAACATTAAAGTTAACAAAAAAAAAAATTAAATTTTTAAAAGGAAAATAAATGATTATCATATTTTTCTATAAAAAAAAGAAAGTGGTTTGTTTTACTTTCGAAACATTGACTAGAGCATGATTTATTTATTATTATTATTTTTTTTTTTTTTTAATTTATTTTATAAGTACATGTATTTTATAAATAATAGAGTTTAAATAGAAAAATATACCCTCCTATATAAGGTTTTTATATTGTAATGTTTTGTAAAAATAAATAAAAATAAAAAAAAAAAAAAAACAACTTCTATATTTCTTTCCATTTAAACTTTTATTTGTAGGAGGGTATTATTAAATTTTTAAGCCCTTCTTTTGTAACACTTAACTTTTTTTAAACTTTCCATTTTTTTTTTATTTTCTTTGTTTTTTCAAAGCATATTTTTTACAGCTTTTAAACTTTTATTATAATATTTATGTTATATAAAATAAAAAATATAGCTTTAAATATGTATTTCGTGTATTAAATTAGAAAAAAATCCATTTTATAGTTGACTAGAGTTTAGATTTTTTTGTTCATATTAATTACTGTTATTTAAATATAGATTTTCTTTTAATATATATTTTTTTACTATAAAAATAACTTAAATATTAAAAACAAATACAAATAATTTGTAATTTTTAATATCTTTTTTCTTGAACTAATTCTATTTAAAATAAATAATAAATTAATTTCTTGGTTTGTGACTAGAGAAAAATTAAATAAATGGCTTTTATATTAATAAATGAGATCATTATTAAAAAAAAAAAGGTATTTTAATAATAAAAGAAAATGTGTGAAATTTTATAAAAAAATCATAAATTTAAACTGTTATATAAAATAATTATAAAAATATTTAAAAATAGTAATTGAAAACATAAAATATTGAAAAAATCGAAAATGTTTATAATACAAATTTTTATTTCATTAAATACTTCAGCGTTTTAGTTAAATGATTCCTGAATTTTTAAGAGCTAATATAGATATAACATTTTTCAAACTGTTATACAAATATTTTTTAATTCTTTAATTAACTTAATTATAAAATATTTGTATAACAGTTTAAGAAGTAGTTTAAATCTTTTTTTTTTTACTGTTATATTGTCATAATTTCAAAATTAATTTATTTCAGTTAATTATAAAATAACAATATAACAGTAAAAATATTAAATTTTTTCTACTTTAAAAATACTGTTATAATAAATTTATTTGAATGTTTAAAATCTGACAACAATTTAGAAAATATTAAAAAAGTTTGAGTTTGTATAATATTTTGGATAACAATTTAGACATAAATTTCAGAACAAATAATTAGAGATTTAAAAAATCTGAACATTTGAGACAAATTAATAAATAAAAATATGTTTAAAAAAGTTGAAATTTATATATAAAAAAAAAAAAACGAAACTGATTGAACATCATCTTTTTTAAAGTCAATCAAATAAATTATTTAGTCGTTTTAATTCCCAAATTCATTTATTTTTTAAATTAAAACAAATAATAAAATTATTTAGAGTTTCAATTTCCAAATCAATTTATAAAAATAAAACTGTCATATTTTTATAACAGTTCCGAAAATTCAAAAATATAAAAAAAAACCTTCAAATACTAAAATTCATCAGATTTATCAGAAAGGTTTAAATAAGCAAATAATTTAGAAAACAATTAACATCATTATATAACAGTTTTAAAAAAGTTAATTTAAACATTTTTTCAAATTAGTAAAAATGTATAACAGTTTTGCAAATGTTATAAAATTAATATAAAAAATAATAGAAAACTGATTTATTAATTTATCAAAAAAAGAAAACCATTATTTTTACAACAGTTAAATTAAAACATTGTTAAATATAAAAAACAAAAAATCCTACAGATTATGACCAATAAAAACTGACAATTATTTTAACTCAAAACAAACTAATATACAATTTTTTTTTTTTAATTTTATAACAACCTCAAATTTTAAAATAATTTCACACATTTTCTTTTCTTTTTTACTTTTAAAATATTATTTTGAAAATTATAAAAAAAAAATTGCACTGAAATTTGCTCACTTTAATTGAGGGAGTGTAGTGAGTTTAATTAAAAAATTCTTATTTTTTTTTTTAGTTTAATTTTTTAATTCTTTGTATACTCTCGTTATTACAATAGCTTTACTTAGCTACATTAGTCTCATTATCTACGAAATCCTCGTGCATCATACTATCTCGGCTGGTCTCTACACTTTTCTCATATAACAATTGTATAACTTTCTCCCTCAAATTTTCCAACTTCTATTCGCTCTTCTGGAAAACCAATGTATAGGTTGAGGTGGTAGTGCCATTATTGGTCGATGCGTTGGTATTAATAGCATTATTGTTGTTGTTGGTGGATGAAGCAGAAGCAGAAGATCCTGTGACTGATGCTACAACTGAGCTAACGGCACCACAACCCGAAGTGGTAATCGTTGCATTAGTGTTAATCGTACTGGCTTGAGTTTTCGTTTGTTGCACCAGCTGAGGCTGTTGGACTTGTACCTGTTGCAGTAACATGTGATTTTCTTCTTCGGTACGTTCACGACATTTGGTATTCATATGACGCTTGAGATTACTGTGGACATTGGTGGCATAACCGCAAAGTTTACTGCAGAAGTAACGAGGAGGTTGACCGCATTCATTTTTCAAATGACACTTAAGACTGTTCTTCCATTTGTAGTTGCGATGACAGTTGCGGCATACCCAGGGCTTTTCGATGTCAGCATTGTATATCATATCTTCGGAATGTTCAAGAGATTCTTTACGAGTGCGTTGGTTTTGAGTAATCATACGATAGCGTCTATCTTCCGATATGGTGGATTTGAATTCGGTATTGGAATTTGAAGAGGCTGGTTTTATTTCAGACATATTGGATTTCATAGTGGATAAGGGAGCCAGAGGAGGAGCAGCAGAACCCGACATTTTGGGTTGTATACTTGTTATGGTGGCTGGTATAGAGCGCAATTTGATTTGCACTGGCTGATTGGGTTGTAAACGTAACTTTTGGAAATGTTGATGTTTCTCCAATAACTCTTGAGGATCTTGTAATTCAATTTGTGTAACATAAGGCTGATTTTTACCCGGCTGTTTATTCAAGGACTTTAAGTTTTCCAAGGAAACACGTTTTTTAGCCACCAAAACACGATTCTTTTGCAAGTCCATATCGCCTGCCATATTGCCAGTAGCAGTAGAAGGTACAGAGTGTAAGAACTCATCATTGTCCAATGAAGTGGTGCTGTTATCAAAACCGGCTGTTAGTATATCTTCAAACTCTTCTTCCTGTTCGATTTTAACACTATCAATGGCCCACATCATAGGACTGGAGAGTTTAATATCATCATAGTTCATATCACCTTCATCCTCCTCATCATTAGTTTCAGTGGTGGGAGCATCATCACCTTCATCAGGCATTTCCTCATCTTCATCTTGTGAAGAAGTGGCGGAATTTTCAATTTTAACCACTACCTCAGTCATGCTATTATTATCATCTACTGCATCCAACTCAACACCAGCGGCAGCCAAAGCCGCCTGGGGATTAGCCACAGCAGCAGCTGCATCTCCACCAGCCGGTGTTATACAAGTGATAGTAGTACGTCCAATACTGCCAATACGTTGTATTGTAGCAGTGTTTTGTGATGTCAGATTAAGATTTGTATTAGTAGCTGAAGTTGTTATGGCATTTGAAGAGGAAGTAACTGTCATAGCAGTTGAATTATTAGTGGGAACCGTATTACAGGAGCTCAATTTATTGTTATTATTTTTAGTTAATTGTTGTTCAACTAATTAATTTAAGATTAGTCATATTTTTATGTGTTTTAATTGTTAGTTTAGTTAGGATTTTGCGTTTTTTTTTTTTTTTATTTATTTTTTGAAATTGTAGCGTGAAAAGAAAATTAATTGAAGAGGAAAAAATCAATGTTAAAAATTAGTTTTTTGTTTGTTTAAGATTTATTAAAATTTGATTTGTTTGAAAGAATATTAAAACAATAAGATAAAACCGAAAATCATCAGAAGTTAGAGTAGAAAAAAAAACAATAAAGTAGATTTTTGGGTAAAGGAAAAACTGTAATAGAAAAAAATTATTATAAAATAAAATTGGTAAACAAAAAATTAAATATAAATAAAACTGAAAGAGAAAATAAATTATGAACTTATAATTGTAATAAAATAAATTAAATTAGAAATAAATTAAAATTAAATATTATGTTTAAAATTATCTTACAATCCGTAATTTTATTAAGACATAAGAGAGAGGGAGAGAGTTAAAAAGGAGACTTTGTTTTATTCCTTGAATGAAATTTTGGACTTCAAAAAAACTTATTTCTAAGGGAAAGAAATGTGCGTACCCATTTTTAATATAAAATATTATTTATTAAGGTTTTAAATCAAGACTTTCTCTTTCTTTTTATACCCACCATCAAAAAGATGAGGGGTATATTGATTTTGTCATTCCGTGTGTAATATGTCGAAGGAATCATTTAAGACCCCACAAAGTATATATTTTCTGGGTCGTCCTGGTTAGATTCTGAGTCGATCTAGCTATGTCCGTCCGTCTGTTGAAAGCAGGATAGGGCCCGAATGGAGCAACGTAGGGGATGAAATTTGGCACAAATATTTGGTATTGAAAATGGGCAAAATCGGTTAATAAACAAAAAAGTTAGGGGCTAAAAACTAGAAACACATGGTGTCCGTTTCATACTTTTCCGCTGATATCTCTTAAACAAATGCATATACGACAACGAAATTTTGTATATATAGTTTGATGGTCGATATAAACTTGAAACCCAAAAATGGCCGTGGTCCGCCCACTTTACCGCCCACCTCCCATATAAGGTGAAACTGCAACGAAAATGTGTTCAAATAGTTCTAAGACCATTGTAAAGTCGGAAACAAAAAATGGGCGTGGTGTTAATTTTATCATAAAATATTTTTTCCAAGCGTTTAAGTTTAAAAATACACAATATAAATTAACCCTTAAAGTTGTCAAAATAAACTAGAACCAATTTAAAAAAAAAACCCTAAAAGTTTGGTTAAATATTACTAAACTCTTATATTTTTTTTCTATAGATTTCATTCCCATTACCCAAAAAAGGTCCAAAAACCAGGGTTTAATTAAAATACTTTATTAAAATACTGTCCTTGACCTTTAACCTCTGCTTATTGCAAAATTATATAAACATTTCTTTTTTTTAGTTTAAAAAATAGTGTTTTAATATATTTTTTAATACCTGATTGCTTGGCAATTTTTTCCATATGCTCGGTCATTTGTGGACTGATTTTACTAATTTTAAATAAAAAATTATAAAAACTATTTCCGTTATATTAATGAATTATTTATGTTCGAATGTTTTTTTCATTAGACAGAAAACAAAAAGCTTATAAAATGTTCTAGAAGCTAGTAAAGTCCATCATTTGAATAGGGATTAAATAAATCGCTTTTCAAAAAACAAAATGTTCCTTTTTTTTTTTTTTTAAAAAAAAGCTATTTATGATCCGATTTTTAATAGGAAAATTCTCGTAAGAATTTTCGAATGTGGTGAGAAGGTCTAATATATTTAATGACGAATTTTGTCTAAAATTTTAAAGCTTAAAAACATTTCCATTGGTCACTTGATATCTGAGGACAAAAAAAAAAAAAAACAAGATTTCATAATTTCAAAAGAAAGAAAAATCAATCTTTTATACGAAGTCAGTAATTTATCTAGGGTCTTCAATTAGTTAAATTTCCTAAGAAGAAAAGATTTAGTTGTTCGGTATTTTCACTTATAACACAGGCATTTATTACTGATTTTGAATTTAAAAGTTGTTCAAGTATTGTCAGGAAAAACATGGTTCTATCAGACGGACAAATAACATTTTGCTGATTTTAAATAAGAAAATAACAATTAAAAAAAAAAATAATAATAATAAAAGATTTTATTTTATTCTAGCTTTACATAGAAACATCTACATTATGTACAACTATCTATTTCTCTCTCTTATAAATTGTCCTTTATTGTAAAATTTAACAAAAATTATAATTAACTTAATAAAGTACTAAATAAAATAAATAACTAAAATTTTAAATAAATTATAAAAAAATAAAAAATCAATTCAAATTAGATATATAATTATCGCTCAACTCACCAGAGCCCTCATTATAATTCTTTTCTAAAATTGATTGATCCGCCAACATTAGCCAATTGCGTACTCTAATCCTAGACTCATGCTGAGCAGATGTATTTGTAGTAACAGACTGATTGGTGTTAGTTTCATTTGGAGTAGCATCTAGAATAGTAAGAAAAAAGAAAACAATATTAGTAAAAAAAATAAAATTTTACAAGCAAAATTACATACTATAAATCATTTTTTAAGAGTATTTTAAGAATTTATTTGGAAAATTTCAAATCACTTTATTTAAAAATACTTTTGTTTTTTTTAATTTATTTTAAAAATATTTTATTTTAATTTTAGTAAGAGCAGCAAGAAACATTTTATTTTTAAAGGAAAATTTTTAAAATTAACATAAAAAGGGGACATGGTTTTGAAATAAAAATTAAAATAAAATAAAAAAAAAATAAGAACAACAAAACACAAAAAAAAAAAGCAAGTTGAAATTTAACAAAAAAAATTATAATAAAAAATAAAAAAAGTGTTTTACTTACTTTAAATTAAATAAATGGAAAAAAATGTGTGTAAGGTGGTTTGTTTGTGTAGTTTCAACGAAAAAGAAATATCTAAAAGCTACAAAAATATAAAAAAATTTTCTAAACAAAGAAAAAGAAATTATAAAGAAAATAATGAAGTTTTTTTTTTTTTTTCAAGGCACTTATTTTTATAAATTAATACAGCTTTTCACACGTTTTTGTTTTTTTTTTTTATAACTTTATTATACAATAATAATTTTTTTTTAGGGATTTTTACATTTTTACATATAAAAATTAATAATAAGTATAATAATAAAAAAATATATATGTATATATGGGGAGAGGAAAAAAAATTTAAAACTTATTTTACTAAAGATTGTTTTTTATGAGTATTTTAAAATATTTATTTTTTAATTTTATATAGATTTTCCAACAAATTTTTGTAACAAAAAGAAAATTTTCTTTAAAAAAATTGAGCAAAAATTTTGTTTTAATATTTTTTTTTTTGTTTATTAAAAAAAAGTTTAATTATGTTTTAAAAATTATAAATATTTTTTATTTATGAAATGTCTAAGTATATTTAATGTTTTAAGCCCAACACCAATTAGAACCAATTTTTATTATTTAATATTAATATATAAAAAAAAAATATAACAAAAAATTATTACATTATAGTTGAAAAAAAAAAAAAAAAAAAAAAAAGATAGAGAGTTATTATAAAATATTTTTTAATATATTTTTATCATTATTATTTGAACTATTGTATTGGAAAACAAATACTATTTTTTTTTTGTAAAGAAAAAAATATGTATGTATATTTTTGGAAATATTTTCTTGTTTTCTTTTTTAAGTGGAATGTTTAAAAAGTTGCAGGTCTTAAGAGAAAAAAAAAAAAATATAATAATAAATTAAGGGCTATTTTGTTTTATTTTAAATATATTAATAAATAAATATTATATAAAAAATATTAAATTATTTAAAAAAAAAATATTACATATAAAAAATATATAAAATTATTTGAAAACTATATTTGTGACGTGTTTTGTTGATTGATCAAAAATAAATTTGCATATAAAGGAAAAGAAAACAAAACAATGGAAATCAGAAGAGAAAAGAACAAAATATAAAAATTAAATTCTCATTATTTCAGTTTTTTTTGCTCATAACTTAGCTATTTATAAACCAATTTTATTATGATTTTAAATAGGGAAATTTTCATAACAATTTCCGTTATGTTGATAAATTATTAATATACGTAATTTATAAGGGAACTAATGAATGTGTATTTCAGCAGACTCAAAAGCATATAATCCTTAGAAAATGTCGGGTACATCTGGAAAAGGAAAAAAACTGTAATTCTTGTTTTGGATTTTCATTCATTTATGGGTTCCATTTTGCTGATTTTGAATATGAGAAATCTTGTAAGAATTATCAATATACTAATGTTAACATGATGTCTGGAATCAAAAAAATATATAATTTTAAAAGACAAACGAACAATCTAAAGAAAAGTTCTTTTATATTTGCAAAAGAACGAAGGCCCTTCAATAAATTCTCCAAAATTAAATGTTCTGATTTTAAATAAAAAATTCTTGTAAGAATTTCCGAAGGACAATCTGGTTTCAAGCAAAATAGAATTTTAACCAAAGGATATTCAGAAAAACATTTCTGCCTTAAGAATAAAATCAGTAAATTAATTCATCTCAGAAATTGCAATGTAAGTTGTGCAAAATTTATTCTATGTGTTTGTAGTCGTGTTTAAAGAAATTGATGCAAATTTTTTACTTTGCAAGGATCTTGCTTTCTGAGGTGAATACCTTTAGTAAGTTTAATACGAACTTTCGCTTATAAATCTACAATTTTTGGATAGATTTGATAGTCCTTAAGAAAGTTGATTTTATCAAAAAGAAAACTTGTCACCTATGATAAAGGATATAAAAAAATTCTTGGCACTCTACCAATTTTATCGCTTTGTAGATACCTCTAATATTGTGATGAAAAAAATAAAAGGAAATCTCAAAGATCTCAAGGAAAAAAATAATAATATAAAATTTAGATCATTGGACGATTTCTTTTGTTACATATTTTTAATGGGTTCTTCAAATTTCAGTTGTTATACATATATGGGTTTATGATCTAATCTGTATAATTTAAACCAAAATTATTCTTAGATTTAGATAAATTAATCAAAAGAGTCATGATACTATATGTCATAAAATACCTAAAGAGATTAATATATCATTTTGTCTAATCTCTCTTATATTTCCTTTGTCTTGTCCTTGTCCTTTTCCTTTTGCCTACAAATTATTACAATAATTTAAGAAAAACTTTTTATTTTCCTTTTTTAAAGCACAGCTTTTGGATTTTGTAAAAAATAGCATAAAAATAATAATAAATTAGTTTTAGGGGAATTATTTTCTTAAGGGAATTTTTGTGATAAAATATATTAATATAAGTTATATAAAAAAATATTTTAATTTCTTTTAACACAAACTAAGTACCTGAGGTTTTGTTTTTCGTTTTTTTTTTTTCTGGTTTTTTGTTTAATTTATAAATATGTTTTTTTTTTTTAATTTTTCTTTAACTTAACTAAAAATCATTTACTTAAAAATTAATATAAAAAAAAATATATGTATGGCTTTCTTTTAAATAATTAGTATTATAAAAATGGAAAATAAAATTATATGTATGTATATAAAAGAACAAATTTTTAATTTGTTTGGGAAAAATATTAAACAAATCCAAATACATATTTATAAATACAAAATTTTGAAAATTATACTCTCTCTCTATATGTATTAAGAGTTATACTACATACATATAAAGGTTTTAATTATAAATCCTTAAAAGAGAGTATAAATTATTCGACTTAGCCGAATATTAATATATTCGACTTTTGTTCAAATTTACATATTTATATAAAATTTAGAAAATTAAAAGAGAAATTAACAGATTTTTTAATTTAAAATTTCATTTTAAATGAGTAAATAAAAAAATTTTAAAATTTTATTTTGTATATTTTAAACAACTTTAAAAGTGTGTGGAGTTTTGAAACTTTTGAAGTCAAATATTGTTAATAAACATAAACTTTTTAAGCCAATTTCTGAAGTTTTTTTTTATTATAGAAATTTTGTAAAACTTTTTAAGTTTTATTTCTGGAATTATTGCTTTTTGAATTTTGAGACTTTTTTAAAGTAAAAAAAAAAAATGAAACTTTTTAAGTTTTTTTGTAAACAGTTAATTTCTTTTTTTTTCAAGAATTATTGCTTTTAAATTTTGAGACTTTTTTAAAGTTATATGTTTTTGTTTTTGTGATTTTTTTTTTTTTTTTTGTAAAGATTTACTTAAAACTAATCTTATTTGTTTTATCTAAAGGCACTTTAAAGAAATTTTGTTTTGTATTTTACTTAAAAAAAAATAATTTTTATCAATTGGAATGCTTTAAAACTTAAAAATAATTTTAGAAAATTTAGATTTTTAAATTGAGCATAATATTTGTTTTTATTTTAATCATTTGAGGTATTTTATGTTGATTTTTTTTTTTTTTTTTTTAATGAGAAAAAATAATTGGAAAAAGATCATTTTTTAACAGATTTATTTTTCAAAACTTGCAAAAAGCTTAAATATGAAAAGAAAAATTTAACAATTTTTACTTTTCGTTTCTCTTTTAAACTCTTTTTCCAATTCATTTTTTAATTTTATTTAATTTGTTATTTTTATTTAATGACTCGATTGGTTATCAATTTATTTTGAATTCGTTGCATTTTCTGAGGAATCTTATTAACATTTTTAATATTTATTATTTTTTTTAAATATTTAAGCCATAATCATAATAATATTTATTAAATCTAATGATATAATATTGCCTTCATATTATATTTAATTTAAATAAAAAAAATAAACTAAAACTAAAAGAATGTTTCTGGTTTCTGTTTTTGTTTCTTTCGTATAAACTTCAAAGCTTAAACGTTTTTCAAAATATCCTTGAGAATTATTTAACTTTGTTAAAAAAAAAAAAAATTACTATGGAATTATGTGAAATATTTTTTTTAATAAATAAATATAAAACTATTGATAAATTTTGCAAAATATTTGTTGTGTTTGTTAAATTTGAGAAATTCGAAATTTTGTTTGGGGGTGGGGGACATAAATCGAAAAACCGGCTTTCGAATGTTTAGCACAAGAGGTTATATTACTTAAAAAACTAAAATGGAATATCATTTGTAAAGTATAATTTGTCTTTTTCTTTTTTTTTTTTTTAATTATGTCTTTTTTTGTTGTTTTGCAAGGAAGTTGTAAATTAAGGAATGCCAAAGTTTAAAAAGTATTAAAATTATAAATAATAAAAAAAAAAAAGTGTACAGATTTAACAAATTGCTTGGAAAAAATAATAATGGCATTACGGTTTTTAACATGATTTTTGTTTTTCAACATTTTAATGTTTCATGGTATTTTGTCTTTTCTTTTTGTAAAGATTTTACTTTTAAAAGTAAAAAAATATATATATATAATAAATTATGGTTTAACAATAATTTATAAAAAAAATAAAATTTGGCACACTTGTTTCCATATTTCACACATTTTTATCTTTAACTTCATCTTTCTATATATAACAGCTATAATGTGATTAGAAATTTTCTATTAAATATTTTAGAAAAATTTACCCTGATTTTTTGTTTGTTTGTTTGTTTGTTTTTAAAAATGGTAGTGTATTTACAAAAAAAAAATAATATGAAAGGAGTAAACAAAGAAGATAAGTTTTAAATAAATTTAAACCATTTTAAATAAAATTATTTTATTTTATTTAAAACAAATCTTCTATAAATTAATTTTTCTCTTTTTTTATTTGAGGTTAGAATTTCTATTTTGTTTGTTTTTCTGCCATTAATACGTTTGTTTTTTAAATAAATTATTTATATATTCCCTGATATAAAAAAATCTCTTTTATCTAGCTTTAACATTAAAAACTAATTTAAATTAAACATACAAAATAATAAATTGTTGCATAAAATATAAAAAAAAATTACCATAAATCTTAAGGTTAAACATTTTATTACAATTCTTACGAGAAATGTTGACGTAATTCAGCTACAGCTGAAGATGAAGACTCATCGCCTCCAACGACACCACTTCCACTACCACCACCACCACCACTTATACTAGAACCAGCTAATTGAGCACCTACAGTGGCAGTGGTAAAACTTTTCAAATCCTCTACCTTGAAAAACTTTTCCTTGTGCATACGTTCCATATGGCGTCCAATGTGCATTTTCTGTTTAGCCCTATACACACAGAAGGGACATTGAAATTGTGGCTCCTTGCCACATTCCCATTTTTGATGATTACGCAATGATGATTTCAACTTATAGACACGACCACATTCTGGACAAGGATGACCAGCACCGTTACCAGAGCCACCCACACCCAAGGTTCCAGCACCGGCCAAACTAAGGCCACCATTACCGCCAGCACCACCACTTATTAGATTACTCATGGCATTGATACTATTTAAAATATTGAGACTTATACCACTACTCACATCGGCAAAGGCACTATGGTAGTCGGGAGTAGCACCAGCGCCACCTCCCCCCGAGGGGCCAGTACCACCATTGCCGCTTATATTGCCGGTGGTATTGTCATCGGTATAACTGTTATCACTGAGATTTCCACTATTATTGGCAGCCTGGGCTGATTTTTCGGCTGCTGCTTTTAACATTAATGCCGTAGCCTCTTCTTCGGTAAAATGTTTAATTTTTATACCACCACTACCGGCCGAACCAGCGCCACCACTGCCCGTTTGTGATTTATCCTTATCACTGGCCGAGGAACAATTTAAAGGTGTACTAGTGGCCCCTTGTTCGCTTAAATCATTATTAGAGGGTGTGGGTGAGGCCAAAAGAGAGGGTCGTTTTACAGGAGATTTACGTTCAATTTTGCATATATCCTTAGAGCCAATACCATTACCGCTTACACCACCAGCACCCGAACCTTTTTCCATAGTTAGGTCTGTAGGAAATACTAAAGGATGAACACCTTCACGCAGTTGTGTTACTAAAGGCATGGCCAAACGGGCATTCCATTCATTCCAAGTTAAACCCGCTATACGTGTAATACTTAAATCTGTTTGATGATTTTTTTTGTGTTTTATATTATAATAAAAATTCCATTTTAATAAGGAAAAAGTAAATAATTATTTATTTTTGTTTGTTTTTTTTTTTTATTTTTATTTAAAATTTTATTTAGATAATTTTTTTTAGAACGTAGAGTGTTTTTTATAGATCCCCCGTTGTTGATGATGTTGAGGTAGTTGTTCAATTTAATTTTTTTAAATAAACACAAATTAAAAAAAAAAGGAAAAAAAGAAAGAAAAACCAATAAATAAAATAATAAAAAAAACTTAAAGGACAAATACTTAAATAAAAAACAGTCAATAAAAAAAATATTTGAAAACAAATAAAAATTACAAAATATTTTGGAAGATTATTATTATTATTTTTTTGTAATTATTAATATTTTAAATTTTGAGGTTTTTAAATTCTTAAATTCTTTTCAAAACCTTCAAATATTTAAAATTGTAAATGTTAAATTTTAATAAAGAAATATTGATTTTTTTTTTTTTTTTTTTTTTCAAAATTTTCATTAAAAATTTATTTAGAAATTCAAATTTAATATATTTAATTTTTTTAATAAATCCATTCAAGTTTATATAAGAAAATAAAACATTTTTAATTTAAAATTTGTACTTTCCAGTAAATAATTTCCCAATATTTTGTAATTTTCTTTAAACAAAATCATATTTGAAAATAAAAAAATAACTTAAAGCAACATTTCTTTTTGTTTAATTTTTAGGGGGAGGGAAAAAATTATTAATATTATTATAATGCCAACGCCAATTTAACATATAAAATTAGATTAAAAAAAATATAATTTAATTCTAATTGTGAATGAAATATAATGGGAATGGATGAATGAAACGATTAATGAAGCAAAATGAAAATGATAAAGCCGTCGAATGAAAAGAAAACTTAACACAATAAAAAAAGTAATAAAGTTATGAATTGATTTATGAGGACAAAAGGAAATTTTAAGCAATAAAAAATAAAAAAAATAACAAAAACTTTTAAATGTTTATAAGGAGTCTCTAAGGATGAATAATTATCAGTTGAAGCTAATGCTAAATAAGTTCCTAGAGAATAAATTTCTGACTAAAATTTATTTTCAAATAGCTAAACAATTATATCAAAATTAAAATAAAATAAAATAAATTTTATATAAATTTTTAACTAATTTTAAATGTCAGCTTACTTTACTGCATAATTGTGATCAAAACGGTAATCTGTAATCATTCTAGAGAACAAATGTATAATTGTAAATTCACTTTAATTTCAAAATTTTTTATATAAAATAAAAATATATGTTGTTTTCATTTAAAGCTAGTTATAAATGCTTCCTATTTAGTTTACTGCAGACATGTCTCCTAAGCTGTAATCTGTTAGCTTTCTCTATAGACTCTATTACTTTTTTTAATGTCAAGTTTTATTTTTTTTCTATTTCAATTTTAAAAATTAAATGCAATTTTAATATAATAAAGCAAATTTACAATAAAATGAGTTTCGTTTTTCTTTTAAATATGAATATGAAATAATAAAAAAATTAAAAGCAAATTCTTTTTTTTTTTTTACTAAATTTTTGTTTCAACAAAAAGCAAGCAAATATTTACACAATATATCAATAAAAAATAAAAGCAAATTAAATTAAAAATTAAATTCAAATTAAAAGAAAAACAACACAAAGAAAAACACGTTTTAATTGTAACAATTAATGTATTTTGTAAAAAAAATAAAAAAGGGAAAAACCTTAAAATTTGACGTGATTTCTCTTTTTAACATTGGGAGGTTTTTTAGGGGGAAAAAGGAAGCGGCACACAATTAAAAATCTTGTCATTAAACACTTTTTTAAGAAAAGATTTTAAGCAATTGATATTAAAAAAAATCTGTATTTAAAATACTTGCAAATACAATATTATTTTAAACAGATTTCTTTTCTTTTAAAAAATGTTTAAAACTTTTCTTCAAATTTGTGTAAATGTGGTAAGTGTTTAAAAAAAATAGTAACAAATTAATTGGTTTAAATAAGGAAAAATAAATAATAAATAAATAAAATATAAATTACAATTCCTCTGGAGAACACACTTTGTAGTAAAAGACCAAAAGCCGCCTTTTTTTAACAAGTCATTGTCCAATAAGATGTTGAAAGAGAGGATGTGGTTAAACTTCCAGGTGACCTAGAAAAAAGAGAAATATGTTAGTGAAAGAAAATAAATTGAAGCTGGAAAAAAAGTTAAAAATGCTTAAAAAAAAAGTTAAGGGATAACATGGTGTAAAGGCTGCCTTATAAAGTTTGAAATATATGTTGTGAATTTGCTAAAGCTTTAATAACACAATTGTTCAAGAAAATAAAGCAATTATTAGCATAAACCAAACACATTTGGGAAATAACAAAATATGTATATATTTATATTAAACCTTTTAGGATGACATACAGACAAAGGCAACTATAAACACATTTGAAGGGTCAACAAGACTACATTCTGACAAAAAAAAAAAAATGTAATAAATTTTTTTTGCGAAATATTCACAGTGTTGTCTTTTTGAAAAGGGAGAAGAAATGCAACATTTTATGACAATGAAAATGCATAATTTTTTGGCACAAAGATTATTTTTCTTATAAAAGGGCAAACAATTAAGTAATAGCCCAGCATGAGTTCACATGATAATGCACAAGTTAATTTTAAGTTGAAACATGCCTAATTTGAACATTGGCGTGTCAATGGAGTGAATGGGTTCATTTTAAAGAAACAACTTGTCATCAAAACGAGTTCTTAAAATCAATGAAAGTTTGATGATTCGATTACGTTTTTTCATTGGTGAGCATATTAATATATGCACATTTATATACCAAAAGATTATTTTGAACATCAAATTAATAGCAGATTTTATCAACAAATTTATGAACAAATAAAAAGTACTAATTTTTAAACTTTTTTTTTTTTAATTTAAGTACAAAAAAGCCATACTCGTAAATAGTTTATAAGTACAATCGAGTTAATATTAAATACTGCAATTCCAAAACTAGAGTTAAATTGCAGGCATTAAACGTTATTTTCACGTTAAGATCACAAATGATAAATTTGTTATGTTTAAAGAAGAAATAAACAATGCATTTGAATACAAAAGTTCTAAAGATATCATGAAAATATTCCATCTCTTTGAACAAATGCAAACCATTTTTTGCTGGGTAGGTTTTACTAATTATGATACAAATAGTTCAAACTTTCAGTGTGACATAACATAAATAAATGAATAGAGCAAAAAATGCAAACTTTTTTTGTTATATTAATTGTAAAAAATATATAGTTTAGGATACTCAGATGTTGGACAGAACTTTATAAAGGTTTTGAAACATTTTTTATTGCTTTCTTTATATACTTTAATCCAAACAGTCAGGACAAGGGTTAACCTAGAAAAATAAAAGAAAAATATATTAGTATGAAAAAGTTAAAAATCAAATATTTAAAAAAAAAATCATTGAAAAATATTATCCTTTAATAAAACTCTGGGTATTTGTGTAATTACTTTTTTTTAGTTGTTTATTGTTTTTATTATAATTTTTATTTATCAATTTATAGTTTCTTTTTTTATACATTTATAAAGTAAACTCTAATAAAAATGTTTTACAACTGCTTACATTTAATAAAGTGTTTTTCTTTTTCTTTCTTTTCTGGGGAAACATTTTTTACAGTGTTTTATTTAAATAATAGTTTATATTTATTTTATATATTTTTTTATTTTTTATATTTTTTTTCTAAGTTTTTTTTTACAAGTAATTTAAAATAAATTTTAAAAAATTATATTTGTAATTGCATTTGAATTTTATTTTCAGTGTAACTTGTGCTGTTTTATTTATTTTATTATTATTTTTTATTTTTTTATTTTTATATTTTTTTTTTTTATTTTTTTTTTTTTATTTATTTAATTTTTTTTTTTAAGAAACACCTTTTTGTTTTAAATTAATTTTAATGGAAATATTAAAAATTTATAAAATTTTGTTTATATTACATTTTTTAACTTTTATATTATTAAACTAAAATCTATTTTTAAAAATAATAATAAAAAAAATATTTGAACATTTGTTACTTTTATTGAAATAATAAGAAATTAAATATTAAGGATATCTTTTTTTAATTAGCTTTGCTTTCATTTATTTAAATTTAAAACAAACATATTAAATTATTTAAGAAAACATTTAAGATTTATACCCTCCATCTTTTTTTATAAAATTTGTGTGATGGTAGCTAATAGAAATTTAGAAAAGTAAAATTTAAATTAAATACATTATGAAATAAAATCTCTAGTTATTATATAGGAGCCCTAATGTTTCAAAAGTTTTCTTCAACATAATGACTAAAAAGCTGTCAAATTTGTTTAGTCGCCATCAGACTTCATTAGAAACTTATAAATTTTTATTAAGTATAACTGGGAACGCGTGATAATTACATATAACTGCTCAGCAAAAAAAGAACTGAAAAAGTCATGATTTTAACATTGTGTTGTCATGGCAAAGAAGTACTTAGTGGTGAAAAAGAGCTGCAGAAGTTCTTTTTTTAACCCATGGTTGTCATTGGTAGGCTGTTATTCTTTTATACTTTTTGTTTATTGCTTTTGAAACACTTCTCTTAAAACTATGTTTATACAATTTTTTTATAAAAATTCTGTTTTTGCCCTATTAAATAATAATAAAAATGCTTTAAAATTTGTAAAATTTAAATTTTGCTAGAAGTTATTACCATTTTTTCCCGCTAAAAATTCATTTATTTTCACCTTTTTGGAAGTAATTATTAAGAACTTCCAAAAAAGTTTAAAATATGAACTTTGTTCCACTTTTGAAGTTGTGAAAATGTTCTTTTTTGCAAGAACTTCATCTTTTTTGCTGGGTGATGTTTACTAACATAAAGTTAGATTAAGGATTAAACAAAGTTGTAAATTAGTTTACAACCGAGAGAGCATAATAAATTTGCTTACTATTTGTTTAATGAATTTTCATTATAATGTAATAATTTTAATTTTGCGAATTAGTAGTATTCTGTAACTTAAATTATATACCAACAAATGTATGATAATATTTTATTATTTTTTTAACAACCTAAAACATCTGGGAGCTCAGAATTAAAATATTATATTAAACCAGGGATTTAGTATTAAAAATATTTGAAATTTAGAAATAAAATAACCCCTGAAACGTTTAAAATTCAAGCTATTGCCAATTTAAAACTTGAAATAGTCTTGAAAAACTATACAAAATTTAAATAAAATTTATTTATTTCCTATTTAAAGTAAAGCTATGTTCACATTTGTCAAATATTTGACCAAATTTTCGTGACCACTAATTCCACAAAAAAATTGTTTAACATCGTTTGATCTTGCAAGCTTTTTGTAAAGAAAACAGTGTCAAACAAGATTCGGTAAAATGTTAGCTATGATAAATGATATGATACATGAATAGTGATTACATCATTTTGGTCAAATATTTGACTAATCCGAACATACCTTAACTTTTATAAAAGAATTCTTTATTACTAAAAGAGTGAAGGGTATAAATATCTGTTACGACCAAATGTATCATTACAAAATTTATTTTAAAAGTTTCAAAAATAATTAAAATTTTATTCAAATTGAACAAAAGAAGCCTCATTTTAAATAAAAATTTTGTATAAATTTTTCTTTTTTTTATATTTTATTTTTGTTATTTTTTTTTTATTTTATTAATTTTTTTTTTTATTAATTTTTTCTATAAAAAGTAAAACTTTTGTTTATTATTTTTATATTTTTATACATTTTTATGTATTTCTTTTATGTATTTATACACATTTTTAACACTACTTCTACAAGTATTTAAGAATTTTGTTAATAATTTAAAATGTTAAACAAAAAATTTAGGCGACAATCTCAAATTTTATATGGTATTGATTAAGGTAAATCTAATTTAGTTTTAGTTAAAACGTTGAAGGAAATATTATTTTTATTGTAAAGTTTCAAAATACTATTTTATTTTTTATATATACATTTTTATTAAAATGTATTGTCAAAGAAGAAATATTAAATATAATAAAGCACAAATTCATTATTTTAAGGTAACATGTCTTTATATTACTCTGAGAAAAAAAATGTTACATTTTAAAGGGCATTTAATATAACACCAGGTTGTATTTCATTATTTACTTTTAAGTTCCTGGTTATGGTTTCATTTTCAATATAAATATTTTGATTTTAAGTTTGATAAAATTTTTTCCCTTTCTCTGGTTTTCCTTTTTAAGACAATATAACTTTATGATTAGATAATATTTGATACGCTAAAAATCTTCAGTAAGTAAAGTAGTAAAATGAAAAAAAAGTAAAACATTTTTGAAAATACAAAATGCTTTTTTTTTTTTTTCAATTTAAAAGGATAATTGCATGAACATTTTAATGTGTTACTTTTTGGCATTTAAATTTTTAATAATCGACGAATTTTAATAAAAATTAAAATATGTTGTAATTTTGTCAATATTTAGATTTTAAATTTAAATAAAGGAACTAAACGTTAGAATTGCAAACCTGTAATTGTTTTTATAAAAAAAAAATCAAAAATGTTAACTAATCAATGTTAAACATTTTGCTGATGTAACAAATATGTTGAATTTTTCTTCATTTTGTTTCTGGCTAAAATATTGACTTTATTTTGGCCATTAACAAAACACGTTATAACTAAAAAAGATTTACCCCTCCTTTGTATTTAAAAAAACATACATATGTATATGTATTAAATTTAGAAATCTTTCTTTCAAAATAATAATGTTATATACATATATAATTGTAGAATAATTTCTTTAAAAACTAATAAAAGAAAAAAATATATAGAAAATTTTATAATTTTTAAAATTTGAATAATTTTCTAAATTAGACAAATCATTATATTGAAATTAATTATACGATTTAAAGCTACTACTTAATTATAACATAAAATATGTTAAATATTTAATTTTTTTTTTTTTTTTTTTTTTTTTGTTTTTTTATTTTTGCACATGAAATCTAAAATTATTAGTAAAATATTTTCTTTTCTTTTTTTTAGTTTTTCATAAAATGAAAATCTAAAATTAATTCTATATTATTTGCACATTTTGTTTTTACTTTTTATAAAAAAAAAAAAAAAAAAAAATATTTGAAAGTAAATCGAAGATTTAAGGTAATTTTCAAAATTACATTCTGCTTTTTTTTCATTCTTTCAAACTTAAGTTTTAAATTATTTTGTAAATTAAAGAAAAGAATTTTTTTATATGAAAATTTTCATAAAATTATAATTTTTAAAACAAATAACAAATTAATTTTAAGGTTAACTTAAAAAAAAATAATAATCAATAATAAAACAACAAAAATAAACAAATGTTTTTATATAAAAACTATAAAAAAAAGTTATTAAGAAATATTAAAAAAAATATGAATAAGAAAACAAATCTATTTTATAAAAATAAAGTAAATGAATTTGAATTCAGCCCTTGAATAAAAAATATGCTCTCTGAAACGACTTTTTTAATATGGAAAACCAATGAATATTTAAAAATGTTTTAAAACTTCTATTGAGTTAAAAAAAAAAACTACAAGAGTTTAAATAAATTTCGAATTAGTTCAATCTTAAAAATTCCCAGATTTATTTCAGGGATTTTGAATACTTTAAAAAATGTTTATTTTAGTAGCTTTCAATCGCCTCATAGCTTTGGCGATATTTATTTCTTATGGAGATTTATGTTTATAGATATAACTAAAAGCATTATGTTGAATTATAAATTCATATCTTTTAAACTCTCCTCAACTGATTCCTCTTGAATTGTCTGCTTTTGAGAAAAAAATATCTTGGCTAGCTTTTTAAATCTGTTAAATTTAAGGGCTTTTGGGTTTTTCTTTTATCGCCCACAATTATAAAAAAAAAAAACAATCTAAAATTTATTTCTCTTTAGATTTGAGCACATTTCGAAAATAAAACAGAAAAAAATAATAATTAAATAAATTTGTGACCTTCAAAAATTAAAACAAACTCAAATAAAAAATTATGTATATTTTTACTACTCACGTGCTCGCATAAAACTCACTCTCGCCTTTTTCTCTCACCTACATACAGATATAGGACATTCATTTTTTTAAATTTTACGTCCCCGTTTACTCTCCAACTGTGGCTTATCCGGATGATGTTTACGTACATGCACACCCAAATTACCTCGCTGTTTAGCCTTATACGAACAATAAGGACACGGATGACAAGGTTCCTTACCACCACATTCCACATTCTCATGACGTCTTAAGGTTGACTTCCAACGATATTTCTTACCACAATGACGACATACATATTTGGATTCATCACCACGTTCATCATTGGGTCCCAATGAAGAATCACTTAACGATAACTCATATGTAGTAGCTGAGGGTTGTGTCAATTCGCTGAGGTCATGGCTGGACTCGGTCTTAAGTGGTCGTGCCGTTAAAATGGTATAACTTTTGGTAATGGTCGGTTGTTCATGCACGGTCATGCCATCAGGAAGAATGGCCTCTACACTTGTGGTATTGTCATCTTGTTCTTGTAAATGCAATTGCTGATGATGTACAACATGGGTTGTGGTTTGTTGTTGCTGCTGGTGATGTTGGTGTTGTTGTACTATATGATGTTGTTGGTGTTGATGTTGCGGTGACGCTTGTATATGATGTACCTGTGCTTGCAATTGATGATGCTGCTGCTGTTGTTGTTGAGCCTGTTGCAATTGATGATGTTGATTATTGGGATCCTGTTCTATGGTGGTTATCTGTGCCGTTGTACCCGTCGACTGCATATGTTCAGTAATTTCAGTCGGCGCAAATCCGATACCAATTTTTGTACCATCCGGCAATTCTATATCATCTATTTCAGCATATTTCACCAAATCACTTATAATTGCCGCCGATGTCTGTGGATTGTTCAAATCAATTTCACTGAT
This sequence comes from Protophormia terraenovae, assembly GCA_951394005.1. NCBI lineage: Eukaryota > Metazoa > Arthropoda > Insecta > Diptera > Calliphoridae > Protophormia > Protophormia terraenovae. Next base: position 42,780,717 of record OX596077.1, on the reverse strand, counting down.
TTCATATTTAGTACCATCCGTAATTTCATGTGTTTGTGGATCATGAGCTTGTACAATTTGTACACTACCAGTGGTAGGTGTTATGATTTTACCACGGGAATATTTAATACGTGAGACCAATGGTTTTTGTTCGGTAATTTGTACATTGCGAAGACCCATTAAATTGATAGTTTGTGAATGGGTACCACTAGCTGTGGGTGTGGTGGTAACAATACTTTGTACTTGGGGATGGTGTTGTAATTGATGATGTTGTTGTTGTTGCTGTGGCTGTTGATGTTGTTGTTGCTGCTGCTGTTGTTGATGATGTTGTTGCTGCTGCTGTTGCTGGGGTTGTTGCTGTTGTTGATGATGATGGTGTTGTATAATTTCATGTATTTGTTGGGATTGTTGTTGCTGTTGATGCAATTGAGCCGGTTGAATTTGTTGGGTTTGTATAATGGTGGCGTGTGGATGATGTGTGGAAATTGTTGTCGAGGATGGTATAATTTTCTTTATGTTGATCAGTTCTTTGGGAAAGAAAAATAAGAATAAATTAAGTGTTAAGAAAATATATTTATAATACAAAAATCTAACAACTAACAACTAGACATGAAAGTCCAAAAAACCTCAATCTAATTCAATCAATGTTTTAGTTAAACAAAATATTCTTTGCATGAATTTTAAAACTTAAATTGACATTTTAATAATATATTTTATTAATATCAAAGTACCTTAATAAAATTGTTATTTATATTTATAAATGCTTGGTTTAATTGCAACAAGTTATTTGAAATTAAAATTTTAAATATATTCAAGATCATTCATTACACTATATTTTTTGATAATAAAGTATTTTTCTATAATTTAAGAATCCCAGGAAAACTGTATTAGTTCTACAACTAGTTCCAAACACATGAAAATAGCATGTATTTATTCTACTTTGGCGTTACTACCAATGATTTTTGTTTTAAATGGTCACCTCCAGAATTAGTTATGTAGAAGCGTTATCTAGTCAGTACACATTCTATGGAACGGTTCTAGAACTAGTTCTTTAATCAATGATTTTTTTTCCGAAATTGTCACATTCAGAACTCATGCTATAGAAGCGTTAGGGAATGCTTTCAGAAACTGTTTTTTGTTTTTTTACTTTTTTACTTTTTATTCTAATGAGCCATTTCCTAGAGGACACTTTTTAAATTAGTATAATTTTGTTAATTTTTTTTTTTTTTTTTTTTGAAATTTTTTCAATTTTTTATTTGAAAACAGTTCAAGCATGTCATTTGGGAACCAGTAATTTGTTCAAAGAAGTGATGTAGAACTCATACAGAATTAGTTCTTAAGCACTAGTTTTCAAAATCATTCTCTAAAACGAATTTAGAATCATAATAAGGTTCTACTCGACGAGTTCCAGAACTTGTTGTGAAGCCACTAGTTCTAAGAATGTTATTAAAGAATCTGAAGTGGTTGTGATTACACCAGTTTTAGAACTAATGATTTTAGAATAAGTTCTAGAATTTTACCTGGGATCGTAGAAAACCTATTTAAATAAATCGGGATGTCTTTTTACGAATAGTTGAATGGAATCATAGTCACTTGAAGTAAAAACCCTAAAAAAAACTTTCGAGGTTATTTCACAGGAATTAATATTTTTAGAAATTAAATACATAGATAAAATATTTTAATTCACTTAAGAATTATATTAGTTTAAAAAATGTATTCAAATTTATATATATGTATGTATGAAAAAATTCTTTTTAACTTACCACATTCCGAGGAGGGTAATTTTATTGTCGGACTTGTAGTCAATGTCGTAAATGTGGGCTTAACATCTGGAACCTCTTGTATTTCGGTTATCTGAGCTGATGTCTGTTGTACATGGGTACCAGTAGCTGCTGCCACTGCCGCCGCTGCCACTTGATCTTCATCTTGTGATGACAATTTAGCAGTTGTTATGTTACCCAATTTCTTTACATGTAATATGAAACCATCTTTATTTTGGGTTATAACAATATCATTACTTTCCAACAAACAATCATCCAATTCAAAATCATCTGGGTTAATATCGGTCTGTTCGGACTTATCATGTTTAACTAAATAGTTAATAAGAAAATAATGTAAGATTAATATAAAGATAATATTAGAATTATTATTCATTTATTAACAAGAGTTTTTTTATTAAAGATAATAAAGAAGAGAGTTTTGATTTTTGTTGGATTTGCAAGCCAAATTTTCCTTTTTGTTATAAGAAAAATAAAAAAAAAACATTTAAATAAAAAAAATATAATAAATAATTAAACCCCTTAAACCTATAAGTGAAGGTGTTAGCTTTAAAAAAAGATAAATTATTTTGTACTTATATTTTTTCTTTTAAATAATTACACACATATTTGTTTCATAAATTTGTTTTTTTCTTAAAATTTCTCTTTTTTGTTTGCTTTATTTTTATTTAACAATATTAAATTTTTCTTTTAAAATTAGGTATATATTTTTATTAATATAAATTTAGTTTTCTTTATAAAGTTTCTTATACAATATTTTTAATAAGCTTACCTGAATAAATTAGGGGGTTAGGGGGACAATGGGTTTAAAGTAATTTTTTTAGGATTTTAGTATACTCTTTTAACCCTGAGATCAAAAAAATGTTTAATTACAAGAAATACAAAAAAAGTAGCTGCTTTCATTAAAGATTCTTATCTAAATTGTAAATATATATTTTTAAAAAATATTATGTCAATAACCAACCAGCAATGCTATTAAATACATATTTGAAATATTTAACGGTTTCAGGAAATTTTTTAAGAATTTGAAATATTAGTCTATTTAGACATTAATAACTTATTTCTTAAATATTTTAAGGCATATCTTGATATCTGAAAGAAAATATTTTAATTTTGAAGTTTATTTTAGTGCATAAGAAAAAGAGAACCGTTTTTTCTTTAATGATCTATTAGATACCTTTTAAAGAATTTTTTAAATAATATTTCAAACAATTATTGATGGCATTATATACAATTAAAACTTAACACCGAGTTCGTATAGAAACTTATATAAAAATAAAAAAAATGCATACAAATGTATTTTTGTTAAGCACTCTTTAAATAAAACTATTACCAGCTCTTGGTTAAGTAAAAAAAAAAAAATTAAATAAACTTTTCGGTCCTAGTTCTTTTTTAATTTTTTTAGTTACATTTCTAAAGCATTTCATTATTTTCCATTATCTAAAAAAGTCTTATTCTGTATGTTATAATATTCTGGATGCTGTGTTCTAACATGTACATTTAAACTATGTTTATATCTTGTTACATAATCACAATATGGACATTTCTCTTGAGGAGAAATACCACATTCGAAACGCAAATGTCGTGATAAATTCTTTTTATATGTATAAACTTTATCGCATCGAGGACAGACATGTTGGGGATTACTACTACCCCGAGGACTGGATGTTGAGATGCTAAACGTTACATTGGAATCATTAGGAATATCAGGACTATTAAAAGCATTGCCTGTATAGCTGCTGCTGCTGCGTCGTGTTGTAGGTGACTCTGTATTTGAAGATAAATCATTTCTTTTGGATTTTTTCTGTTTAATTTCCTCCAGAGCAATATTATTCAATGATGTCACCGATTTCACCGATATGGTCCAATAATTCTCTAAAGCGTGAGAGCCCATCAAACAAACAAACGACAGGGATTAGGAGAGAGAAAAAAAGAAAGAAATTTTGTAATAGGTTAATAAAAAGGAATATAAGATAAACAAATTAAAAAAAAAATTAAAATAAAATAAAAATGTTAACAAAAAAAAATTAAATTCAAATTATAAAAAAAAAGAAAAACTGATAAATATTAAATTTAATTTTAATTTAAATGAAAATAATAAGCTATTTTTTAAATAAAGAACTTATATAAATTATTTTAACTAAATTAAACTATTTGAAAGAAAATTGTTGCAAATAATTTGTAGAAAATAAATAAATTACTTTAGGAATAGAAATAAATAAATTAGTAAAAGGTATATGTATAAAATAGATATAATATTATTTCTATTTAACTAATAATTTATGAAATTATTTTATGTTTAAGTCTCAATTAGCTAAAGAACATTTAAATTAGAAACTAACACCAAACAGTTTGCTTTCAATTTCATTAAAACTTTATTTATTTTGTAATGAAATGATAGATAATATGATTAAAAGCAGATTTCTAATGAGATGGTTGAACATTAAAATTAAGTTAAACTTAAAATACATTTTTTGTGTATGATATTTAATTAAAGAAATAGATATTAAAACTCCCCCCTAAACCTAAACTTAATAAAAACAAAAATATTTTTATCAACTGAAATATTACAAAAAATTGAACTTTAAACGAGAAGTGATGTAGAACTCATACAGAATTAGTTCTTAAGTTTTATCAAAACAATTGGTTATAAAATGAACAAAAAAAAATATTAATAGTTGAATTTTTTAAATTATTTAACATTTTAGATGAAAATCTTTAAAGTTTCACAATGATATTGATTCAATTCTAAATTATCATTAATTTGATTGTCCTTTCTGTCTGTCTCTTATATGTTATATATTTTATTCTGTCTTTTATTATGGTACTATAATGATTATAAAACTGTTCGAATTTCCCTATACTATATGACTTAATAATAAACCATGACTTTAAAGATTAAAGTTCTAATTGAATGACAAAAATATTAAACTTAATTAAAAAACAATTTTAATTCTGTGCCCTTCTTCTTATGCCCTTTTTGATTTAATTCCTTACCCAACAATCTTAAGATCTCAATAGTCGAACCGTATCGTAATTTCATCTCAAAGTCTATCGTTTTGTCTGTGTTAGTCAACTTTTTGTATACCCAAGATAACTTATTGACCACAATATCAAGGAATTACTTTTAAAATAATGTATTATTAAAAATTATAAATAACAATCCATTAATGACTAAGTAATGAGCAGAAAGCCTTTTTCAAGCAATTCGAATCTTATTCAAATAATTAACAATCTTATTTTATAACAATAATCATTTGAAATATTTGTGTCAAAACACATAAATAAAACTGTTCTTAGCTCTTGGTAAAGCTTTTAATAATTAATAAAATATTCGCTACTTTTTTTTTTTTCTCTTAAACTCTAAAAATTAAAGCTTTTTTTTAATTCTCTTAGCACAACTAATTTTTTTAAACTATTTTCAATTACATTTTTAAAGTACTTTTATATTTTTCATTATCTAAACAAAAGTTATTTAATATTATATTCCTGATGTTAAATCTTAATGTGAATTTTTAATCGAAGTCTTGCCACAATAATTTGGACATTTCTCTTGAAAAGATATGCCGCTATAAATTTCTTATACATTTAATTATTATGGCATCGAGGTCAAAAATTTTGTGGATTACTAATACCCCGGGGTATAGATGGTGAAATACTTATTATAATTATTGATTGTATAACTGCTGCTACTGCTGCGCGCTGAAGATTTGGATTTTTTCTGTTTTATATCCTCCAAATCAATATTATTCAGAGATGTTACCGATTAAATCCAATTATAGGGTAAACATATTTTATAAAAAAAAAATAATAATAATAAATCAAAAACAAATTTAACAAAATAAAGTTATAAAAAATTAATCTTAAAAAATAAATTGCTGTTAATAAAAATTACAAATTTTTTTAAGAAACGTGTTAAAAATCATATTTAAGAAATAAAAATACTTTAGGAAAATAAATATTCTAAGCTACAATTTGTTTTTATTAGCTAAAATAAAACATTTAAATTAGAAACTAATAAGAGTGTTTGCTTTTAAATTCAATAAAACTTTACTTATTTAATAATTTATTGATAGATTTTATGATTAAAATTGATTTCTTATGATATGATAGACAATTAAACTTATCTAGGAGGAAATAAAAATGTCTGACTAAAATAATTTTAATGTAAATAATTAAATTTAATTAAACGCCCCCCTAAAGCTAAACTCATTTACATTATAAAATTTATTAAAAATTATTATTAAAATTCGAATTTTAAAGTAACTGTAACAAGTTTATTTATATAATTATTTAAAGATTAACTACAAAGTTTTAAAAAAATTTGAATCATACTGTCGTAGACATTATGATTCAGACACAATTTCGTAATTCAATATTTTCAATTATTTAATGCTTTAAGTGAAAACCTTTTAAACCTCTATAAACAAACAGCTTTAATATAAAAATAATTCAATTCTATTTCTATGTTACAAAACTATAATTTAATGATTTAACTAGCTGTAAAAATTTAAAAATTTATTGAGTAACCAATATCCAAATATTCAGAAAATTTATTTAAAAAAAAATCATATTTCAGGAAAAATGATTGCAAACAAACCTCTTTAAATGTTAATTTACTAATTCACAAAGTACATACATATATTAATTTTTTTCTAATTCTTTAGTATTAAAGAAACATTTTTTAGTTTTAAAACAAAATTTTTTTAAACAAATAAAAAAAATATAAACAAAATATTTAAGGTGTTAAAACAAAAATGTATTAAAGAAAAAATATATTTATAAAATTGCTTACCATTGAAAACGGATAAAAAAGATATTTTTAATGTATTTTTAGAGGGTAACAATGTGGAATAGTAGTAGAAAAAGAAAAAATGGAAATTAGATATTAAAGAAAAACAGTCGCAGGTAGTACCGTCTACTGTTTACACCTTAAGGTATTTACGGTAGCAATTGTCGACCATAATGAAGCCAACAATTGACCTGACTTAGTAGCGCAGAATTTCCTAATATTTTGGTTCAGAAATAAAAAAGAGTTGTTTTTTTAGTTTAAAATATTAAAATAATTCAAATTTTTATTGGGTACTTTTTCTGTTCAATACAATTTTTTATTTTAATATTTTTAAGTTTATTTGGATTTTTTTTTTTTTTTTTTTTTTTGTTTTTTATTTTTTATTATTATTGTTCTTTAATTGAATTGAATTAAAAATATTTAGAAATTGAGTTTGATTCTTTAATACTTTTAAAAAATATTAATAAAAAAAATCATTTTAAGTTTAAAACTAATTTAATAAGAAAATGTAAAATGTGAATTAAATTCTTTTAAATGTTTTTGAAATATTTTTATAAAGATTTTTTAATATAATCTATTAAAAATATGTATTTTGAATATTGTTTTATTTTAAAAATATTGGTTAAAATTTTTAATTCAAAATATTTAATTAATTTTTATAAAAATTTGTGATGTTTTTGAAAAATATTTTGATATTTAATATCAAAATGCAATGTTCAAAAATTTTATTATTTTTGTTTTAATTTAAAATTAATTTAATTTTCTTTTTTATTAAAAACAAAAACTACTGATTTGTAGCAAAAGTAAAAAATGAAAATTAAAAAATCTAAAAACTTCAAACTGATTTGTTGACATTGAAAAAAAAATTTCGGGATTTTATGAAATTTTTTTAATTGATTTTATATTTTAAAAGATTTTAGATTTTTTTTATAATTTTTTCAATGTATTTTATTTGATTTTTATTTTTGAATTTGATTTTTTAAAGAATCAATGTTTTATAATGTTTTGGTTTTAATAACATTTAAAATAGAAGTTTTATAACATGTTTTATTTGTTTTGTTATGAAGTTTGGTTACGAAGTTAACCGAAATATTGGAAACAAACATTTAAGTTTATAAATTGATTTTAAATGTTAATTTAAGTGATGAGTTTTTCAACCTTTGAAGTGTAATTTTAATATATATTTTTTTTATTTTATATTCCTACGGTTTGAAGAGCTATTAGGAATTGATTTAATTTTGTATAATAATTATTTTCAATTAAGTTTTTCAACCTTTGAAGTGAAATTTAATAATTTTTTTAATTAAATTCATATTCATTTAGTTTGATAATTTTTTCAGTTAAGTTAATCTTTTCTATTACTTTTAATTCAATTCAATTATTTAATTAATTAAATTCTTTATTTATTTTTTTATTTATTTTTTTGTAATTTTTTAATTCAATCAACTTTTTTACTTTTTTTTCATTAAATTTCTAAGTAGGATGTTTATCTTGAAAATGTTGTAATAATACTTCTTTCCATGCACATGAAAATGGACATAGATGACACTTAAAATTATGTACCTCAGCTGGCAGATTCGTATTGAAACGACCAAATCTTTGATATGAAATCTCCTTAACATTACTGGGTAAATTATCATTCAAATTACTCAATAGAAAAGTATTCATACTTCTAGTATCATCGGTTAATTCATTAATGCGTAATATCGAAGAGCCAGCCGGTGATACAGAAATCGAAGACCGAGCTGAAGAGCCAGCTAAAGATGTTGCAGAACTAGTTAAAGTTGTAATCGTTGATGTTGAAGTAGTTACCGTAATCAATTTGTTGGTCTCATTTAAACCATGAAATTGTATTATGCTACCCACAGCATTTTCATTAGGCTCATCTAAATATTCTATATTTAAAGGTGATGTTTTGTTTGGTTCTTCTGGATTAGTGGTGGTATCATCATTTAGAAATTCATTAACCATATTAACGAAAAATTGATCAGGCGATTGACAAGAATCTAAACGTGTACAACGTTCATTTTCCACACTCAAATGGGAAGTAGTAGTCAAGGCACTATTGATTTCATTTAAATCATCCATTATAATGAAATCACTATCATGGAGCTGTTTATTATCCTCGATAAGTATAAGAAATTTTAATTGATCTGTAAAGATAATGAAAAAAACATATATAAGCAACAAATTTATAAATTATATAAAAGTTTTGAGAATTTAATTTATTTAAATTTAAATTTTATTTATTTTAATTTTATACCTACTTGTTTTGTTTTTTTTTATTTAAGGGAAGCCTTAATCATAACAAAAAAATCTTACTCTTTATATTAATGATTTTCGTTAATTTTTTTATTTTATTTAAAATTATTAAAATTTAATTGGTTTCCTGCTATGTTTTTTTTTTTTTTGTTATGATTACGGTTTCATCTAAGTTTTTTTTATCTGAAATAAAACTCTTTTCTTATTTTTTTTTTTTTTTAGTTTTTTATTTTTAAATTTTTCTGTTATTTTTTTATTTGTCCTCAAAATTAAATACGTTTCTTCATTTTTTTAAAGTTATTAATTTTCTTTTTGTTGTTTTTATACTAAATATATATATAATATAATATTGTATATAAACGTTACCTATTACGTTTTTTTCTTCTTTATTTTTCTTCATTTGTATATTAATAATATGTGTAATTGTTTTGTTTTTTTTTTATATTTTATTAATTTCTATTTTTTTATAACTAAAAATATATAATTTTTTTATTTAAATTTAAATTTAACAAACTTAAAAATTAATAAATAAAATCTCATTGTTGAAAAACTTACAGGTATATTTTGAACAGTGTATTTATTATTGTTAATGTTATTTATTGTTTTTTTTTTTTTTGGTAGGTTTCATTAAAAGAAAGTGTAAGGGAAAAGGTGGGTTGGGGATGTTAAAAAGGGTTGTTTATATGGCGGGGAATATATATTTATTAGTGATGTTTTTTTACAAGAAAAAAAATTTTAAACATATAAAACATTGTTTTAAAAGTGTGTTTTTTTAATAAAGAAAAAAATGATTGTTTTGAATTCAAAAATAATAATAATTTTAAATTGATAATAAAGTTCAAATAAAATGTTAAATTAATTTATATAATTTTTAAATATTTAAAAACATTTTTCTAATCAAAGTTGAACATAGAGTTGAATTACTTATAATCGAAGTATTCTAACAAATTAAATTCAAATTTTATATAGTAAAATTCAATTTCAATTACGTATATACATATATTCAATTATTTTATTAATTAAAATTTTACCTATTAAACAAATTTTATATTCAATTATTTAAATTATAAGAACAATAATTAAAAGTAGTTATTTTTTTATTTTGAGTAAAATATATTAGAAAATATTAAATTTGATCACTTGAATAATTGATACAATTAAAAAAGTAATTGAAATAGTTGTTATCTATGATAAATCGTTTAATTGAGCATATTTTTCGTATGTTCAGAGTTGTGAAAGCAATTTTTAAAGATCGTAGATAGTATTTTTGGACATTTTTTTAAATGTTTCTTTTCCTTTAAGGCCTTATCCAAATTGTTAAATTAATAGTCGAGTTAGGGTTGAAAGAAATCGAATGAGTTTTTTTATTAAAAAATTAAACAGACTTTTTTAAATACTTCAAAATCCTTTTTTTATGTATTCATATTTCCAGTTAATTTTTTATAAATCTTTTTTATTTTTCTTAACAACTCGACTTTGGTTTAAAAACTGATTTTTCAAACTACGATTTCGTCTAAAAAATCAATTTTATATCGCCCATTTACTTAAATAACGTCATAACTAAAACTACAAGATTTTTGAATGATGTAGAAATACACGTTTATTAAGCTATTCTGTGAAAATATCATTTATATATCTTTTATGGATACCGTATGATAAAAGAGTTTGAAAATGCCAGGTCTATTACGAAAAACCAATTTCTAATTTAAAATTGACCAAAAATTAACGAAATTATCCAATAACTAAAAAAAAAAAACAAAATTTCATCGCAATAAACGCCCAGCAAAAAAACGATCAAGATCTTAAAAAAATAGCATTTTCACCACTTCAAAAGTGGAACAAAGTGCATATTTTGAACTTAATAATTACTCACAAAAATGTAAAATAAATGAATTTTTAGCGGGAAAAAAATAGTAATAATTTCTAAGGAAATTTTCAATGACAACACAATGTTAAATTCATGACTTTTTCATTTTTTTTTTTTTTGCTGGGCGGTTTTCATTACACTCAAAAAACCTATCAATAAAATTCCACTTTGTATAAACTAAAAAGAATTTTTAAATGTTAATATTTTTCACTTTTGTCCAGCATTAACCGCTTACTAATAGTAATTGCATACAAATTATAATTAATTTTTGTTAATATTATCCAGCTTTAGCCGTGTGGTACAATATTGAAAACAAATTAAATAAAATAAAACTATGTTTAATGAATTTATTCATTATCCGATTTTAAATTATTAAAATTAATTTTTTCTAAGTGAAATAAATAACTTTTAATGGAAAATATTAAAATGAAAAATTTATGAAAATTAAATAAAAGTTCCCAGGAAAAAATTATATTAGTTCTACAACTAGTTCTAGAACTAGAAAAAAATAGTCTGTATTCATTCTACTTTGGTATTACGACCCAAGATTTTTTTTTTTTTGAAATTGTCACCTCCAGAACTAGTTTTGTGAAAGTGTTAGCTAGTTAGTATTCATTCTATGGAACGGTTCTAGAACTAGTTCTTTATTCAATGATTTTTGTTCGTAAATCGAGGTTTTCGCACAGCAATTTTTCTTGCTGAGGTCATTGGCGATAGAGGTTGAGAGAATGTAAAAACTTAGTATTCCCTTCTTCTCTCTCCTATGAACTCAGAATTGCAGCAAGAAAAATTGCTATGTGTGAACACATACTAATTGTCACATTCAGAACTAGTTCTATACAAGCGTTAGGGTACAGTTTTAAAAACTGTTTTTTTTTTATCTAATGGGCTATTTTCAAAAGGCCACTTTTTTAATCTATTTTATTTTGTAAACACGCTTTTTTTAATTTTGGGAATTTTTTTAAGTTTTTATACAAGTTTTTTTTACAGTTCTTGGAAGTCATTTGAAAAATATTAATTTGTTCTCAAAAGTAATGTAGAAATCATACAGAATTAGTTCTTAAGGATGTTATAAAGGAATCTGAAGTGGTTGTGTTTACACTAGTTCTAAAAGTAAAGATTTTAGAACATGTTCTAAAAATTTTCCTGGGTTACCACCAATATATTATTAAAATAACATATATTATTTCTTATACATTTTAATTAATTTCAAATATTTTTTAAATTAATCCATTTTATTCAGTTTTATTCAAATAATAAAAAAACCAATAAGAATAACAAATTAATAACTTTAATTTTCAATGGAAAAAATTAAAATTATTATTATTCATATTGTACGCATTATCCAGTTTTATACGTGAAAATTAAATAAAAATAAAAACATATTTTTTTTTATAAAAATAGTTAAAAAAAAAAAAAAAAAAAACATATTTTCTAATTTATACGCGTTAACCATTTTTATTCAAAAAAATTATAAAAAAACGAGATTTTATTTTAAATCGGTTATTTAAAATTAGTTTTTCATTTCCAAAAAATAAATTTTTAAACCAAAAGTCGAAGTTTGTATTTTTAAGGTTATGTTCAACTTTAACCTAAAGAAAAAAAATATTAATTTTTTTAAGAGTATAATTTTTAGAATTTTTATACATTTCAACAAAGTTTTATATGTTTAAAATATTTTTTCTTTAGTTACTTAATGTTTCTATATAAATAATATCTAAAAACATTTAGTTATATAATTTATTTATTTATTATTTTTTTTTTTTTTTCAACTTTTTTCTGTTTTAAATTCTTTTAAATATATATTTTTTATCAATTTGTTTATTGTAATAGGTACTACTTATTATTCTTAATTTTTTTGTTCTGTGTATATATAAATTTGTTAACAATAATTTTTTTTTTTTAACTTTTAATCTCTGAAATATTTAATAAAAACTAAAAAAATTAAAAATATATGAAAAAAAATAAAAATAAATTAAAAAAAAAAGAAAGATAAACTTTTGTATTTCACTAATTCAAATATGGCATCTGTTAAAAATAATTTTATAATTGTTTTTTTATAATATAACTTTTGACTATTATTTTTTTGTTTTGTTCGTTTTTCTTTGTATATTTTTTATGTAAGTATGTAATATAAATATTTTTTTTAATATAATATTTTCTTTTTTCATTTATTGTATATAATATATATATAATATTATTTTCTGTTTATTTGTTTTTCTTGTTAAATGTTTTGTTTGCTTCATATTTCTTTAGAAATGTATATATTTTTGGTTGTTTTCTTTGGAGTATATTGTTCGTCATTTATTTATTTATTTGTTTGTTTTTTATTTTATATTATTTTTTTTAACTATTTTTTTATTTTTTGTTTAAAAACTATTATTTTATTTATTATATATTCCTTTTGTTTAATATATATGTATGTGTTTGTATATATGATAAATATTTAAATAACAATAACAACAATTCTTAGAGAACTAAAAAAAATTATAATATTAATATAGATTTTTATTTAATTATTATAAAACTAAAATGTATAATAACAAATAAAACAAATTAAAAAAAAAAATTAATAACAACAAAATATGTTTAAAAAATAATAAAAAATTAACAATTTGTTAATATTTTTTTTAAATAAGATTGTTTAACATTTAACAATAATAATTAAATTGATTTAAAATAATATTTATTTGTAATAAAACAAAAAATAAAGAAAATTTACTTTGAACATTTTTAACTTATTTAATTATTCTTTTAATTTATTAAAAATTGAGTATTATTATTCAAAAAAAATATTAAAAAAAATAATAAAAAAAAAAAACAAATTCGAACATGTCAAATATAACGTTTTGAATTTTGAATATGTTTTGAACACATTTTGTTATAAGAATCATAAGCAGGTAAAATTTTAAAACTATAAATTAGCATATAGTTCTTATAATGGGGACTATTATATAGACGCTTTATGCAGTTTTTTTTTTAATTTTAATTATAAAATATGTCATTTTAAATAATTTAAAAAGAATTAATTAATTTTCATATTTTAAATGTTTAGACAGCATTAGCCGCTTAATGAAATTAATTCCACAAACAATTTAAAAAATTTTTCTTTGCATACTTTGCACGATTTATCAGCATTGTGAACAAATATTAATAAATTCAATATTTTTTCGTAAAATAAATTATTTTCAATAAAAGTTATAAAAATTAAAAAATTTTTTCATGTTATCCGATTTATCCGTCATTGTTTCTAATAAGAAATATTGATAAAATTAAGTTTTTTATTATCCAGTATAAAAAATATTAAAACCCAGGAAAAAATATATTAGTTCTACAACTAGTTCTAGAACGTATGAAAATAGCCAATACTTGTTCTACTTTAGCGTTAAAACCTATGATTTTTGATTGAAAATGTCACCTCTAAAACTAGAAATGTCACCTAGCTAGTACCCATTCTATAGAACTGTTCTAGAACTAATTCTTAAATCAATGATTTTTGTTTGAAATTGTCTCATTTAGAACTAGTTCTATAGAAACATCAGGGAGCGGTTTCAAAACTCTTTTATTTTTTTATTCTAAGAAACTATTTCATAAAGGCTCCGTTTTAAATCTATTTAATTTTGTTAAATTGTTTTGTTTTTTAATTTTTGGAATTTTTTATTCAAAATTTTTTAAACAATTTCAGTAAATCATTTCGACACCAGTAATTCGTTAAGAGAAGTGTTGTAGAAGTGATACATAATAAGTTCTTAAGCACTAATTGTTAAAAATATTCCTTAAAACCAATTTAGAACAATAAAGTTTTTTTTTTTTCATAAGTGTCTGAATTGGTTAAGACATTACTAGTTCTAAGGATATTATTAAATAATCTGAAGTGGTTATGATTATAATAGTACTAGAACTTATGATTTTAAAACACAATCAAAAATTTTTCCTGTGAATTTATAAAAATCCACAAATAATGTTCAATTACATTGACATAATTTTAAACTGACACCGCAAAACTTATAAAATTAAAGACTTTATTTAGGTTTCAAGGAAACTGAAATTGAAAAGACAGCACGAATGCTGATGAAGGCACAGAAAATACATATTCCATTCTGCTGGTGTCTAATTAAAGTCCACAAACTCTGCTTTGGTACCGCCAAACAGAGATAACAAGACAATTTACGATTGCAAACGTGTTTATGGTCCTTCGAACCGGATGTCGGCTTGCGACACTAAGTAACCACATCTTTAACAGTGTTTACGGACGTTAGTTTCAACCTCTCTTTTACTTGCCACAAATGCCTGGTGCTGCTGAGTCTCTCAATATTGCACCCATTACAAGGCGGGCGCTATGTTAAGGTTTCAACGAAACCGAAATTGATAAGAAAACACGAATGCTAATGTAGTGTATAGCGGCAGAGAAAATACGTATTTCATTCTACTGGTGTCTAATTATAGTCCACAAACTCTGATATGGTACCGCCGAACATTGACAATAGGGCAATTTACGATTACAAACTTGTTTAGACTTTTATTTTTTTTTATAAAATAAATTAAGAAAAATTTTGTAAGAATTAAAACATTAATTAAATCTTTATACAAAACATTATACCAAAAACATTTTAATTAATTTTAAATATTTTTTTAATTTATCTTCCTTATCCAAATTTATTCGTATTGTGTAAAACTATGATATTTGCTTTATTGGAATTAATGTTTTTTTTTTATCCGCATAGCGAATATTTAATGAAAAAACATAATTCTAAAATTTTTATTAATTTAATATATTCTTTCAATTTATTCGCATTATACAGCTTTATCCGTCTAGTTATTTATAAACTTAAATATTTTCAAATTTTTCAAACTAAAATATTTAAATTAAAAGTTTTTCAAGTTATCCATGTTATTCATTTAGACTCATAAAATTATTATTATTTTTTTTTTTTTTTTTTTCTTTTTTTCCTAAGAAATATTTTATTCTAAAGAATATAAAGATTAAAATTTTTATCTTTATCCAGTTTTATCCGCATAGTCAACATTTAATACAAATCAGCAATTTTATTACAAAGATTTAAATATATTTGACATTTTTCTCATTATAGTTATTAAATTTGAATATTATGTAAAACTACATTTTTTATATAATCCGTGTTTGTCCAGTTTTATTCACATAGTGAAATTAAAATCAAATTAATTTTAAAGAAATATATTTAATATTTGTTTTAAAGCGGATAACATGATTTTTTATTTATGAAATACATTTTTTTATTATATTAAATATTTGATTTGTATTATTTATTTAGAAAATAATTAGTTGAATTTAAAATTTATTCATTAAAAGTTATCCATTTTAAAGTTATCCATTATTGAAATTTTGGGCATAAATTCCTTAGGCGTCTTTTATTTAACATATTTGAATTGTGTTTTATTTTATATTGGGTTTTAAAAAAGCCTCTATAAACTGTTTTAAAAAATTTGATAAAAATGTTCAAAGTAAATTTTCTTTTAATTTTGTTTAAAACAAAAATATTCAAAACTTATAAATTAAAAAAAATAAGCTTAACAACTAAATTATTAATTAATTAATAAACATTAAATAAATATAATTGTATTACTTTATTAAACAAAATTTAAATTAATTCGAGTGTAAATTTTTATATTTAAAATAAAAAAATAATATTCTTTGTTTAACAAAAAATTTTTTAAAAACCAAACAAAACAAAAATTCAAAAAACAATGTCTTAAAAATTTATTTTAAAAATTATTAACTATTATTCTTTTTCAGTGTTATTATCATATTAATTAATATATTTTAATTAAATTTTTTTAAAAAAATTTAATATATATAGATTTTTCTTTAAATTTTAAAACTTAACAACGAGTAACAAATAAATATATATGTATGTATATTTTATTATTATTTATTTTTAATAATTAATTTTATTTTTTAAATAAATTTAAATTATTTTTTCAACATTTTTATATAATTTTTTTTATTATTATTATTTTTAAATAACATTTAATGTTAGAGCACATTGTGTTTTATTTTTAGTTTAAATTTTAATAAAAAAAAATTTTAACAAAACCAACAAACAAAAATTTATATAGAATTATAACAAATTAACGTTTGGTATTTAAACAAAAAATAATAAACAAATTTTATTTAATAATTTCAAAACTTAATATTAATTTATTAGATTTCTTTAAAAAAATTTTTATAATGGCACTCATTTTCTATGTTTTTTTTTTTTATATTTAGTATTTTGTTTCATTGTTTTTTTTTTAACTATTATATTGACTAAAAAATAATTTATTATTATTTTTTTAATATATATATTTTTTTTTTATTATATAAATATATATTTGTTTTTTATTAAATTTATTTGGTTTTTAGTAATAATCAACAAATATATTTTATTATGATTTATTTAATTTTAATTATTTTAAATATTATTTGGTTTTATTAATTAAGTTATTTTTAATAATATATAATTAATTAATAATTAAATTGAGTATAATAAATTTGACTAAATTATAAAACAAAACAATTAATTAAATTAATAAATTTAATGTTATTGTTTTATATTAAAGTTTTCTTTGTTTTTTTGCATTTGTTCATTTGAATTGTTTTAAATGTCAATTGTTTGAAATAAAAAAATTATAATAATAAATTGTCGAATTTTAATTTAAAAAATAAAAAATAATTTGTACTAAATTTTGTTATAATGAAAGAAAGAAAAAAAAATAAAGAAAAAAATAACCAATTTTAAAAACATTTTCTTCTTTTTTTGAAATGTCAAGTCAGAGTTTGAAAAGGCAGGGTAAAATACATAGAAAACAACTAGAACTTCAACACTTTTCATTCGCTCAGCAACAAAAAAAAATTACTCTCTTCACACGTCCTGTAGAAAATTCTACTAATACATACAAAGAGTTAGGTTTTTTTGTGAGTAAGTTGGAGTTCTAGTTGTTTTCTATGGTAAAATATATTATTTATTTTGAGTTTGTGAAAATATACATATATCATTTGAAATCTTATAAAAAAAAGAGTCGATAAATCTCATTTTCATTCATAATTGTTTAGAAATTAAACATAAATAATTTTTAAACCTTAACCAGTTTAGTTAAGAAAATATTTTAGAAATTCTTTAAATCTTTAATGTTGTAAAGATTTTTAAAAATATTCTTTATATGAATTTTGATTTTCATGTTGGTCATATGGCTTTTTATCATTACTCACTTAAATGTTAACCTACATATATACAAAGTTTAAGTAAAAAATCCTCTCCGGGCCACAGTCAACTTTATGTAACTGGAAATTCTTTTTCAATTTTATATTATTTAATATTTGGCCAATTAAAAAACATTTAATCATTACTTTTACTACAGTTTATTTAATTACTACGTTTAACGACAGTTATTTGCCAGTAAAAATATTGATAAAAACCTTACAGAAATAAATTTATTTAGTTGATGTTGTAGGGCAAAAGAACAGCTGTTGTCGTGGAAAATTCTAAAGAAAAGGCATACGTATAAACGTAGTAAAAAATCTTTATTTGTTAAAAAAAAAAATAAAAAAAAGTGATAACAATTTTGAGACCAAGTTTAACAAAAGAACTCTTGTAAATTACTATAATATTTTCAGAGAAATAAGAAATTAATTTCACTTTTGTTCACAAGAAAATTCTTATTTTACTAACTATTATTCGGCTTAAAGAAAAATTAATCAAATTTATCTTATAAGTTTTTTAAACTTTTACCACAATTTTTATACAGATTTTGGCACTTGTGAATATTAAAAATATATTAATTTAATTTGTTTATAAACAAAATTTTGGCACTTGAAATTATGGATTTTTGAAACCATTTAATGAAACTATTAAATTTAATAATAAAAATATATATTTTTTTGCTTTTAAATAAATTTAAAAATTTCTAAAATTTGATGAAAAATTTTTAGTTTTTTCTATAAATTATTTTATTTTTAGAATTTTAAAAATATTTTCGATTTTCTTAACTAAAAGGTTTGGGTAATTAAAAATGTGAGTCTGTATAACAATTTGAAATGAATTAAATTCTTTACTGTAAAAGTACATTATTTTTTGTATATCCAATACTTTGGCAATGCTATCAAAGTACTTTTAACACATATCAAAAGCAATTGAAATAAGTGATTCTTTCAGAAAATAAATTTCAACTTCAATTTCAACTTAATTTCGAAAAATTAATTAATATAAAGACATTGTTTTTAGTATTAAACATTGGCTTAATATTAAAAAGAAAATTACAATTATTTTTAAAGAGAATTATATATTTTAATAATTAAAAGTTGTTTAGAAAAAGAATTTCCAGAGGCTTATTAATTTAAAATTTCTAAAAAGAAATATTTAAAATAAAGAACAAATTTTTAAATTATTTACGCTTTCCTTAACCTTAAAGAAATTGTTAAAAAAAAAAACTGATTAAAAGAAACAAAATTTGAGTTTTTCTTAAAAGCAAACACTGACATTTAAAGAAAATTATATTTAAAAAAAAAAAAAAAATTTTTGTTTGTTATTAAGAAAAAAAAAAAAAAAATTTCAAAAAATTGTGAAAAAGAACTTATTGTTAAAAAAAATAAAATAAATAAAAAATCATATGAATGTGTTTGGTAAAATGATTACGAAATAAAATGGATTTTATAAAGATTTTTAAATTATCACAACATTTCCAATAGGTATATTTTATAAGAAAATTTTGATATTTATTCATTAACCCCCTCAGCGATCAATTAGAATTTCAAGATCTTAGACAGGTCTCACTTAGAATCAATGAAATAAGTATTACTATTATATGTTTGACCGTTACAGGGTTAACAAAGTATTTCTTCAATAACTTAAAGCTTAAAAAAGTTTTAAAATGATTTTTTTTATAAATATATTTTGAAAATTACTTTCCATTCCACTTTTCTTTTTACCAAACATGGAACGATAATAAAATTTTAACTTTAAGGAAATATTTTAATTAAAAAATAAAAAAAGTTCTCAATTAGTGAAAATTATATTTTTGTATGTATTTATAAGCTCTTTTTTGAAGAATGTTATATGTTTATATAGTTGGGTAATATCATTAAAAACTTTGTCACATTTCAAGGGGATTTAATTTTCATAGTAACTACATTTCTTTTTTTGTATATGAACGTTTATAGTGTGTTTTTTCAGTTTTTTTATTTTTTATTTTTTATAAAAATTTATGTTAAAATGTTAAGATTTTTAATTTTTTTTTTTTTTTTTTGGTTTCCATTTTCAACAACAAACAGTTTCTTTTTATAATATCTTATATAATTTAACATTTCACAAACACATGTAGTATTTATTATAACAAACATTCTGCTGACATTTAAAACACTTTTACAATTAGACTATATATGACTTATTTAAAATGGGTGTGTATGTATGTGTTTTTAAAACTTTAACAATTTCTTTAAATCTCTTTTTTATATTTTAATAAATATATTTTTCTATCATAACAAAGTTCTTTTTTTTTTTTCTCTTTCATTATTTTTGTTTTATCTCATATATATGACGACCACGTTAAAATATTTTTTGTTGTATATCTTTAGCTGTTATTTTTTGTTAAAATAAAGTTGCCTATTTTTAGGAGGATAGGGAAATATTAAAAATCTTTAAATATAGTTATACTTTCATAAGTTTAACAAGGCTTATAAGTTTACTTAAGTTGACTTAAAATTGACTATTTGGGTTAATATTAAAAAATTTTTTTTGGTTGTAAAAATTAAAAAAAGATAAATATATTTAAAGATTTTCTCTTTCAAATAAATATTTCTTTTATTGTTGATATTGTATGTATATGAAATGTGAGTATATTAGAAGTGTTTTTTTTTTTTTTTTTCTTCTTTTATATATAATATATAAATAATATATATTTTAATTTTGTAGTTCTTTTGTAATAGATTTCTATTTTTTATGTGTTTATGTTTTTGTATATATTTTGGCAACAAATAATTACAGTACGTTTTTTATTATTTTTACATATATTTTTATGTATATTTCATTAAATTTATGTATATATGTAAATATGTATGTAAAGTTTGTTTATATAATTTATTTTCCTTATTTTTTGTTTTGTTTTTTTTTTTTTTTCTTTTAAAAAAGGTATGAAATTTTTCTAAAAAACTGAGTTGTTGTCTGTTATATTAGTTTAACTAAATTTTCTTTTTTAATTTTTATACAAATTTAACATAATTTGAAAGTTAAATTGACAAAGTTGGTGAAATTAAAAAGGCTAATCATTACTTTAAGAGTAAAAAGGAATAATTTCCCTCAAAATATATATATTTTTTTAATAATCACATTTTTGAGATTTTATGAAAATAATTTTAAAAAACTTTTTAGAAAGCAAAATATGTAAAATGTATTCCTATTAAAAATCCAGTTAAAGGGTTTGCAGGGATTTCAATTTAAATCTTTT
Organism: Protophormia terraenovae; assembly: GCA_951394005.1. Taxonomy (NCBI): domain Eukaryota; kingdom Metazoa; phylum Arthropoda; class Insecta; order Diptera; family Calliphoridae; genus Protophormia; species Protophormia terraenovae. Next base: position 42,759,581 of record OX596077.1, on the reverse strand, counting down.
TGTTTTCTAAAGTTTATATTAAAACATTTTAATAGATTACTTTATACACTACCAGTATACACATAAATAACTAGTTGTTCATATTCATTAAAAAACTAATTTTAGAAGACTTTTTTTTGATAAATCTGTCATATTTATCTACTTGAATTTTTTGGTATTTATATTAAGACTTGGTAGAATTACTAAGAACAAAAGTATTCAAAAACTATTTACTTGAAATCAATTAAATACCAATAATTCTAGTTTTTTTTTTTTATTATAATAATTTGAAAAGTTTTAATTTCTTAAATAATTTTTCTAGTTAAAACAAAATACTTTATTCACAAATAAAACCGTTAAAGATTATTATGAGTTTAAAATAGGGATGTCAATGACTTACAGCCGTATTCTATAATTAATGTAGGTTTGATAAAGTGTTACTAACTTTTTCTTATGGAAATTTACATACAAAAAGTTAGTAACTCGTTATCAAGCATACATTATTTTTTTGTGAATACGGCTGTTAATATATAATTGTGTTTGTGAGAGTGAAAAAAAAATGCACTTAAAGAAAAGATGGATTTAATAAATTACGTCAGTTATACATGGTTCTTTATTGTTACATAAAACTTATTTTTAATGCACTTTCGCTTTATTAATATTGAAGTAAAAAATATAATTATTATTCCTCCAACTTTATCTTAAAACATTATTATTAAAGAAACTGATTACCAAATAATTAATGTCCATAATTTTTTCCAGTGCATTTTATACTCTTTACACTCTCATCAACGATTAAATGAAAGGGCGTAAGAATACAGCCAGCACAATTGTGCTATAAAATTGACTTCCCTAGTACTTTGAAAGTAGTGAAAAAACAAAAACTAGAACGCTTTCAATATATTGCAATTTGTTATTTATTATTGATTCTTCTAGATCAACAAAAATTAATAAAAAAAAATATTTAAATAATTTTTAATAAAAATTTTCTTATAAGCTTTTCAATTATGTGACTGCTTTTACTTGGAACCTGATAGTATACAACTTAAAAAAGATCTAACGTTAGAGAGGAAACCTGAAATTAAATCATAGAAAGTAATCAAAAGCTATTTCCCATAGAGTAACTATTTCCAGGCTGAGAGTAATATTCATTATTCTTTGCACGCTAAGTTAAAGCTAAAATTTTTCTTAAATTATTCAAAGTTAAAATTTTGGTTTTCTTTAAAAATATCAAATATTATGTAAAGGACTATACATAATTCTAAGCTCTACATCTTTCTGAGCCAAGGTTTTAAATGTAAATGTTCTATTAAATATTTCGAAACATACTTTCCAAAAAAATCTGTTTGACTAGAAGAGTAAATATTTTACACAAAAAATATCACTCTTATTACGAGTATCGTTTCGTAACGAAAATCTGTCGTTTTAATTTCGTATTATGATTGTCGTTAACAACAATAAAAATACATGCAATTAACATTGATTTTGTCGATTTAAACTGCGACTACGAAAACGACACTGGTAATAAGGTTGTATAAGTTTTTAATCAGGCAATTACCCAATTAAAAGCTATAATTCCCCACTCAAAATAAATTTTTAAAAAAAAGCTTTGCAAATTTTTAATATAAGTAGACAGCCGATGTCATAAAATTAATAGAAAATAATTTACAGAAGTTTTGGAAATTCGTATTCAAACTAATAATTTTAGAGGATTACGAAAGGATTGAAATGAGAAGAAAAATTTTGAACAGCTTTAAAAAAGCTTTTTTAGAAACTCCAAATAGTTTCATTAAAAAATGTATGGAATAGAATTCAAAAGAAATTATAAAATTTCTGAAACAGTGAATTTCTTTGTTCAATCTAAAATAAAAAAAGCTTTTATTAAAATCCTTAAAATTATTAATAACCATTAAAGTTCTACAGCTTTAAATCGTTAAGACTTGTTTTAATTTCGAACACACAAAAATATATTTACCCAGGAAAAAATGTATTAGTTCTACAACTAAAACACATTCAGAACCAGTTCTATAGAAGCGTTAGGGAACGGTTTCAGAACCTGTTTTTTTTTTTTAATTCTAATGGGCTATTTCCTAAAGGCCACTTTTGAAATCAATTTAATTTTGTAAATACTTTTTTTTTAATTTTTGGAATTTTTAAAGTTTTTTAAACAATTCTAGGATGTCATTCGAGAACCAGTAATTTATTCTCAGAAGTGATGTTAGAAGTCATACAGAATTTGGTCTTATGCAGTAATTCTCTAAAACATTCCTTAAAACGAATTTATAATCCCAATAAAGTTTTAATCCATTAGTGTCAGAATTGGTTGTGATACCACTAGTTCTGAGAATGTTATTAAAGAATTTGAAGTTGATCTGGTAGCACCAGTTCTAGAACCAATGATTTTAGAACATGTTCTAAAATTTTTCCTGGGTAAACATACTTTTGAATTCAATTCTATATACAAAATTAAAAAAAGTAATATTTGTAAATAGAATATTTAAATCATTTGATTAACACACCTTCGTCTTAGAAACTGGTCTGGTCAGACCAATTGCAGATTTAAATGTTAATTTCATATATTTAAAGTTAGAGACTTGAAATTTTACGTACCCTCCTACAATTTTGTTTTCTAACGATCTGTTAAAAAATTTAGAACGATAAAGCTAATATAAGTATAGTTATAATAATAAATAAACAAATATGGCCTGGCTGGGCCACATATATTTTGAGTGAAAAATTATATAGTTCGACAATGTTACTCGTTATTTTTTATTGTATTTTATATTTTAACCCTGCATTACAAACGTACGTAAATTTTACGTATACCAGGCGTCCAAAGAAAGTGAAAGTGAATTTTTATTTATAAATGCGTTAGTATTCTAGGGTTAATAAAATCTTTTAAATTGAGCTCTCATCAGTTTACACATATTATTTTATGATTTTCTAACTATTTGTTCATACTACACTTTTTGAAAAAAAAAAAAAAAAAAAAAAAAAAAAACTATTTTTTTGCGTTTGTAGATTCTAAAGGAGATTTAAAAGCGTGAAGTGTATCAAGAGGAAAATGTTATAGCTTTCAAAGCTTTGTAATAGTATAGATAGAATGTAACTATACAAATGTAATAGATAATATAAAAAATAACCAAAATGTCCATTGAAATATATTAAAGTACAGAGCCTGGTCTGGCCAGACCATATTTATTACGAATGAGACTTTTGAAACATCTGTATGACGAAGGTTTAATATTAATCTTTTATTTTAATCTAAACTTCCTAGAACTAAAATAAGCTTCAAATTCTCAATTAAAACCTTTAAAATAATATAAAAACATTTGTGTTGAAAGTAAGCTTTTCATTGTTATGCTTTTTATTTTAAATATTTTTCATTAAGCTTTACGGAAAAAGCTTTTAAACCTAAATTTACTTTCATATATTTATTTGTGAAAATTAGCAAAAACTAGGGCCAATTAAAATTAGGAAAGTAAATTGGAAATCATTTGATCTGTATTAATAATTATAAAAAAGCTTTTAACTAGAACTTCTCAATTTAAGAAAAAGAAACAAACGAAATTTTGAATTATTTTTTTTTTTTTTTACAAATTTAAAAAATTAAAGCAAAAACCTTTTTAAGTAAACATAATATCATCAACGTTGGAAAGGAGTTTTAAAAATTTTAAAGAATATTATTACAAAAGCTTTTGGACCAGAACTCAATTAAATAATTTTTATTTGGAACTAAAAGTTTAAGTAAATTTTCACAATTCTCAAAAAAGTTTAAAATTTAACAATCAGTGACAAAATAAGTTGTAAAGATTTTAAAACTTTAAAAATATTTTGCATAAATATGTTTTTTTTTTTTAACACCTGCTTTTCTCACTCACTTTGTTTATTTATAACTTTCAAATTAGGTAAAGTTTTTGATTAAAGAAAAAGAAAATTAAAAATAATTTTAATTAAAAATTATTTAAATAACAATTTGTATGTAGTTGCATTTTGTTGTTCTTGTTGTTTAAACTAAACTAGTTTATCAAGTTTTTTTTATTTTTTATATATATTTTTTTCTTTTTTTTTTTAATTTATATATTTATTTAAGGTTAATTTATAATTAACTACTATTTGACTATTAAAAATTAACAATATATAATATATTTACTTTATATCATTTTGTTAATAATTTATTAAACTTTTTTTTTTTTTTTTGTTTTTTCTTTCAATAAAAAATATGATGATGTGGCATCCAATAAATTCGTTTTGTTATCCTTTTTTCATATATAATTGTTTTTTGTTTTAAAGGGGGAGTTTTTAAATTTATAATTTATTTTTTTTTTTCTTTCAGTAAATTAATTAACATTTTTATGTTTTTTTGTTTGGTTGGTTTGTTTGTTTGTTTGACTTAGATAATTTCTTTTAAGGTAAATATATATATGTATGTATGTATTTCTTGTTTGGTTTTGTTTTTTGTTAATATATATTTTTTAACAGCTCTTTTTCGGGTTTGTTAAGAATTTTTTTTTTTTTTATTTATTTATTAAATTGTGTTTTAATTTTTGTTTAAATCATTTTTGTTTGTTTTTTGTTCTATGTGTATTTTGTTTATATTTGGTACTTGGTTTTTTACTAATATTATAATTATTTTTATTATAATTATTATAAATTTTTATATATTGTTTCATTTTTTGTATTTTTGGTGTTAATTTCTTTTTGTTTTTCTTCGTCAGTTTTCTATTATAATTATTATAATAATTATTATTATTATGATTATGAAATTTTTGCTAATTCTATGTTATTTTAAAGAAAACATTATCTCATAAGTAATATTTAACACAGACACCAGATTCCAGGTGTCGTTTTAGGTGGGAGCTTTGTGAAAATGCTTTACCGCACATAAGGCAGCGGAATTTTTTCTGACCACCACATTCATATCTAAAGTATGCAAAATAATTTTGATATTCGTTTTCATATTCAATTCACAGTGGAAAAAATAGAAAGAGAAATGGAGAAAAAAAAATATAACATATACATAAGAATTTTTGCAAACAAAATGTTTTATGTTTTTATGGTTAATGTTTAAAATGTATGAACAGGATTGATAGGCGGTGTAAAATGTGAATAATGATCTTGGGCGGGCATGCATTAAGCGAAACAAATTGTTTTAAAAATAAAGCTTTTAAAAGTTAGTACATAGATCCTAAACTAAAAAAGTTTTATAAACTTTTTTTATAAAAATTGTTATATTTTTGAACTGCTAATTTAATTTTGAAACCTAGAAGATGTTGAATATGAGCAAAAGTTATTTCTTAAAGCTTTTTTAATACAAGACAGCTTATTTCAAAAATACTTAAAATATTGAATCTAAGCTTTTAAGCGAATTAAATGGAATTTATAAAACTTCTGAAAAAAGCTTTATTAATATAAGAAATCTTTTTAAACAACATCTATTAAAAGCTTTGAAGAGGAAATTGTTTAACTAAAATCTCCATAATTTGAAAAATATTTCGGAATGTTTTTGGAAAAGCTTTTAAAATTTAATAAAATTAAAAAGTTTTTCATACTTAATATTTAATTTTGTAATATAGTTGTTCAATATCATCTATGCTCAAAAGTTATTGCTTAAAGCTTTATTTTAAAATGAGAGTTAATTAAAAAAAATACTTAAAGCATTGGTTCTTAGCTTTAAGTTAATGAAACGGAATTTATAAAATAACTTCTGAATAAATCGTTAATATAAAAAAAGTTTTTCTAAACAACTTTAAAGCTTTTAAAAGGAAATTTTGTAACTAAACATTTTGTTTTAAAAATAAAGCTTTTAATAGTATGTTACATATTTCCTTTCATTTTAAATGTAAGAAAAGATTGATATAATTTATAAAAATTAGAATGTTTTTGAAAAAGCTAATTTAATATTTGAAACAGATATTGAAAAAGTTCAAAAGTTATTTCTTAAAGCTTTGTTAATACAAGACTTTAAGAAATAACTTTTAAGTGAAAATGTATAAAATAACTTTGGAAAAAAGCTTTAACCAGTAAAAAAGCTTTTTGAACATTTGTCAAATCTTAAAGAAGGATTTTTTTTAATTGAAGTCTCCGTAATTTGGTAAATATTTAATGCTTTTATCATTTTGTAAGAAGGAAAACGGAATATTTTATAAAAGCTTTTGATGTTATAATTTTTTTATAGATAATTTTAAAAATATTTTTATTCAAAAGTGTTTATGAATTCTCTAATGCTAAGTAGGAGATTTTAAAATTGTTAAGCTTTCAATGGAAAACTAAAATTTCTAGAAAATATGATGTTAATTTAAGGAAAATTTAAAAAGTTCAACAATATTGAAAAATTTCAGCTAAAAGCTTTTAAAGTAAATTTTACTAAAAGCTTTGCTTAAAGCCTTTTAACAAATTCGTCCATAACATTGGAAAGGAGCTTTTGAAAAATATTAAAAAGTATATAAAATTTCAGCTAAAAGCTTTTAAAGTAAATTTTACTGAAAGCTTTGCTTAAAGCATTTTAACAAATTTGTCCATAACATTTGGAAAGGATCTTTTGAAAAATATATATCAAGTTCTTTAGTTAACAGCTTTAAAAACATTGAACATTGATCCTAAATGCAATAAAATAGTTTCTTGGACTTTAAATAAAGAAAATACACTAAGGCCATAGTTTGCGTCGTTAATGGGGAATGGAGAATTGCGACTCAAACAGAAACGTCGCATATCGAATCACTTATTTCTATGTACACTGTTTTCTTAATAATTGTTTTCAGTATAAAAATATTTGAACAGAAAAGAAGTTAATTTTTAATAAAAAAATTAGTATTTTTTGCACAAACTATTTTTATTAATTCTATTTTGATTTTCTAACTAAAAACGTAGAATTGAATAATAAAATCTATGAATCAATAAATCGTAATGACGCAAAGCTTTTAAAGTAAATTTTACTGAAAGCTTTACTTAACGCATTTTAACAAATTTGTCCATAACATTTGGAAAGGATCTTTTGAAAAATATTTATCAAGCTCTTAAGTTAACAGCTTTAAAAACATTGAACATTGATCCTAAATGCAATAAAATAGTTTCTTGGACTTTAAATAAAGAAAATACACTAAGGCCAGAATTCAAATCGAGGCCTGAGTGTATTAAAAAAAATTAAAATTTCTAAATAAATAAAATAACAAGCTTTAAAAGAAACTTGACCAAAAAGCATTATGAACAGTATTAAAAAAACATATTTTAAAGACTCCATCAAAAGCTTTTATTAATAATTTTCACATTTTTTTTTTTTTTTTTTTAATTTTCATTTTTTTAGCTTTAAAAGCATTAAGCGATAGATAATTAAATTTTTCATCCTAATTTGAATGAAATATTTTTGGTTAAACAATTATAGAAAGTAATTTTGAAAAAATGTTTCTAAAGACGGATTTAACCATAAATAATCTCCTAAGAAATTTTTCCAAGAAAATTAGATTTCAATATATTTCAAAAGTCTAAACAATAGTGGAAAAAGCTTTTAAAGTTTTATAAAATTTTTTTTTAGAAACAAAAGGACTTTTTTTTAGCAAGAAAAAAATTTGGCAAAAGGACCAAAGAGTAACTAAGCTCCTCTTCATAAAATAATACCGAGAAACATTAAGAAATCATTTTAAAAATAATAGAAAATATATTGTTTTTAATATCAATTTTAATTTTATAGACTAAATGCGATTTTAAAAATAATTATAATTTGTCAAATGAATTTTATTTTTATTAATAACTTTAAATGAATTTGCATTAAAAAAAAAATACTTGGGATTTTTAATGTAAAAAAAATAATTTGTTCGTTAATAGAAAAACAAATCTGGACTTACCTGATATGTCGCTGTAGAGAGCTAGCATCCTTATAACTTTTTAAACAATTATAACGAGGACATTGATAGCGACCATCGGCATTGATAAATTTAAATAAATCCGAAAATTTCAATTCATACCAATAGTCACGTATCAGTGACTGGGGAGGTGGTGGAGGCGGTGATGTTTGACAATTTGAATTGCCAGGATTTGATAAAGATGACGATGAACAGCTGCTGGCGCCACAAGCTAAAATTAAAATAATATGATTTTTTTCCAAAAGAGAAAAAAAAAGAAAATAAAGATTTAGTTAATTTGATATAGCATAAGAGAAAAAAATATACAACTAAATAATAGTAGAGAGTAATATATAAAAGTTTAAATTTAATAAAAATAATTTAAGTTTTATTTTGTTGTGTAATTTTTTTTTTTTTTTTTAAGGAAAATATATAATTTAGTTCATTAATTTTCAAAAGTAGTAGAAGAGAAAAAAAAAAATTTATTAGAGAAAAAAGTTTATGCGTTTTTAAGCATGTTTTAAAATTTAATAAAAAAAATGTAAAACATAACAAAATAAAATATTAAATAAAAAAATAAAAATATAAAAAATAGTTATGTATATAAATGAATATTTAAAAAAATGATATTTACAGTTATTGGTTTGAGTTTTTTTAGAGATTTTGTTTTTAGTGGTGTTGGTGATTTTTTATGGTGTTGTTGCTTTTTAATTGTTGTAAGGATTCTTTTTATTTATTTTGGCGCAAAATGAGAGAGCTGTCTATGCTATATAAACTGAGAGCAAGCGTACAGTTTTTTTAGATTATTTTAGCAGTAAACAAAAGCTGGGGATGGACTATTTTTTTTTAGCATTTAACTTATGGCACTCTAGAGCTATGGAAATGAATATTGCATTGATGGAAGATGAAGATGATGATGTTGGTGATTATGATGTTATATTATGATTTTTAGTTGTGATGTTGATGATGATTGATGAACGTTAACAGCGCCTGGTTAAAGCGTTTACAATGGAAACCTTTCTATATTAACCTGCAAATAAAATCCCTTAAAAGAGAAAAAAAAGAGAACAAAAAAAAAAACAAATTCCTACTTAAACTAATTTATATAGTTAAAGAAATTTATAAAAATTCGTTTTATTCTCAAAATATATTTATTCAAAAGTACAAAAATATATTATATAGTAGATATAAGTATGTATGTATATGAGTATAAAAATATCTTAATAATAAAGTTATCATAAAGATTTATAAGGGAATATATATAGCATTAGAAGATTTGCTTCAATACAAAATTAAATTGTTATTTTAAAAAATAAATTTTTTTTCTTTAAAGAAAAATTAAATACTAGGGAATGTTTATTTTTCAATTAAAATCATTTTCGAAAATAATTTAAATAAGGTAACATTAAAATAACAAAATTTTTTAATACTTTTAGTTTTAATTCAAAATTTTAATAAAAAAAAATCAATTTTAAAATAAAGTTTTTCAAAAATGCTCATATATTTATAAAAAGTTTACAAGAAGAAATTGCAGAAAAATATCAAAATGCGAAAAAAAAAAACCAGAAACACCTATTTTCTTATATTCAGGACCATGTTCGAATATTTCAAACGTGTATAAAATCTGACATAAAAGTGTTAAAATTATTGAATGCCATACTTTTCTAATAAGGAAAATTATCTAATATGAAAAATTTGCTTAAGAAAGCAAGAAATGATTTAAAAATTTTAAAAATAAATACTTTTTAAACTTCGAAAATTTTTTCAAATTTTCGAACATATAAAATACATTAAAAAAAGTATGAATTAATTTGAAAAAATTAAAAAAAAAAGTAATAAAACATATTGACAAAAATTATTAAAATATTTTTTTTTTTTTTTTTCTCAAATAACGTACTATAAAAAATAAAAACAGAGCAAAAACTCATTAAAAAGTGCCAAAAAAAAAAAAATAATAAATAAATATTGAAAATCGATTTTTTCTTTTTTTTTTTTCTAATTTTGAAAAATTTTCGAAATTTTCGAAGATTGAAAATTTTACTTAAGAAAATATGAAAAAAGGATGAAATGTGCTAAAACTCATAAAACAGAGTCAAAATTATTGGATATATATAAGATTCTAACATTTTAAAAATTTTCGAACATAGAAATTTTTAATTTTCGAACATAGAAATTTTATATTTTATTTAAAAATATGTATAGTTAACTCTATTAAATCTCTGTGCATGAATTGATAAAAAAATGACTTATTTTACGAGTTATATATTAAAGTCTTGAAATTCGAAAAATGAACTAAATTTTACAGTTAACTGCTAAAATGATAACTATTTTTAAAACATTTTTTTTTTTATCAAAATAGATATTTGTAAATGCTTTTCAAAACACTTTTTTAATTAAACAATTAATTTATGTTAATTTAGTGTTACCTTAATTAAATTATTATAATTTTTATAAATATAATTATAGTAAATTAGTTATATAAATAAATTATAGCATAAGTTTTTTGTATATAATTTTTAAGCATAAATTTAATTTGTTTTTAACAATTAATTATATATTTTCAATATCTTTTTTAATGAGATTTTTTTCTGAGATTCAAGTATGATAAGTATGGCTTTTTTTTGTTTACTGGGTGGTTTTTCTTATAATTTACTTGGTAAAATTATTACGGCATAAAAAAATATATATTTCTTTTTTTATCTAAGTATTTATTTTTTTGGTGTATTGTTGTACTGTTTTCACAGGTTATTTATTTATTTGTATATATTTCTTTGCTTTGTATATGTTTTAAAAACTATTTGTTTAATTTTATCACTTAATTTGTATTTATGGTACTTTTTGTCTTTTAAATAAGTTTTTATAAACTTTTAAGTAGATTTATAGTTTAAGTTACTTTCTTTTTAGTTTTATTCTTTATTATAGAAATTAAAAAAAGGAACTTATAATAATATTCAAATTTAGTTGTTTTCTTTTTAATAAATTATTAAAATTAATATTTGGCAAAAAGTATGTTGTTATATTTAAATAATTATAGCAATAAATTAGTAATTTTTTTGTTTATTAATAAATTAATTAATTTAAAATTTTATTTGTATTTAATTAAATTTTTAATTATATTTAATAACCCGGTGCCTTTAGTGTTTCATTTTGAATATGAGATTTTTCATGAGCTATTAAAATATAACGTCGTTTGGTGGTATAGTTACATGTAGTACATTGAAATCTTCGATTATTGGGACTAAGACGACACTCATATTGTAAATGACGATTTAAACAACCTTTTGTTTTATAGGTTTTTAAACAGAAATCACATTTAAATGGTCGTTTGTCTAAGGGAAAACTTGTATTTCCTGTGTTATCATGAAGAATTTGTGATAAATTTATTTGTGCTTGAATTGAGGACAACTCTAAAAGAAAATCTATAAAAGGAATAATTGAAAAAAAAAAATACAAAAAATAAAAATCTTAATACTTTCCAAAAAAAATCAAAAAAATTTTAATAGGATTTTAAAATTAAATAACTTTATTGTTAAGAATATATATAAAAAAATTGAAAATCACTTTTTCTAAATTGAAAAATTTTAGAATTTTCGAATTTTTCGAACATTTTATATAATAAAATATGAAAAAACTTTGAAATTTGCTAAAACTCATAAAACTGAGTCAAAATTATTGAAAATATATAAATTTTGAAAATTTAAAAAATTTTCTAACATAAAAATTTTAATTTAAAAAAATTAAAGCTTAAAAAAAGTGATTAAATTCAGAAAATGTTTAAAATTTCCTAAAATCTAAAACTCATAAAACAGAGTCAAAATTATTGGAAATATATAAATTTCGAAAATTTAAACAAATTTTTAAAATTTTCGAACATACAAATTTTACTTTAAATAAATTAAAACTTAAAAAATGTGCTTAAATTCAGAAAATGTTTTAAATTTCTTAAAATCAATTTGTTTTTAAAATCGAAATTTTTATTTTTCGAAAACAAAAATTAAACACTTTTTTTTTTCAATATAAAAATTTTTAGAAAAACTAAATTTCGAAATACAAATAAATTCTTAAAAACATATAAGAAATTTATTTATAAATTTATGAAAGAAAAAATTTATTCAAATTTCGGTATATAAAAATTTTTCGAACAAAGAAAATTTACTTTAAAAAAAGTATGAAAATATTTAAAAAAAAAAGCCAAATCTCATAAAATTGAAAATAATTTATTTTATAATTAATTTTTCTATATTTTGATAGAAAATTTACTGCAAGAAATGAGAAAAATTTTAAAAAATGCAGACTAGAGAATTTATAAAAATAAAATTTTTTAAAGTTTGGAATAATATTCGAATTATTCGAACAAAGAAAATTTTGTAAAAAAAAAAAAATAAAAATAAAGCAGAAAATTTGTAAAAATAGTTTCTTTTCTTGTTCACTTACACCAAAGTGAAGTTGTCTATTTTGCTTAAACATGGCTTCAAAAAACAATAAATATGGCGTACAAATAAAATTTAATATGTTTTCTTTTCATTTAGGTAAAAACTAGTAATATTTTCTACCAATTTTAAGTAAAAATATGAAATTTAAAATTTTAATCCATTATTCTCTTTCTTATTTGTTTTCTCATACATAAGCGATTTAATAGAAACAGCTGATCAAATTGAGAGAAATCGAACAAGTAAAACGCGTGTGAAATGACAATCGTGTGATTTCCATCACATAGGCGATAAAAACGATTTTTAAATTTTATATTAAAACTACGAAATTTTTTAATTTAAAAATAATTTATATAAAATTTGGTAGAGAATTTATAGATTTTTTTTTTTTAAGTTTGGAAAAATATTCAAATTATTCGAACAAACAAAAATTTTGTAAAAAAAAAAAAAACAGAAAATTTTTTTAAAATAATTTTTTTTTATGGTTGGAAAAATATTCGAATTTTTCGAACAAGAAAATTTTGTTATTTTTTTTTTTAATTTTTCGAAAATATAAAATTTACTTAAAAAAGTAAGGGAAAATTATTAAATATAAAAAATTTTTTAAAAAAATGTAAAAAAGATTTTTAAATTTTATATTTCAACTTCGAAATTTTTTATTTTTTTAAATAAATTTCTAAACATTTTTTTGAAATTTTAATTAATTTATTTAAAAATATTGAAATTTTTAGGTTAACTAAAACAAATTTTAGAAATAATTTTAGAATTTTTCAAGAAGTATATTCTTATTATAGATCAAACAAGGGCAAAAATTCTTTTGTAAAACTAGAGGTACGTAAATTTGGTCAAATATTTGACAAATGTGAATATAGCTCAACTAAAACCCCAGGACATTTCACTTTACAATTATAGACAAATTAAATAATTCTACCACAAAAAGTTTTATTAAATCTAACACGATAACACAAATACGTTTTCAAAAATTACAGGTTGACGGGTTTTAAATTTTAATTAATAAAAAAAATATATATTTTCGTATTTATAAAAGTATTAGGTAATTACTAAATAAGTATATAATTAATATTAATATAATAAAAACTAAGAGTGACTCATAGAAGGAAACCTAAAAAATAATATAAAAGGAAATCCTTGCTTTTAAGTACAAAAAAGTATTTGAACCTGAGACGACTAGATTTTGTTGTTATATAAAATAATTTAAATTATTTTTAGTTTTTTTTTTTTTTTTTTGGTATCAATACTTAGGATTTGTTTGTTTGTCTTATGAATTATTAATAGTATGCAAAAATAAATTAGTATGTTTTAATTTTTAAAAAATATTTAAAAATAAGCATAAATTGTTAATTTTAGATTTTTATAGTATATTTTTAAACTTAATGTCTACCAATTATAGGAAAAAAATATTATAATTTAAATTTTGTTTTGTATAAAACTGTTTGAAAAAAAAAAAACAAATTTATTTTTAAAACGTTCTAAATATTTTATATTTTTTTTAGCATAAATTAGTTTGAAATTTATAAAATTTGAATTTTAAAATAACAAGCTTTTAAATAAACACATGTGTGTGTGTGTATGATGTGTAAGGGAATGTGCTATGAATATGAATTTTTAAAAAAGAAATATATTTTTGTTTTTAGCTTGTTTTTTTTTTTTTTTTTTTTCTTTTTGCTGCTGCTTTGTGGTGCGCAATTGTATAAAATTTGCATAAATTTTTTTATTTTAAAGAAAGTAAATCTATTAAAAATGTTAATTTTATGCAAACTAATGTTAAATTAGTATTGAAAAAAATACATATAAAATATGTAAAGAATACAAAAATACCCAGAGAACTGGAAGAGCTGAAGTTAAAGCAAAAAAAAAAAAAAAACAAATATTGTATTATATGCAAATTTCAAAACGCACAGAATAAAATAAAAAAAAACGAGCATGACAAAAATTCTAAATAAAAAGAGAAATATACATACAAAAATTTGTTTTCGAGAATAGCAGCACAATTAACATAAAGTATTAGGAATCGTTTTGGAAATCAAAGAAGAAAAGGAAACAAAAAAAAACAAAAAATCAGTTGATAATAAATATTTTGAGCTACAACACACACAACATTTTTTCAAATCAAGTGTGAAATCGAACTAAATTTGTTCGAATTTTTCTAAAATTTTATACAAAAACAAAAAAATTGCTTAAAATAATTAATAATACTTTTTTAAATCAATTCACCAAAAATAGTATTTAATTTTAATTTATAAATTGCTTAATATAAAATTAATAAATATAGCTTCGAGTAATATAGTAAATAATAGTAGTTATTTTAAGGAAAAATAAATTGTTATTGTTTAAACATTAAACAAAATTTTATATAAACTGTGATTGGAGAAATGAAAGAATGAATGAAAGGTAATGTGTTTAAATATACAATGAAATATGTATTTTAAAAAAATTTAAAATCCTAAAAAAATTATGATGAATGATTAATAAAAAATTAATTTATTTCAAACAAATAAAATTTTAAATTTTTCGATCTTAAACAGTTTTGAAAAAGTGCTAAAACTCTTAAAATAGTGACAAAATAATTGAAAAAAAATTTTAGATATCGAATTTTTTTTAATTGTTTCGAACATAGAAAATTTATTAAATATTAAGAATACATTTTAAAAAGTTCAAAAATTTATAAAATTAAATTAAAAAAAATATATATTTTTAAACTTCGACAAATTTTTAAAATTTTTCGAACATAGAAAAATTCATAAGAAAATGAAAAAATTATTGAAAAATTTATTTCGAAAAATTTTCGAATTTTTCGAACAAAGAAAATGTACTTAAAAAAAATAAAAACATTAAGAATATATTTTACAAAGTTTTGAAACTCATAATTGAAAAAAAAAATATATTTTCCAGGTATCGAAAATTTTTTAATTATTTCGAACACGTACTTAAAATATTAAGAATACATATTAAAAAGTTCAAAAAATTTAATAAAAAATTTTATTTTTTAAACTTCGAAAATTTAAAAAATTTTTCGAACATAAAAAATTTCGGAAAAAATGTTACAATTCATAAAAATGTGAAAAAGTAATTAAAAAATGTATTTTTTTAACTTCGAAAAATGTTCGAATTATTCGAACATATAAATTTTACTTAAAAAAGTAGGAAAAAATTAAGACAGTTAACATTCTGATGAAAATGTATAAAAACTAATATTAAAAAATATTTGAACAGGGAAAAATTTAATTTTAAAATTAAAAAAAAATGTATTTTTACAAGAAGCTTGGAAAATTATTCGAATTTTTAGTACCATATGTTAATTTCTGTCAAAGAAAAAACTCTTAAAGGTCAAAATTATGACAATAAATATAGTTTAAAATTTTAAATCATTTTTATAAAACCTTTACAAAACGAATTCCAATTCGTTTAAAAAATTTTAAGTTTTCTTTTAAAAAAATTTAATATTCAACCAACCAATTCATTCATTCATTTACAGCCAATTCCAATTTATTATTATTATTATTATTATTTTAATTTAAATGCAATTCTTTTCTTAAGCCGTTTCCATATGAGATTTTAAGGTATTTTGGAATTTCACAGCCAATGGCAGGAATTCACGTTGCATTTTAGCAAAATGTGTTTTAATATGTTTCGTTAAATTATCACTGCGTTTGGCAGCATAATTACACGAAGGACATTGGAATACCGGACGTTCGGTAGTAAAGCGACACTCAAAACGACGATGACGTGATAATGATTTACGAGTTTTATAGGATTTACCACATTGTTCGCATGAATGTTGATACCAGCTTAAGACAAAACCTAAAATGAGAGTTTTTTGTGAAAGGAACAAAAAAAAAACGGAAAAAGAAAAAGAAGGAGCAAAAAGGATAAAGCCAAGGTAAGATTGAGAAATAGAGGAGAAAAAGGAAAGTGTACAAAATAATAATTTAACAAAAAAAATAATAATAAAGTAAGAAAGATAAAAAAAGAAATATTTGATGAGTATTTGATGTTAAGATGAATTTTTTGTTGTTTAGCTATAATAAAATTAATTATAAATAACAAATTTATAAGCTTTAAGAGAGTAAAAATGATGTAAGCAATGAAGAGAGCCAGGGAATATGAGTCTTTTTTGTTTGAAATGGATATATGAAAGAGATGTTAAAAACGCTGGGTAATCAGAAAAATAATGATTATAAAACTAAGAAAAGAAAAGAATAAAATAATTTTAACTAAGTTTATGCTACAGTTATTAACAAACTACTACTAGAAAATAATTTACTAGAAAATAATAATTCAAAAATTTAATAAGAGATAAAAAATTATTTTTAAGTTTTTTTTTTTTTTTTTTTTTTTTTTGAAGAAAAAAAAAATATATTTAGCGTGCATTTTAAAGAAATTAAAAACCAAAATTAATAAACCTTTAAAACCAGTTGACGAGAATTTAAAAAAAAAAATCAAAATGTTTTTTATTTAAAAAAAAAAAAAAAAATTAAGATTAAAAAAATTTATTATTATTTCTTTTATAATAAAAAAATAAAAGATTTTAAATAAAAATATAAATATAATACAAATATTTAATTTTTTTATTAAAAAATAATTTGGAAAAATTTTAAAAACAAGAATTAAAAATAAAAATATTTTTAAAAAACTTTTAAATAAGAAAAAACAATATTTTTCCTTAAGATTAAAAAATTTCAAAAAATGTATTATTATTTTTTTTAAATAAAAAAAATAACCCAGGAAAAAATTTATTAGTTCAACAATTAAATCCAGAACGCTTGAAAATAAATAGCCTGTTATCTTTCTACTTAGGAGTTACGACCAAAGATTTTTGTTTGAAATTGTCACATCCAGAGCTATTTCTGTAGAAGCGTTACCTTAAGCGTTAGTTTAGTCAGTACCCATTCCATGGAACGGTTCTAGAAGTAGTTCTTTAATCAATGATTTTAGTTCCAAATTGTCACATTTATAACTCGTTCTATAGAAGTGTTAGAGAACGGTTTCAGAACCTGTTTTTTTTATTCTAATGAACCATTTCCTAAATGCGACTATATATTTAAATTTAAATTAATTGAATTTTGTTAAAACTCTTTTTTATTTTTTGAAATTTTTGACATTTTTTATTAAAGTTTTTTAACAGTTCTAGGAAGTTCGAGAACAAGTAATTTGTTCTCAGAAGTGATGTAGAAGTCATACAGAATTAGTTCTTAAAACACTAATTCCTAAAAACATTCTTTAAAACCAATTTAGAAATGCAATAAGATTCAACTCAATGAGTATCAGAATTCTAAAAATTTTATGAATCTGAAGTGGTTCCGATTACACTCGTTTTAGAACTACTGATTTTAGAACATATTCTAAATTTTTTCATGGGAATAATTCTAATATTTTTTAATTAACTAAAATCTATTTCGATTTATTGTTTGAAAATTTGTAAATTTTAGTTTCAACTAATAAATTTTGAAACTTCGAAAATCTATAAAATTCAAGTGATTTTCCTGAGAGATCCTTAAAAGCTTTTCATATTTTATATTTTTAAATTTATTTAATATTTGTTACAGTTACAAAAATTTTACTCAAATTTACAATCATTTATTTAAATTAATTTTATTTAAATCTGTGAATAAAATTTCAAAAATAATAAATTGAAATATTATTAAATTTTAGATTAATCAAAACTTTTTTCTTTTTGTTGATTGAACATTTTTTGAAGTTTAATTTCAACTTCATTAATTTTTAATTTGAAAATGTAAACTTTCGAATCGAAAAAAATTAATTTTTAAAGAAAATTGTTTTAAGATTCAGAAATATAAACTTGAAAATTAAATTACTGATTTGAATTAAACAAATTTTGAAATTCGCCCTAAAATTCGAAATAAATTTCAAATTTACTCCCAATATAGAAAATTTTGAAAATTCAAATAAAAGAAATTGTCAAAAGAAGTTGTTAAAAAATATAGACAAAATTTAAAGTAGATTTTTTTTTTTTTTATTCTTTTTAATTTTCAAAAATTCTTCAAAATGCACTTTGAATTTAGAGTTTAAATGCTGCAAATTTTTAATATTAAAATAATTAATTATAAATAAAATTTTATTAAAAACAAACCACACCACACTTATAAATGAAATATATGATAAATAAAATAGTATTAAAATGACAGTCAAATGACAGATAGAGTAAAGAGTACAATATGCTTTCTTTTGTTTAAATAATAATAAAAAAAGGTATTTTTGTTCTTTTTTTATATATATAAATATAAGTATAATAATATAATAATTATAATAAAAGGTTAATAACATTTTGAAATAGTAGAAAAAGTATATTATAAAGATATTAATTAAAACTAAATAAATTTATTATATTTAAGATTTTGTGATTTTTTTCTTAAAACACCCATTTAAATAGTAGACTTATATTGAAAAGTTTATGTTTATGATTATGCTCACTTGTTGACAACTTTTGTTTAGAGTTCAATCATATAAACAGGGCCATAGTTGATAGCTAGGTAGATACTTTGGTTGTTGAAAATTTTGCCTTGAAACTTAATAAAATTTTGTTATTTACTATAATATAGTTGTAATTTGTAGAGAAGTTTTTTTTTTTTTTTTTTGGTTTTGCAAGAGGTTGTAGTAGTAGTAGTAGAGTTTCAAAATCTAAAAGAAATTTAGTTATAAAAATAGGTTAGTGAAAATTTTTCTTTTAATTTTTGATAAAAACTTTTGTGATAGAAAGAAAGAATTTAAAATTAGAAATGAAATGAAAAAAAAAAAGAAAGAAAACCAAAAAAGAAAAAATAAAAAATGAATGAAAACAGAAAAAATAATAAAAAATGGAAATATGATAAAGGAAGCACTTTATTTTTCAGATTATAATTCAAAACGAAAATAAGAATTCTTATTATTTTAAATTATTTCTTTAATTTATACTTTAGAGCTTCCTTTATTTGTATATATATTTTTTTTAATATAAAAACTCAATAAAAATTTTAGCTTTTTTTGGAAATTTTCTTAAGCAGCTGCAAAAAAAATGAAAATGTTGAAAAAAAATCCTGAAAATAAAAATAAGAGTTTTGAAACAAATTTGAAAATATTTTGTTTGATTTCTTAATAATTTTAAATAAATACACAATTTTGTTTTTGGTTTTTGTTGTTTTTTCTTTAGTTTTAATTTTTAATATAAATATATTTTTTGGTTTTTTGTAGACAAATACAGGATTATGTTAAAAAAAATAAAAAATTATTAATAAAAGAGATACATTTTTTAAAATCGTTTGTTAAAAAATGTATTCAAAACTAAAAACTAACTCGATTTCTTTTTTTTTTTTTAATTTTGAATACAATTTTATTTTAAAGTTTAGAAAAAGTGTTAAATTCTTGGAAAAAACTTTGTTTGAGCTATAAAAAGTAAGCGGAATATTTAAGATATAATTTTTAAAAGTGACTTTTATTTAATATTTATTAATTTATGAATTAATATTATACAGCCTTAGCTATTTTTCGTTTCGAATATTCAAATATTTCGTCGTCCTAATAGCAAAAAAAAAAAAAAAAAAAACTTTCTTAAAATTTCCTTTTAAAATAATCTAAATTTTAAAATTCAAACATTTCTCATTCTGTTCGTCAGTTCTTTAAAAACTCTCATACAAGCAATCAGTTTAATTTTAAAAACTAAGTTAATACCTTTGGTCCTGCGAATCCAAATTAATTTCTAAACTTTATAAATACATATTTACGAATTCTATTTAAATTAATATAAAATTCCATTTTTAGTCTCTTAAAAATTTTAAGATTATGTTTGCCTAAAATTCTTGGTCCTACGAACCATTTGAAATTGTTTATCTTTTAAAAAAGACCGTTATATTTACAATTTTTTTTGAATTTTTTCTATAAAAATTCAATTAAAACTCTGATTTAAGTACGTAAAAACTAAGATTTATTTTTAAATTTTACGTAATATTATTGTTTGTACAAATTTACTGAAGTTCTAAAAATATTACGCTCTTTAAATTTAAAATTGTTTATAAAATTTTTCTAACGTTTTGAGAATTATTTTTAATGTTTACTTTACTATATTTTTGGTACAGCAAACACTAAGAAATTTTAAAAATGTATAAAAACCATTATATTTATAAATTCCATTTCTTTCTTTTTTTTTAAATATAAAATTGTTTATTGTTTTTATCCTTAAGAGCTAGATTTAAGAAATGATTTTTAATTTATAGTTTGAATTGTTTGTTCTTCAAGAAAAACAAAAAAAAATTAAGTCTTAAATTAAACTTTTGGAACAAACGAATGACGAAATATATTATGACTTTTTATTCCAGCTTATAAATTTGTATAATTTTCCCTAAAATCTTCGTATCATAAGAAGTTTTAACAATTTAATTTTAAAATAAATTCTTAAGAATTTACATTTTCTTTTTTAACATTTTAAAGCTCAAAATGGTTTTTTCCTATTTTAACACAATTTCTTTAAAATATTTTTTTTACTTTTCAATATTTTTCACTTAAAATTAATAATACATGGCAAGTTTTTAAATAAAATCTTTTTAATAATATTTAAAATAAAAAATAATAAAAAAAAAACTTAAGTTTTGTTTAAATAAAATAAATATTTTTATGTTTTCTTTTATTTTAATACAAAAATTAGACATACAATAAAATACACACATTCATGGACAAAGTATATTTTTTAAAATAAATTAAGTTTTTTTTTAATAAAGTAAATATTTTTTAGGCTTAAATTAATTTTATAAATAATTTAATTTATGAAATTCGTTGTTATAAAATTTAAAATTTTTTTGTTTGTCTAGAATAAATAACATTTTAATTTTTTTAATACTTAAACGTTGTAGTTTTTGGAGGGGAATGGTTTTCACAAATAGATGTAAAAAAATTTAACTTTAGATTTTTTTCAAAATATTGGCTACAATTCGAAACGTATTTCCTTTCAAATCCAAAAATTAAACATTTTTGATTTAAATAAATTTTCAAAATAAAAAATATTATTTTTTGAATTCGTTTCATATGGTATATATATATGATTGTCTATATTTATTATTTAACTAATAAAAAATTTATAGGCAATCCTTAAAAAAATGTGTCAATTAATTTGAAAAAAATCTGTTTTAGTTTTGTTTTCCTTAGTTAATGTTTAAAAAAAAGGAGTATAATTTAGGTTTTTTGGTTAAAAAAAAACTTGTATACATTATTTAATATTTGGTTAATTATTTTTTGGTTTATAAAAAAATTGGTTATTTCTTCTTTTAAAAGAAATAAAATTTTAATTTAATTAAGAAATATATCAATAATAAATAAGAGTATTTTGGAATGTTTGCATAAACAAACTAAAAAATGAGGTTAAGATGAAAAAAATATTTAAAAAATGATTTCAAAGATAGTAATTTTAAAATACATATGTTATTATTTTAATTTGAAAATTTAGTTTTAATTTAAATTAGACACAAATAAAAGAAATTTTTAAAATTTCCAAAATTTGCTTAATCTTCAAAAACCTCATTAAATAGCTTAATTTTGCTTAGATTTTTAAAACTTAAATATACAAAAATTAACTTAATTAAAAAAATAAAATTAAAATATATAAAATTAATATTAATTTTTTGGTTAAATTTTTGTTTCTTGGGTTTTTATGTTTTTTTTTTTAGAATGGACAAATAAACGGAATGTTTGTTTTGCTTTAGTTAGAGATCCTAATTTGTTTAATTTCAAACAAATTTTTTTATATATTTCTTACAATTTTACGATTTTTTTTAAATAATCATAAATAAAAAATTTTAACTTAAATTTACAAAAAGTAAAAAAAATATATAGAAATTAATATAAGTATAATATCTTATAGAGTCAAAATTTGTTGCGTTAAGAGAGCAAATAAATAAAAAATTAAACTTAATTGCTAAAAAAAAAAAAAATAAAATAAAATTTAAATAAAATCTTTTAATATGTGGTAAAATAAATATTTGGTTTAATTATTTTTATAAGCAAATGGCATGGTATTCATTAAACGTTCTTTAAGCAAAGAATTCGAAATGAGTTGTAAGCTTAGCTTCATTTTCCACTCATCGTCTAACATGTTCATGGTGGCCGCTGTAGCTGCAGACGCTACATTCTTACTAGGCGTTAAAGGTTCGGCCTTAATAAAAGCTTCCGAGCTATTATTAGCAATTGTGGTACCTGTTAATGTTCCTGTATTCGTCGTCGTCGTTATAGAGTTCTGATTTTCTCCATTATTTTCACTATCTTCTTGAGGCGAATTCTTATTATTGTTGCTGGCCGTTTGATGTAAATTATTATTGGCTGCTGCTTGAGCAGCTGCTGCAGCTGCTTCTAATAGAATTTTAGCATCTTTTTCCTCTACATGAGCAGCTGCAGCAGATATGGCAGTTATGGCTCCAGTTAAACCATAAGTAGGCATAGGCATTATGTGTGTGGGAGGTATGGGTGATGTACCCGCTGTGCCACCACCATTACAATCACTACCACTATCACCACTAGTTATATGCGAAGGACTGGCCGAACCCATATTCAGCTGGTGATGATGATGGTGATGTTGTTGTAAATGTTGTAAATGATGTGGTGGTTCATGTTCATAATTCTCTTTACGCATGGTTAGATTTTCTGGCAAACCATTATCACAATTTGCTAAATTAACATGATTTAAACTTAAATTCTCAGCCATAGAACCACCTCCACCTCCACCTCCTCCTTCAGCATCATCTTTAAGTGAAGCTGAATTATTACGATTTGAATTTCCTGTAGTCTGTTGAGCTATGGCTGGTGGTATGCCATGTTTGGAGGTTAAATGTCGTACCATATGATATTTACGGCGAAAACGTGAAGGACATAGATCACAGCTAAAACGTGGTGGTATA
Organism: Protophormia terraenovae; assembly: GCA_951394005.1. NCBI lineage: Eukaryota > Metazoa > Arthropoda > Insecta > Diptera > Calliphoridae > Protophormia > Protophormia terraenovae. Next base: position 42,736,439 of record OX596077.1, on the reverse strand, counting down.
CCAATACATTCATCTCTCATATGACGTTGTAAATGACGTTTACGTAAATACGATTTACCACAAACAGCACAAGGAAAACGTTCAGTTGAATTTAGGCCGCCACCATTGGGATTAATACCTCCGCCGCTGTTGCCATTATTATCCATTATTGAATTATTATATTTAAATTGTTCATTTATTTTTAAATAATTACCACCTTCTATCATAGATTGTGAAAATTTATAGGTAATATCTATTTGTTTTGTTGTTATTGTAATAAATAAAATTAGTAAATCGTTTAGGAAATATTATGGAAAATGTGTTAAAAAAAATTTAATAATGATTTTGGTTATTTACATGAGTAAAAATGATTTTTTTTTTTTTTTTTTTTTGGCCACACGTAGGTATACACACACACACACATCATGATTTTGGTTATATGGGAATGATGGGTTAAGTATTTTATTTAGTTATTTTTGTAGGATGATGTTTTGATAAATGAAAAGAAACAAAAAGAAAAAAACGAAAAGAAAAATAAATCATAAATACTCAAAATTATATGTATATGATGACAAATATCGCAATGGCGAAATTTTGTTATTCATTAAATATATAAAATTAAACTTAAAATATATAACTTATTTTAAAAAAAGAAGTGAATAAAAATTACTACTTTTTATTAGCTTTTGTTATTTCAATTTAAAACTAAAATCAACTGTTTACAATTTAAGAAAAATTGCAAATATATTAAATGATTTAAAAGTATGACAATTATGACAATTTTCTTTAGTTTTAAATAAAAAATAATAATTTAATTTTGATAATTTTTAAAAGAAAGATTTTTTAAGCAACATGTTTATGAAACATTTTATAACTTTTAAAATGTGAATAAAACTCTTAACACGTTTAAGGAAATTTCTGTAGCAACAAGTTTTTGAAATTTTAAAAAATTTTAAAAAACTTCAAGTTTTTGAAAAACTAATTATATTATTTGTTTTATTAACATTTAGATGTATTAAAATACTTTAGCAACATGTTTAAAATCTTGAAGAAATTTTAGCTTGTCTGCAAAATTTTGTTATTAGAATTTAAACATAATTTAAACGTATTTTTTAATTTCAATAATGTTTCAAACAAAATTTTTTAAGCACTTTAGCAAAAAATTTTATTTATAAACATTTTCCTTAAACAAATATTTTGATAGAAAATTTACTTTGGAAAGTAACTTTTCTGAAATTTTACTATTTAAATTAGAAAAGCAAAATATTGTTTAAAAAACACGAATGTCGATAATCTTTTTGGCAACATTTATGATCTTTTAAACACTTTCTTAGGGCAATATGTTGAGCAAATAGTCAAGTTAATTTGGCTATAAAAAACCAATCAGGCAAAAGTTAAAAGAAAATTATAATTCATAAATTATAAAAATTATAGCATTTCTTTAATTTTGCCTGAGCTTTTCACAACAATTTTAAATGAAAAATATATTAATATCTTAATAATTATTTAATTTCTAATATAACCTAAATATTTCCTTCATAAAGTTAACATAAATGTTGCTAAACTTATTTTGTAAACATTTTTTTGTATGTTTATAATAATTTTAAAGAAAAATATAATGTTTAAAACAGAAGTCTATGGAGTCAAATGAATGTTTATGGTTAATTCAAAGATCACAAAATATTATGTTAGGCAGGCAACATGTTTATATTATAAAATTAACAGAAATGTTGCTAAAGCTTTTTTGGAAATTTTTTAAATAAATCAAAATAAAATCATTGTTTAAAGTTAATTAACACTTGAAAAACAAATGAAACTTAAATGTTTACAAACATATTCCAGGCCTTGCTTTAAACATTTATTAATTTTTTTTATTTTTTCAGCAACAAAATCAATTCTTTCAATTAATTTTAGCTTAAAATTTTGAAAATGAAGAAAAAAATCATATAATAAAAAGATTAATCAACAAGCTTTAGAAATTATAGCTTTAATTTGAGCTAAATTAAAAAAGTTCTCAAAGAAAATTGTCGTTATTTTCAAAAAATTAAAATTACAATAATAAATACAACTTAAAAAAAGGAAATAAAATTGTTTCTAATAAAAAAAATACAATTGTTTTCTAATAAAAAAATATAAAAACTAAATACAAAATATGTATATAAATTTACTCAAATATAAATACTTTTAAATTTAGCTAAGAAAACTACTAATTTTGTTTATATAATATTTTATCTAAATACAATTATTATTATTACAGAAAAAAACAACAATACAACATTTATGATTATTATTTAAATAATTTAAACATTTAATTGTAATTCTCTTTTTTTTATTATTAAAAATTTTTCAAAATTTTAATTATATTTGTAAATTTATCTAATCATAATCAATATTATGCATCCTTTTAGCATGTTTACGCAACGTTGTTAAATAATAAAAACGTATTGAACACAAGGAACAAATATGTTGAGGATCTTTATGACATTCAACACGTTGATGACGTAAAAGACTATTATAAGTTTGATATGATTTATGGGGACATTTATCACAAACATATTTAGAATTCTTTTTATTATCCCTTATAGTTAATAAAGGTATGGTGGTATAATTAATTTTTAAGGATTTATTTAAACGTCGAGATTTTCGACTACTAGTACTAGTACTGGGATAAGGAATCGACGACATTGATGAGGATGATGCTAACAATAATGATGATGCTAAAGTTGATGAAGGCGGCAATACTGTTCTTGTAGTTGTTGATGTTGCTACCAAAGGTGATGTTAATACTAAAGATGTAGTAGAAGGTAATGGTAATGATGATGGTGATGACTTTAAATCTTGTTCAGTTTTGATAAAAACAACAGCTCCTATATATGTTATAATTCATCCATCACATTTTTTTTATTATATGTATGTAATAAAGACAAAAGGGAAAGAGAACAAAGACAAAGAGAGGTAAAGAGAGAAATAGCAATATACAAATATTGGAAAATATCTAAATGTTATTAAACTATTAAATATGAATTGTAATTAATTTTGTTGTTATTTTTTAAACTAATAAATATTTAAAATAATAAACTAAATATAAAATGTTTATAAAAAAAACATAAAACAAAATCTATTATTTCTTGTATTAAATGACAACATTTTCGTTTAGTTTTTTTGTTAATTTTAAAATTTAACTTTTGGGAAATTTATTTTTTGTTTTGTTATATCTTATATTATAATTAAAAGATTTTTTTAAATAACATTTAATATTTTAAAAATATTTAAATTTACAGTTTTTTTTTATATTACACAAATAATAACTAACTTTTATATAAACAAATAATTTACAGTTTTATAAAACATAAAAAATACAAAATAAATTCATATGTATTGCAAAACGAAAAATTTTCGAGTTTCTTTAAAGTCAAAATGTTTGGATATATATTTGTTAATATTGAAAATAAATTTCGTTTTACAAAATGAATTTAAATTTTTATTTAGTTAAAATATTTCTTGAAAATTCTAATTCTAAATGGAAATGCTTTAAAAATATGTTTATAAACAAAATAACGCTCCAAATCCTTGAAATTATTTGGCACACATTTAGGAATGATAAATTGAGTTTAAAGAGAACAAAAAAAAAAACACCCATTAAACTTTTTTTGTAAATGTCAAATATTATAATGTTATTAATTAGCCAACATTCTTTAATTTAATAAAATATAAATTTAAAATTAAAACTTTGTTTTAATAAAAACTCAACAGTTTACGAAAAAAAAGTTTAATAAACAAAGAAAATCAACATGCAACCGCAATGTTGATGAGAAATTATTTTAGAAGCAACAACATTTTCTAAAATAATAATTAACAATTTAACATAAAAAATAATTACAATATTGGATTTTTTACAAAACATCATGTTGAGCAACATGTTTACATCAATAAAAAGTAAAGCGAAATATTGCTTTACATGAATACACAATAAAAGAAATCTTGTTAAGCTATAACTTTATAACACAAAAAATAAAATAAATTAAAATGTTGCTTCGTATACTAAGCAACATTATATGTTGAGCAACATGTTTACATTATAAAATAAACAGAAAAGATTAGAGTTTTTAAAATTTTTGGCATTAAATTTATGTGAATTTAAAATTAAAGGAAACATATTTTATCATATTAATACCTACAATTTATATTAACAAAACATTTGATGTTGAGCAACATGTTTACTTCAAAAGAAATTTGGTCAGAGCAATATTTGATAGAAAATTTAGTATTTTTCACATCTTTTGAAACATGTTTAGCAACATGTTCCGATTATAAAATAAACAGAAATATTGAAAAATATTTATTACAAAATATTAAAAATAAAAATTAATTATATTACGTTGAGCAACATGTTTACATCATGAAATAAACAAAAATGTTTCTACTGGATTTTAAAGACATTTTTTCAGTGAATATTAATGTTTAAAATATTTGAACTCAAATAAAAAATTTAATTTGCAATTGAAAAAAATTAATAAAAATCTTTACAACATATGAACTATGTTGAGCAACAGAAATGTTTACAAAGCTTTTTCAAAACATGTTTCTAACAAAATTCTTCTAATGAAGAATTTTTCAAATCAAATGAATGTTTACTATTATGTATTAAGTAAAGCAACATGTTGCAACATTTTAAAATTTTATGTATACAAAATTAGTTTTATTCTACTACTGGATTTTAAAGACATTTTTTCAGTGAAAATTAATGTTTGAAATATTTGAACTCAATTAAAAGTTGAAATTAATTTGCAATTTAAAAAAATATATAAAAATCTTTACAACATATGAACTATGTTGAGCAACAGAAATGCTTATAAACAGTTTTCAAAACATGTTTCTAACAAAATTCTTCTAAAGAAGAATTTTTCAAATCAAATGAATGTTTACTATTATGTATTACGTAAAGCAACATGTTGCAACATTTTAAAATTTTATGCATACAAAATTTGTTTTATTCCTTTTCTTTTCTAAGAATATTTATAAAGTCTGTTTATGTGTCATTTTAACATGATGAGCTAACGAACAACGATAATAATATTTGGCATTACATATGGGACATATAAATTTTGGTTCTTTTTGGCATTCAACACGCAAATGACGAGTTAAATTACAACGCATTGTATAGGCTTTAGGACATTTGGGGCAGCGAAACTCAGTATAGGCAGAGGCCGGTTTACGTTTTGTACGCATTTTTGAACGATTTTTTATTGCTGTTGCAGCTATTGATGTTAAAGGTTGTAAAAGATAATAATCCTCATCGTATTCGTTGTCATCATTGTCAAATGCTGCTGCAAAAATTAACAAGTGTTTTTTTGTGAAAGAAGAACAAACAAAACAAAAAAAAAATGAAAGATATTGCTAAGGCAAAATAAAAAAAAAGATGAGAAACAAAACTAAAAAGAGTAGTTACTAAATAGACGACAATATGTTTCCCAATGTTATCAATTTGATTTTGAAAATGTAAGATAAAAAAAGAAATATTTATATATTTAACACAAGCGAGCGTAGGAAAATGGAGCGTTATTTTTTTCTAAATTTAAAACTTATTATAAATTATTATAACTATGTATTTTGTAATTAATAGTTAATTTTTTTTTATTTTTTAATTTAGCACCTGGTTTTTCTTTTTTATTTCTTAATTGTTTTTAAAAATAAAGTCTATTTTTCTTTAAGAAATTATTATTATAGAGAATTTAATATTAACAGTTATAAATTTACCATCAATCATTTTAATGTTGCAGCAACATTTAAAAGTATATTCATACATATTTAAATTTACATTTTCTTATTGTGTATGCCATGTTTCTGACGCATGTGCAATTTTAAATCATATTTCCAAGAACATGAAAAGGAACAAAATTCACATTGAAATATGGTAGTATTCGATTTCTTTGGCATGGCTATTAAGGATAACGAAGACGTTGTTGACAATGTTGAAGCGGCAACATTATTGCTAAGATTTTTCAAACTGGAGGATGAAGGATTTATGACAGAATTTGTTTTGCTACTAATATTGGCAACTAATTTGCTATTTTGAGTATTTGTTGTAGTGGACGAAGAAGAACCGCCAGCGGTTTTCGAGCAGGAGGAAGTAGTGGAGGTGGAGGATGGGCCAGCCACATGGGGCAGTAACATGGTAGACCCTAAAAGATTGGCCAATTGAAAAGAAGCAGCCGCTGCTGCAGCAGCTGACATTTGACAATCATTACAATTATCACTAGGACAACAGCTCGTAGAAGACGAAGTTTTGCCAGTAAGACTTTTCGTATGGTGGTGATGTGTATTGCTGATGCTAGCATTAGTAGCACCACAATTATTTGAACCTATAGAACTGGTATTTAAATTTTGTTGGCTTATTGGTACTGAAGAGGTCAAAGGTGACAATTGTGGTTGATTAGCTAATTTACTGCAACATTTATAGATTTTATGTATGGTCAACTCACTGTCATATAAATCAGAAGTTGCTGGTGTAGCTAATAAATTGGCCATATTTGTACAATCTAAACTATTACGACTAGTAGAACGAGGTGTTAAGGAAGCAGAGGAAGAAGGTGTTGCTGCAACATTTAATGATGATGCTGCTGCTGCTGGCACTAAATTAGTAGCAGTTGATTTTATATTACTATTATTATTACTACTATTAGTATTGCCACTATTATTAATTGTACTACTAGTAGAATTAAGTGTTATATTAGTGCTGCTGGCATTGCAATTGCTGTTCAAATTGTGGGGATTTGTGTTGATGGCGGTAATGCTGTTGCTACTGTTGTTATTACTAAGATGTTGTTGTTGCTGCTGCTGTTGTTGTTGCTGGGAAGTGGCTGCAGCTATAACAGCGGCTGCTGCTGAGGCTATATTATATAAGGTCCGTAAATCTGCAAAAATAAGCCATGATGGATGGGTGTGCTATTTTTTTGAAATTTCTTTTTTTTTATATTTTAATTTCTTTAAATTTTTATTTAGGTTAATTTCTTTTTTTCTTAAAAAAAAATCAAACACATTTAAAATAAAGGGGAAACCATATAAAGAATTCAAGAGATTTTGTTGTGTGTTCAAAAAATCGTAAGAATAAGAGGCGTACAAATTAAAATAAATATAAATTTAAAAAGAAAAGAGTGTTTCTTTTTAGTGTAAAATGTAAAACAAAAACATTGTGATTTTGCCTAAAAGAATTTTTCCACAAATTTTAAAGCTCTTTATATAAAAAGAAGAAATATATAAATTATAACCGATTTTTTTCAAGCCGCCATAACCTACACTCGCAAATTATATTAAGAGAACAAATTATAAAAACCCACCATAAAATAAATTATATTTATTAAAAAAATTAACAAAATTTAGGGTTAATATAAAATTATAATAAAAAAATATAAATAAAATTATTATTTACCACAATTTATTTTATATTAAAGAAAATAATATAAATAAACTTAATTTCTTTTTAAAAGTAACAAATAAAACCTTGAAAAGTAAAACACAGACATGCAAAAAAAAAAAAAAAAACAAAAAGAATTTCAAGAAAAATTATCCTTTGCAATAAAATTTTATGAAAATCGTAATCAATACCTAACACAAAAATACATTAAAACAAACCACTTGTTTCAGTTATAAATTTATTTTCATTTAGTTATAGAGTTGTTTTAATATTTATAGTATTAAATAAAAAAATATCTTAAAAAAGACGAAAAAAATACACAAAATTATTGTTAGTTTTTTTAAATAAAAAATACTTTTTCCATCAGATTTTTTAAACTAAATGCACTTTTGTTTAATCAAGGTTTTAAATTTTTATCAAAATAAATATAATAAGCATTTATGTATAAATTCAAAATGAATAAAAAAAAATATATATCGAAAAATATTAATAAAAAAATATGTATAGAAAAATATTTATATATATAAAATAAATCTTTGGTTAATTGATTAGTTTTTTGTTTCATTTTTTTTTTTTTTTTTTTTAATTTTTGTAATTTTTGTAAGTGTTAATTTGGTTAGCACCTGGTATTTTTTTATTTTTATATAAATTATAAATTAAAAGTTAAAATTTTTAAGTTTTCTGTTATTTAATATTTTTAAAAATTGCACTTTTTATATATATTTTTTGTTTTGATAATTTTTAATAATTTAAGGATATATTTTTATTGATTTCTTAAAGCAGAAAATCTAATAGTAATGGCAAGTTGTTTGTTTTCTGAGAAATTATGTAAAAAAGATTTTAATTTATATATAAACTATTTTGGCACTTATAGAGATTTTTATTTAGTTAGAAGAAAAAAAAATAGCATAGCTTAAAGCCTTAGATTAGGCCATATTTAAATTTAATCATAACATCTAAAAGTATGCTTTAGTTTTTTAAATTTATATTACAAGTAAAAAAAAAAAAATTGAATAAAGAAATAGAAGTATTAAATAATATAGCTGGGACCGTTTTATGAATTTCTATTTATTTACAAGTAAAAAAAAATTGAATAAAGAAATAGAAGTATTAAATAATATAGCTGGGACCGTTTTATGAATTTCTATTTAAACTATACACAATAATAGTATGTTAACATATTATTAGCTAATATTTACACCTTCTAAGTTTTTTGCAATTTAAAGATTTACTTTAAGATCTATAGGTGTAAAAAAAAGGATTTAAATCTTTTAATGTACAGTTTTATCCTCTGAATGATGCTTCAAAGCGTTTCAGCCCAGCTTAATACTTAGCTATTTTTATTATTTTATAATTTTTTATTAAAGTTGTGTTCCTTTAAAGTATGCAAAAATGTGTTATTACCCAAGTTTCAATATCAAAACATTAGTAAATTTTACAATTAACCCTTAGAAGTTTACAAGTGGTCCATTTTCCTTTTAATCAAAAATTTAATTCATATTTTTATAATCAAATCAAGAAATTGAAACTTCAGAAGCTCTTCTCATAACATTATTAGCAAAATACATTTTACATGTATAGTTCTCGTCAAATTCGTGATTCATATAATCTAAGCAGACTCATACAAATATTTTATATGGAGAATATTAAAACTTATACTTGATTTTTTTTATATTAAAATTCATTACCCTCTCAACAGATAAATATGAGCAATATAAATAAAATATTTGAGCATCGAAGGCAGGCCAATAATTTTGAATATAAATTGGTCATTTCTAATTTATAGAACACAAAATATTTATAAAAGAATATTGTTTAAAAATCAAATCTGATATTTTGTAAACATTGTGGAATTTGAATTTTCTCTTACTAAACTCAAGGTATATATGTACCTATGTAGGGTAATTAAATGAGAGGGAAGCAATTACAAATATATCTGCTCAACATAATAAATAAGACTTGAGCTTAAAAGCAATTTAGTTTGTGGCTAATCTGCATTTTCATATAATTAGATTACAATTTCTTGACAAAATCTTAAAAACAGCAAATAATTAATATAAAAATTGGTTTTATCCATATCCTAGGACTTGGTGTAGTCCAAATAAGGATTACATAAAAGATCCTTTTGCATCGTGGTCTTAAAAATACTTAAAAAAAAAAGTCAGGTATATTATTCCCCTATCAAATACGTCTAAAGTAGGGATGTCAATGCAACGATTAAATAAAAGAGCTTAAGAATACGTGTGATCTCAGCCAACACAATTGTGCTATGGAATTGACATCTCTAGTCTAAAGATATAATACCAGGAATCTGTTTTTTTAAGACTTTAACTCAAATTATGCTATAAAGGACAATTAATTATGAAAAGAGTATTGCTGATGTTAATAAAAGAGCAACATTTTTGGAAGGAATAATTTTTAAATCTTCTGAAGCTTTTCAAAGACAAACTTTCATGTTAACACTTCATGGATTAAAACAACTTTCATTCGGAAAGATTCGTATTTTTGGTTTTTAGAAAACAAAGAACCGTGTTATAAGGTCATCATGACTTATAACAAAATTAACTCTAAAAAGTATCTGACTGATGCTAAATCTAAACAATAACTGAAAATTATTAGAGCTTCAGAAAAAAACCTAGGATTTCTACAGTTTTTTATCATAATATCGGTCTTAATTTCGGAAGAAAAATTTATTTATGGAAAATCTTTTTTAACAATTTTAAAATGAAATTATCTCTATATTCTTTAGAGGGAATTGCAGAACAATTAAACAAACATAAAATAATAAATACATCGAAAGACCATCGAAAAATATTCTCTAAAAAAAAAAAAATCACCAAATATATGCTATTGAAAATAAAGACTCTAAAAGAAAATATGGTAATATTATACCAAAACTATGCAAACATATACTAAATACTAAATTTTAATTTATATTTGATAAAAAAAAAACATTACAGAAAAAAATTATATTGGAGTCTAACAAAAGGATGGAAATTCAAAAAGGACAAAAAAAATTTAGTCTGAATTTGCCCTGATAATTAATTAAAAATCATTGCACACTTATAAGGTTAAATTTGATAATACAAGGACTAGGAGATGTACATAATACAGAGAAGAGGACCAAAATATGACTTTGATTAAATTTAAACAAATCAATTAACTCTTGCATACTTGTCAGCCTTCGATTACTTAATACAAAACAAAAAAAAAAAACAAAAAACCTAAAAAATTCTTAGCATACTTTTAGTCTGAGAAATTTAAACAAATTCAAAAATATATATTAACAATTTGCCATTATTTGTTTTAATCAAAAACAATTACTACTCCTTTCTCTTCTTCAACTATTTTTTTTTTTTTAAGACAACAAAACTTTAAACCAACTCATTATGCGTATACTTGTATACAGCTGTTCATATCCAACTGCTTTTATTAAAACTCTTGGAGAAGAGAAGGCACTCACAACCGTAAAACGGAAAAATAAAATCAAACACTACAAAATTTAACAATTAAATGCCATTTTTTCATCCAGCATAACATCAGCTGCTGTTGAGGTAGCATTTTTAGAACTACCGCTACCACTGCTGCTACTAATGTTATTGACCACACCCAATTGTTGTTGAAAATGTTGTAAAGCCTGTTGGTGAAAAGATGAATGCAAGTCGGCGGCTTTTAAGCTAGTTGTACGTGAGGAAGTAGCTTCTCTGCTATCATCATTATCATCGTGAAAATCTTTTATAATAAAATGATCATTATCACCAGCAGCTGTAGGAGCATTTTCATTATTAACAACTACATCATCCTCATCATAGTCCTCATAGTCATCGTCATCATCATCTAAGTCCACAATATCATCATGACTGGTATTATTCCTATTGTGGTGTGTGGACCTAAGTGGTGTTGAGGTGGCTGTGGGTGTCGACGGTGGAGCTTTTATTACTGACTTTAAATTTAAAGCCGCCAATGTGGCAGCTGCCATACAGGCAGCAGCTGAGTTAAGAGTATTTTGTTGCTGTTGCAATTGTTGTTGCAAAATACTGCCACCAACAGCAGCAGTATTGGTGGTATGATCATCATTGTTATTATTATTATTATTGTTATTGTGACTATTACTATTATTACTATTTGAATTTTGCATGGAACTATTACGGCGCCTAAACAATGAACGTAATGCTATTTCAGGATGCTTCTTACGTACATGTTGACGCAAATGATCAGCCCTCTTGGTACGATGACCACATACAGAACATACCATCGATTTGCCTTTACCACATTCTTGACGTAAATGACGTCTCAAAGTACCATGACGTCGATATGTGCGAAAACATTGAGGACATGTATAACTCTCTTCTTGGCCTAAAAAACCATCATAGTTGCCCGTCATATGTGATGGTGGAGGTGGTAATGGTGACGACAAATGTTGTTGCAATTGTTGTTGCATAAAATTTTCAGTTTTTGAAGAGCTGGGCGATGTTACAGATGAAGTGTAAGAAGTAGACGAAGTGTTCTTTAAATGATGTGGATGTTGATGATGGTGCTGGTGTAATTGCTGTTGTTGTTGTAGGTGCAAATGATGATAATGTTGCGCTTGATGATGTAGGGAAGAGGAAGTGTTGGTGGTGCTGGTGTTGGTTGAAGACAACACAAAGCCTGAAATTTGGTTTTTAGGGGTTTTGGTAAAGTTTTTTCGCTTTCTATTTTTCAGTTTTTTTTTTTAATACAATTTTAATTCTTTTAACTGGGTTAAAAACAAAAAGCTTTTGTTTAAAGAAAAATATAGGATCTTGGTTAAATTTGTTATTAAAAGAAAATATTAAAATAACTGAATGAATATTAAAAAGAAAAAGAAAAACACTTGAAATTAAAAATTATATATAATTTTCTTAGAAAAAAACAACAAATTATATAGAAATTAGTGTTGTTGAATTATTATTATTTTTTTAAACTTGTTGTAGGTTGATTCAAAAAAAGGCATGCCAATAATTTCATTAATTTGTTTTATTTTGTTGATAGTGTTAAATAAATTAAAATATTATTAATGTTTTGTATATTAAATAAAACGAAAGAATACGAGCATTTCTTTCGCTATTTAGTTGGTTTTTGGTTGGGTAGCGGTTGGTGAGTAAGAGCTGTTATAATATCTTGTTTTTTCGTTTAAAATCAAAGAGTTATCAGAAGTAGTGGTGAGTTGGGTTAAAAGTTTGTTTTATTTTTTAGTTTTCTATTACTTTTGGTAATTTGATTTTGGAGAAAGGAGTTATTATTAATTATGGAGCCAGTTAGAACTTAATTAATGTTAATTTGTTTTGATTGTTTTTGAGCATTGACAAACAAACACACAAAAATACAAGCCATAATTAAGATTTTTTTTCGTTTTCAAAAATGCACATAATTGTAGAATTTTTTCGATAAAATTTTATATAAAAGAAAAATTAAATACACACATAAAATAAATTTGGTTGTTGGGACATGTCAGAGAGTGAAAGTGAAGAAATTATATAAATGAACTTATTATTATCTTATTTTATTAATTAATAAGGAAAATTTTGTTTTTATAACTGGAAGTAGAAAAAAAAATACAAAATCATTTTTATGAAAAATATTGAGAAAAAGAAATCTGTATTAAAACAAAATCCCTATAAAGATTATTTTTTTAAAATAATCTTTTTTCTATCATTTATATCTTTTTTTTTTTTAATTAGACATCTATTTAGAATTTATCATGATTACTTTCTTAAATATTTTATTCATTTTTCTGGCAGTGATGCCTAAATGTAGGCCAACTATTTTGTGTTATAGTGCTGCCTAAAAGTATGCACTAAAATTTTAATGATCTTAATTTCACAAAAATCGTATTTAAATCAAGAATATAAAAAATATTATTAATTTTTTTTTTTTAATTAAAAAAAAAAATAATAATAATTATATTAACTACATATTCCAGCCATTTTCTTAATACATGTTTTTTTTTTTTTGGCGTTTGCAGCTTGTTGTACAGTAAGGAGTTGCTTCACTGCGATTATCATCAAGAAAATCGTTTACAACGAAATATTTATACTCATCACAGTCCTCTTAATATTCAATATATAATAATTTTATTTCTATTGTTGTATAATGACTCGGAAGTTATTAAAATGACTATGAGTCATCGGTATTATTGTAACAGACTTAAAATTTAAACCAGCCAGATCATCAGTAACTAAGATTATATTGCCATTGTTACCAGCTGTATTAATATTATGATGGTTAACTTTATTATTATTATCTATTTCATTTTGTAATTTTCGTTTCTTTTTATGGATCTTAGGTCCAATAAATCGATTGGAAAAGAAAATCGAGCAATATGTCTAACTTAGATGATGCTGAAAATAAACGGTGCAGATTTTGTTAGAAGCCTGATGAAATATATAACTCTGTACATATATTCTGCGATTGCCACTCATTAAGTTTTTACATGAGAAGTAATATTGGCTTCAAAGAACGAATTGAATTTTCATTGTCAACCAGAATAATTAACATTATCAGAGACCAGCACTTTTTGCGATCCTTTAGACTCAATCACCCTTATTACGAGTGTCGTTGTCGTGACGAAAACCTATCCTTTTCTTTAATTTCGTATTATGATTGTCGTTAACAAAAAAAGTTTGCAACTAACATTGACTTTGTCGTTTTAAACGACTACGACGCAACTTCTACTACGATAACGACACTCGTAATAAGGATGAAATATACAGTGGCTCACAGAACATATTTTCAATTTTCTATAGCTCTTCAACACATAGGAACTTTAAAAAAATATGGTATCATTTGAAAGAGAAAAAACTTTAATTTTATAAAACTACTTCATTTATTACAAAAATTTGCATCTAAATAACTTAAAAGTAAAAAATAAAAATATACTCAGTTTTTTTAGCTCACAGTTTATTTTATGCAGCCACTTCTCTTTGGAAAAGTACTTCAATATAGCGTTGTCCAGTGGACTTTATTTTTTCTATCTACTTCTAGAAATGCCCTGCGTACTAAGCAGCGCGATCGAAAAAATCTTAACACACGTTTTGCCTTATAACTTTTTTTCGAAGCAATACTCACAATTTTTTTGATCTACTTATCTTTGAAAAATATGTCAGTTATTATTTTTAATGACAACCATGTTGATTTGTTGTAAGTTTGATCAAAATGACTGACGAAAAAGATGTAGGTGTTATAAATTATTAAAGCCAAGAATAGGGCACGAAAATTTAAATCAAATTTCATACAAAAATATTCATGTTGTATAAAGTGCGACGAAACGTATGTACTGGCAGAATTTCCCCAGCTTTGGGGTCAAAATTTGTATGTTGCTGATGCTTGAGGATATGTTGAAGATAAGTTTAGGACCGAAAAGCTGACAAAATTTCCTAAAGAGTTCCTGGTTTGGCAAGATTTATGCAGAAGCGGCAAAAGAATCAAGTCATTTGTTACAGTGAACTCTATAAATACCAAAAAATACATCAAATACTGCTTGCAAAAAAATCTTTTACCTTTCATAAGAGAGCACAATGTGTTCACATATTTTTGAACTGATTTGGTATCATGTCACAACGTAAGAATGCTCTGAAGTGATACCAAAGCAATAACATAGTTTTTAGTATCAGAGAGGTCAATCCTCTAAATTATCTGGAGCTAAGACCTCTGAAGAGATATTGGACTTTTGTGAAAAGAGAATCGAAGAAGAGAAAAGAGGTGTCCCAAAATAGCAAAGATTTTAAAAGGAGATGGGCAGACTGTTCCAAAAAAGTGACTGAAAAAACTATCAAATCTCTAAAATAGATCTACGAGTTCATAAGTGGTGGATAGAAGAATAATCTGCAGTATAATATTAATTAAATAAAAAAACAACCAAAACTCTAAGATCAACCGTTTTCAAATTATTGAATTTAATATATGTTAAGATTTTTTCGAACGCACTCCTTATTTTTGATTTGATTTTGTTAGTTAATGGTGGTGTGATGTTGGAATTTATTGGAGGATTAATGGACAATACAAGATACCTTTAGACCTTAAAGTATAATTTTTTGCAGAGTGCGGAGAATCAGGGCATATTATCATATTTTTGATATTGCCAAGATAACGATCCGAAGAATAAATTTGGTATTATGCAAAATTTGCTAATATATAAAGACCCAAATTTACATAATAAAATAGGAATTAGGCCCTAAAAATGCAGTAGGAAAACATTTCGCTTAATGTTACAAAAAAAAACTGCACGCACCGGTAAAAAAAAAATCGCCACAAATCTTTGCATACAATTAAGAAAAAAAAAACTGTAATTATCGGTGGTAATTTTGAACTTTTTGATGTCATAAAAGAATTTAATTTTTTTGTTTTCATATTTTTAAGTTACTTTAAGGTAAACTTTAGCAAAAAATAAAGGTTCTATGTTAAACTGGAAATCTTCCTCTTTCTAATGATACAAAATTTTATTTTTAATTTCAGTCTGTTACTTTGTTATGGAGCTTTAAAAATAAAATTATATACTGCATAATTTATGCTGACAGCCACTGTATGTCAATAGATTTATCAGCAGAGCAACCCAAAATGTGCTTATCTTATGTTAAAATCTTAAATAAAAATACAATATTTTTTCTGACTAAATTTTAAATTAACTACTATTTTCGCTAAAAATAGCTTGATTTTTATTAGCAATTTAAAGCTAATACCTTGTATAAAATATGCTTTTGAGACCAAAATATGCAAAATAATGGTGTAACAATTCGATGCTAAAATTCTGCACAATATTGAAAAAGTTCCAAAAGAAATGGAGATTTTTCTAATTGAAATTGTCTTGTATTTTGTATTTCCATTTAAAATGTTTGCCCCAAATTTTAATGTTTAAAATTTTTTTGTTTTTCAAAATGGCCATCTAAAATTTCATGAACAAGTATAGAAGTTTATTTTCTTAAACAAATATTATTTTTTCAAAAATTTTTTTACGATAAATTGTGTTTTATGCCCTTAAAACTTCTCAAGGCGTATTTAAAAGGATTGAAAACGAAATTTCAATCCAATTTCTAATTAAAATGGGTTTATGAAAACGAAACGAAAATAATTTGTTGAAGGATTGATATTTCCGCTCTAAATTACATTTTAATGTTCTTAAATAAATAATAAACAATTTTAAATGTTGTTTTGAAATTTTCCTTATAAACTGGTGACGAAAATATTTCAATTTTCAAATCAAATTATTGAATTTCATGAACAGAAATCGAATACATAATCCAATTTATTGGTTTTGTTCAGAAAATGTTGTAAAACCAATCCGTGTTGGATTCTATAAACAGGCTGATTATTATTGTATTTGTGGGATTAAATCCCATATTAAAAGATAATTCGCGACTTTATAACAAGGTTGTTGTGTTTGTTGCCCTAATGCCTTAACCTGATATATAAGCCTTGATATTTATTCTATGCAGCAACTCTAACATTAAAATATTTTAGAAATTTATAACAAAAAAAATATATATTTCATAAAATTAAAATCTAAAGGCAAAAATATAAAAAAAAATATTTTTGACACTACAAAATGTCATCTAAAAATCTAGAAATATGATACTAAAACTAGTGATTTTAGTGCTTTGACCAGAAATAGCTATAGGCAAATTTTTCTTTGAACGTGATAAAAAAAATATTAAATTAACATTTTGATTTTACAAGAATTTATTTAGTACTCTAAAATACAAAATAAGCTTTTAAATAAAAAAACAAAAAAACAATAAAAAATGTTTTAATAAGAAACATTAATCAAAATTTAACAGTATATCGATACTAAAATTGATTTTAATAACAAAAATTTAAAATTAAGAATAAAATAAAAATATAATATTGCATATTTCTGGATGCCTGACCATTAGCTTTCTAAATTGACAAAGAGTGACAACAGTCAAATAAATGTCAATAATCTTTAAAATAAAGTATAAAAATAATAAATTTTTATTAAACAAAAAATAGAATATGAATAAATTAATTCATTAAATTCATTTAGCTGATAAGTTTAAAGAGAGTCAATAAATCTCGTTTTAAAAAATCTGATCTGTTAATATATATATTTTTAATGTGTGTAAATCAAACTATTTCCCCCTTTACATATTTCTAACATCTCTTTTTTGAAAATAAAAATCCATTATTTTTGTTTTTAGTTTAATTAATCCAAAAATTTACAACATAAGCACGGCTTTATTTTGAAATTTATAATTTTGATTCTAATAAAATAATAAATTAAATGGAAATAGTAAATATAAATACACTCTCTTTATATCATCTTCTTATTTAATATTATGCAAACGTCGCAAATGATCGGAAAGTTTAAAATTATGATGAAAACCCCGATTACAAAGACGGCAAACGAATTTTTTCGGTTGATTACATTCACTACGCATATGACGTTTTAACGTCGATACTGTCTGATATTTACGGCCACAATTCATACAATTATAGGGATAATTAACCACCAGTCTATCTACATTAACAAGAGCATCCGAGATATCATAGGTGGCATTATTAGTAGAAGTAGTAGTAGTATTATCAAGAGGTTCTTGTTTCACTGACAATTTGGCAGGAGGCCTAAAGGCATTAAAATAAAAAATTAATAAAACCTTTCTAGTTAAAGGGACAAGATATTTATTACCTGCGTTTCCTAACACTACGAGTAACTTGGGTAACCACCGCCGATGTACGCATATTATGATTACGATATGAACGACGTTTAGGCATTATTAAACGTTTATTGGGATTATTAGTTTGTAGGGCTGCAGCGGCCTCTAAAGGTGTCGTCACATTAAGACAAGTTGAGGACGACGACAATAAGGAACTTGTATTGGGTATTATGGCGGTAGTAGTTGCAGTGGTAGTAGCATTGGTGTCTATGGCAATGGGTGTTAATAATTCTGGGTGGTGGTGTTGTTGGTGGTGGTGATGATGATGATGTTGTTGCTGAAGATGTTGTTGATGATGATGAAGTTGATGATGATCTTGATCATTTGTGCTTGTTTCGTTTCTTTCTGCAGAGTAGACAGAAAATATAGAAAGAAATAATAACAACATCATCAATCAAAAAATCATTCAAAATTTAGCAATCAATCATTATTTTAAAGAAATTAGTTTATTTGGTATTAATATTTTGTCTTTTTTTTAACAAAAAAAAATGCAGAAAAGAAAGCACATTTTTTTATGAAACAGTTTTGAAGAAAAATTGTTTATCTTTTTTTAACTTCAAGCAACAAAAACATTTTTTAATAATTTGTATAAAAGGAAAATATTAAAGAAAAATACCAAAATGAAAAAAAAAAAACAGAGACACCACATCACCACCACACAACACTTTTGGGTTATTGCATTTTGCAGTTTTTGTTTTTAAGTAAATTAGAAAAAATTATATTAAAAAAAACGAGTTTGAAATATTTATAAAAATATTATTAAACAATCCATAAGAATATAATAACACTACTTCAGATATTATTAAAAAGTTAGATATAAAAAATAAGGCCAGCATTTACCAGGTTTAAGAAAAAAACTAAAGAAAAGTTAAATGAAAAAAAAAATGTAATAAAAAGACATTAAAATTTTAAAACTACATATAAAAAACAATAAGACACGTTTAAAATTTTAATTGTATGTAGACATTTGTAGTGTAAATAAGTGTAGAACGAAAAAAATCTCTGTATATTTTTCAGTATCTGAATAAAATTCTTGTAGTCAAAGATGGTTTATGTACAACAACCATTTATATAAAAGGATTTTTATTTTCTTAATAACGTCATTCAAATACAAAATCAACTAACTAGAAAACTAGGTCAAGGTCATTTAAATTTTACGTACATTCTTATAGTCAAACATACATACATATATAGTATATAAAAAATAGTTTTAGAAACTTATTTACATTCGTTTGGTTATGTTTTTCAATCATATCAAAACGAATACACACTTTTTCAGGTAAAAACAAAAAATTAAATTCTTAAAGAGACTAAGATAAAATACCCCTCCCCTCTCCCTCCTTTTTATTTTTTAATTCTGCAATCCCTTCATTGCAGTAATATAACAAAGCCTTTTTTTAATAATGTCTTTTTATTTAGCTTTTCAAACATAACAAACTTTATAAATTTTCGATCTCATAGTCTTCCTAAAGCAGATTCTCAACTAACAAGGCAACTAAAAATATGTGAATTCGTATTTTTAAATGAATTTAAACGGTTTTATTTTATACGTTTCAGACAATGTTAACCCTGGAAGGGCTTCGTTAGTCGTTTCGACTAACAACAATGCTTTTTGAGTTATATTTTTTTATTTGTTGCATATTTTTTTGGGAATTTTGCTATAACACCTGCCGTAAATAAAATCTTGAAATGTCCAGATGTATGTTGCTGTGAACGGTCTGGAAGTTAGTATTTTGAGCAACCTTGTTAGTCGAAACGACTAACGATGCACTTAGTGTGACTTTTTGTACTTTAAGTGATAAAGTAGTTTAGTAAATATAGTAATGCAGTGTAATTAATATTTGTTCCTATAGTGTTAAGTACTTTTCTTGGGGGGAAATAAAATAAATACAATGTGACTTCCAGAAATAATTTTAGCAACACATAAATATATTTTTTTGTCACATTACACAAGTGATGATGATGAGAAAGCTCTATTTCCTATATCAAATAGAAAAGGCATGTTGAAGACTGAATAAAGCCATAAAGTACTAACGATTACAGATCGACTTCATCTTATGAGTTCTATAATAAAACCTAAGCACGCGATTAATATTTTCGACCAAATATGCAGTGTAATATCACACTAACGCAAGACTTACGGCCTGTCCCACGAAGTCGAACGAAAAATTCGTTTCGGCAATTTATATGGAAAACAACAAATAATTTTAAAATTTTGTTATTGTTTTTTATATATTTTGTCGAACGAATTTTTCGTTCGACTTCGTGGGACAGATCGTTAATTTTATTAATAGTTTATTCAAAAAAAATATGTTAAAAGCAATTAAAGAACCATTTTTTACAACATTTCCTTAAAAACTGCGTACACTAAGGGAAAAAATTCGATTCAAAATCACCAACGGTTGTGCTCACATTGGTAATTTACGGTAACAGCTTTTTAATACCTTTCGTTAACAAATTTAATAGAAAACATATGTAATTTAACAATTTGATACCGAAATGGTTTCAACTTGGTGCCAATTAGGTATCGATTTTTAATAAGAATTGAACACGCAGTGTTTAATTTAAACACATACGGTGTAGATACACTATTGACACAGAATGGTATCGTTTTCAACACGTATGTGATTGATATTTCTCTGGGTGTAAGGGTCTAGTTTAGCGACAAATGTCTTATCGACTGTGTTTTACTCCTAATATATCAACCAAACATCGTAAGAATTTCAAAAATCTCCTATCTCAAGGTAAATTTATAGCAATGTAAATTGTAGAAAAAAGATAAAATTTGCAACGAAAAGTATTTTGGAAGTTTTGCTGTTATATTTGTTTAAATGAATACATCAACTAAAAATCAATTGTTTTAATTTTAATGATATGTCTTGAAATATTTTTAATAAAAGTTAGTGATAGTCGTTTCAACTAACGAAGCCCTCAGAAGGGTAAAAATATCGAAACCTTTCCAGAGTTAAGAATTTCATCATGTTTGTATCATTTTGGAATCACCAGCATATTTTTGGATATTTTATAATTAAAAGAAAATGTTTGCTTATTTTATATCCAATATAAATTTTTACATTATTTTGCCATTAATAAAATTTTCTTTCACAGACATTTTTCAGATCTAATTCCATAATAATTTTCTTTTTTATTTCCAATAAAATTGATATTTAGAAAAAGCCTTAAGTTGAATCATTAATTAAATAAAATTTAGTTTAATTAACTTTTCAAGTCTCTTAAATCTAGAAATTATTATTACGTTTATAAGTCTCTTGATTAATTTGCAAGTAATTTACTCACAGTTTATTCAGCAAATTGTATAAATATTTTTTTTTTATTTGTCGTGCGGTATGGGAAAAAATATATTTTAAAAAATTACTTAAGATATTATCATCGAAAACTCTATGAAAGTAAAAGGAAGTGACAACGCCGTTTTACTAATCACTATTTTTTCGTGAGTTATTAATTTGAAAATAAAATATTAAACACCGTTTACAATTTTCATATCGCAATATTTTTAATGGCATGTAAGAAGTACGTATAAACGCAGTAAGTAATATTCAGCCGTATTCAAAAAAAATAATGTAGGTTTGATAACGAGTTACTAACTTTTTCTTATGAAAATTTACATACAAAAAAGTTAGTAACTCGTTATCAAACATACATTAGTTTTTTTTTAATACGGCTGATTGTCTTTAAAATTTCCAAACTATTAAGTTTCAATAGTTGCGCAGCTAGTTTCAGTATTAATACTCAGGGACTTTACTGGTCCCCGGTCCATTAAAGGCAACATTTTAGCAGAATAACGGCAACATTTTAGCCAAAAAAGGAAACTTGATAATTTTTAATTGTAGACATCACTATTATCGAAGTATTACGGAATCACTTTTTGCATTTATTTCGATTTTTTTTTTTAATTCACTTTCATATCCACTTTTACTTTACGAAAGCGTTACCAAATTACTTAAAGGTTCTTGTATCAAAGGGATATAATTCTTGAAAATGTTCAATAATCGATTGAATCACTTGAATTAGAAATTTGAAAACAAGTAAAACAAATAAGAATCATAAAAAAGTACATTTCATCATTATTTTAACTTCATTGATTCTGTCGCCTATGTGATGGAAATCACACTATTGTCATTTCACATACGTTTTGAAAATCGCCAAATTTATTTCAGCATGTGCTGCAGTTCACGCGTTTTACTTGTTCGATTTCTCTCAATTTGATCAGCTGTTTCTATTAAATCGTTTATGTATGCCAAAACAAATAAGAGACTAATGGATTAAATTTTAAATTTCATATTTTTACTTAAAATTGGCAGAAAATATTACTAGTTTTTACCTAAATGAAAAGAAAATATATTAAATTTTATTTGTACGCCATATTTATTGTTTTTTGAAGCCATGTTTAAGACAAAATAGACAACATCACTTTGGTTTAAGCATGCGATTTGAAATCGCCTATTTTCTTGTGATTGTGAACCACATCACACCTATTATGCGATTTGAAATCGTAATCGCCAATTTTATGCGATATGCGATTCTCATCACATAGCCGTGTATCTCATTGTTCGCAAACTCTATTAGTTTTTTTCGCTTTTCTGGAATATTTTTTGTATATTAAAAATCCGAACAATTAATTCGATGCGGCATTACTTTACTAGCTCCAAGGATGCTAATGAAAAATTAGAAGAAGTGCTACTTGCAATATTTTACATACATTCAGATAAAATCTGACTAATGCCTCTCATACAAGGAATAATTTACATCATATATCTTGTATGAATCACTCTTGGTCCCATGAATACATTTAAAAACCCTCATAGATAAGGCCCATAGTGTCTGATTCAGCATTCAACGAAAAATACATTATGCAATAGAACTAAAATATTTTGTATCTATATCGGCCACTTTCTTAACTGTTGTGAAATTTCTCATAGTCTTAACAGAGATTTTTTATTTATGTTCCCTCACAGAGACCCTGGGAAGGGAATTAAGGAATTTTGCATAAATATTAACTCAAAATTTATACAAATTTGAAAAATTAAAATGAATTCAAAACTGATGTTTATACAAGAATTTAAGGTCTCACACAGAAAAAACCTTAAAGGTCAAAGGTCATTTAAAAAAACAAAAACAGTCGGAGATTTTTGTTTTTATCTTATCAATAAATTTTAACATTAAAAAATCACACAGATCCAACACAGATCCCCATTCAAAACGATAGTGACATTCATTATTTTCATACTTTTCTTGATCAACAATAAATGAAAGTTTTATTAGGAATTAACAGCTCTATTATGAATAAAAACTCCTGGGAAAACTTTTCCTTTTCACATTCCTTCTACTATTATGAATTAAATTTGTTCCTCCTATTTTAATTACAATTAAAAAAAAAAGTATAAAACCGACGGGAAGAAAGTAGTCATTGTGAATATAAAAAAAGAGAAAATTGTTTAGAAGGAATTTCATTTGAACTTTTTACTAACAATTTTGAGGCGATATAAAGTAATAACTTAAAACCTTTTTGTCAAAAAGCTCAAATAAACATTAACAGCAACAATTTTTGGCACTAATGCGGATTTAATGCATCTCGCTAAAAATTTTTTTTTTAGAAATTATTAAACAATTACGTTTCAATTGATTCTGCCTGAAAGCAACATTAGTTGCATAAAAATAAAATTGTTTACAAACTGACTTTATAATTATAAAACCCTGAGTTTTTAAATATAATTTTTTAATAAACGCAAAGCAATAATTTCGAAAATTATATCAATTGGTAGAAAATCTCAACATGATACTAACAATTAAAATAATATTAATAAAAGATTTACATATTAAACTTATAAATATGAAATACACTGTATTCTATTTCAAGGACAGTCTTACTTTTAAGCAAAAATTTAAAGCTTTCTTTTTGATTGGCCACATTAAATAACATCCGGAAAGTAATACGATTTTCTAAATATGACTGTTATGAAATATTGAAAATACTCTGGCAGGTAAACAATCTTTTTTAAATTGAATTTTGGGGATATCATTCAGATTCTCAAATATAAATTGACGTAGAAAAAATTGTTATATGAAATACCATGTGTGGCATGCAATTTATCAGTGCAGACACTACTAAAAAAAATCATTAAAAAAACCCACAGATTTAAAAATATTTTGGACCGACTTAGCAGCGAATCATTACGTTACCCAGCAAAAATTTTGAGTGATTTGAAATAAATTTTTTCTCAAATGTAAACGTTTGAGAATGATTCTTTTCCAATTTTTGTACAGATTTGAATTAACTGCCAAGTAAAATTAAATAGAAGTAATTTTTGAGAAAGTACTTTTTCATTGCTTCCAAAGTATCAAATAGTATATGTTTTTTTTCTTAAAAAGTTATTTAAACAGCATCCACAGATGTTATTAAAAAGCGATTCAACAAAAGTTTAATGTTGCAAAACATTGTTGAACGGTATCTGTTATCGCAAATATTAACCAAATTGACCATAAAAAAATTATGTCTATTTTCAATAAAAATTACTTTAAAAACGACATTTGTTTCTATTCGAAAGAAATCACTCCATAGAAGCAATTTAAATTATATTCCTTGCACTGATTTAAAACACCATAAAAATACATTTTTCATGACATCGGGAACCTGACGTCCCACTAAGTGAATAGGCGTCAAAAAAGAGAACATTCTTCAATCACAAGCCTATGGAAATGATCCGAATTTGCACTACTTCTGGATTACAAGTTCAGGATCTTATTGACTACTTTGGATGTTCTTTTTTTGCTGGGCTTTGATATCAAAGCAAATATTTTATTTTTAAACTTTCAAAATATGACTCTGTGTTTTTGTATACAATTCAAAACTACCCTTCGGGAAATTGGTGGCAATTGTTGCAATAGCACAGGTATCTCAGAATAAAAAATGAGATAAATAATAATACACACTGAACATATCCTCTTGGTTTAGTTATGTGATCAGTCTTAAATTGTCTAAAAACTATAAATTTCTCATCCATTGATAGAAAGTGTTAAATCTAGAACTTGTCCCTATCACCTAGCAAGTAGTTCCGTGTATTTTTTTGTGTTAGTTCCTTTCCCCCTACGTTAGATACTTGGTGATTAACTATATTAAATATATATGTATATCTAAATCCTCTAATTTCGCTACATCAAAAGATATCCGTGATCTTTGTGCTAAAATTAAATTTAAAAAGAAATGCACTTCCAGACTTGATTAAAGTATAAGCTTTCAATTTACCTGTATATTCAATACCATTCTGCAGTAAAAAGAAATTATGAATTCAAGTCCAACAAATTGTTTTAATTATTTATTTTAATATTTTAATTTAAATAATTCTTAAAACACATTTAATGTACATACTCAGCAAAAACTTTTTGAATTTGGGTAATAAGTAGTACTTATTTCACCCATTGCTTAGTAAGTAGTGGTTACTTCAAATGCCATTATTTTCGAAAGCCAAATATGAACTTGCTGGTAGTGTTATTAATAACCACTTATTTATATCATTACTTTAGGTAATAAAATCACTAACTACATACTGGCAATAGCCCTTAGAACTAGTCCTTCTGAAAACTACAACCACTTCAGTTGAGTAAAAAAAATTCTTAAATTGGATTCACATCACACCAGTGCTCTGTACAAACAAATGGAGTAGGTTTTTTTTCTCAATGAGGAACTCATTAAGATCGCCGAAACGATCAAATTTGTATTATAAACTCTTCTAAAATCAAGTGATTTTTTCTAAGAATAATTTTATTATTTCATAGTTTTTACAGGGGAAATTTCGCTATACCGTTCTATGTTCTTTCCCGGGAAATAAATAAAAAGTAAAAATCCTAATTATCACATATATAGACTAAATTGTGTTCTATACATAATGAACACATTAATAACTGTGACATAAAATGACTTCAGCTTACTTCTACAACGAATATTAATATGATTGACAATCAAAAGTTGTTAACAATACCCTTTTCAGAATTTAAAAAAGCAATTAAATAACAACAATTGCATCATTTTAACAAAAAAAAAATCACATTTGTGTTTAATAATGTTGTTCCATACACATCACACATAATATGATATGACAAGACCAGCGCGCAATAATTATTTTGAATAATTATCATTGTTGCAATTGAAAAAAGAACCTGTTTTTTTTTTTTTCATTTCCCAAAAAAATATATATAAAATAACAATCATATTTTTTATAATTTTTATTTAACAACAATTTAATCATATTTTTATGATGATTATAATGACGAGGAAAGAAAAAACAATATTGCCCACAAAATGCTAATTGCAAACAACGTGAAGAAGAAGAAGAAGAAAACAAAAGTTATAATTTCAAATAACGTTGGGAATAGAAACAACAAACCAACAAAATGGGATATTTTTGAGAATATTTAAATTTAAATTATTTTTTAAACAATACTTTCCAAATTTAAATTATGACTTTTTTTTATTATTTTAAATGAGATTTTAACAAGTGGTAGAAGAGCAGGAGGTAAAGAAAATAAATTACGTAGTTTTTATCAACGTAAACATATTACTATGCATAATTTTTATTATTTTTTTTTTTTACCAAAAATACTTGTTGTTTGAAGTTTTTGCATTTATAATTTTATTTCATACATTCAGAAAAAAAAAAAAATTTGCTAAAATTTAAGGGGAGAGAAGGCAAGATTTTTCAACAACATATTATTAATAGAAGAAATTATTTTTTTGTCTGCTAATTTTTTTAAAGTATGATGCTGCTATTATATGTGTTGGTTTTTCAAAGCGTCAATGGTTGTCTAATTGTGGCCTTGAACTTGACTATAAAATTCCAAGCGAGTATAAATTTTAAATAAACATCAACATTAAAAAAAAAAAAATCAAACAATACTAGTTAAGCTTCTTGCTATGAAATGCAAAAAAAAGTCTGTGAGAATTGACAAATGACTGGCTGCTTTCTGTCTGTCTGTGTGACTGGGTGACTAAAACTGAAAATCTACATTTACTCTACAGCAGTTATACGAATTTGTGTTTCGTATTAATAGTATATATGTATGAAAATTACCCCACAACAGATGCGCAGCATGACAAACAATACCAAATGCATAATTTAAGAAAATCTTTTAAATAGAAACATTTTTAATATTTTTATCAATAATAAAAATTGGGTGAAAGGTGGGAATTTGCCTTCATTAATAATAATTGTTTGTAATTAATATTTTGAATGTTGGAAATTTTGTATTTAATTTATTTAATTTGTTAAAAAAAAAAAAAAAAAAAAAAAAAACACAATGTCGTTGAATTATTTTGGTAAATATTTAATAATAAAGGATTTTTAGTTCCAAAGCTTTCTAAAGCTGCCAAGGTATTAAATTGGATTTCTTTTAGAAAGTAAGGGTCGTGGCAGAATATCGAATGAATTTTAAAAACATGTCATTTGCCTGATGAATTCGATAGAAGAAATCTTAAAAATTATAAAGATTTTATATAAAATTGTTCGACTTGTGGAACAAGAATTCATCAAAAAAAAATCAAGCTTAAAAAAATTAAGTATTTTCTTTCAATATCCTTTAGTAGAGTAGAACGTATTACTTACTCTCTACATGATAATGAATAGGCAAAATTAACAAAAAACAATTCCATTATGAAAATTGAAATCAATTCCGAAGGAAAATGGTTAAAATTTTTGCAAAAAAACAAATTATGAAATTTATTTCACTTTGGTTTTATATGCAATTCACAGCTTTCAAATCAAATCACGTATGAATAGCTTGAAAGTGAAATTCTTTTACGCTTGCATTATTTAAAGTTTATGGAATAATTTGAGTAACAAACTCAATTTCTATTTAATGTTGAAAAAATTTAAATCGATGAATTTATCTAACAATTTTATGAAAATTTTTAAAATTTCAAATTTATTAGGTATCATCCTAAAAGATGTTTGGTTTTTGGTGTAATAGTTCTTTCAAGAAATATCAGAAGACTTTTTTATTTTCCTTTTTATTGGCTTAAGGAGGAAACGTTTTATGAGATAAAACAATTAATTAGCTCTCAAGTGATTCTTAAAGGAAAAATCATTATTTGTTCACACATTTACTTTTGAATTACAACACTTTGAAGTTCAAAACATTTTGCACAATTAATTTGTGCTTATAACACAAAAAAAATTGGTGTAATAAATATTCTTTACCGCATGCATTACTTAGTACTGTATAGTCATTCTCTTTAGCATTACTTTATATAGCTTTATAGAATATCAATTTACCAGTAAACAGCATAGTCATTTGGGTTTATATTTAACAGATACTATGAATATTTATTTGCAATTGATTTGTGTTTACAGTTACAGAGAAAAAAAACCGTTTGGTTTTTTGCTAACCAAACGGTTATTATTTACAGCATTATTTTATATAACTGAATAACCGATTAACAGCAGACATTTGATTCTTTTACTTATCTCAGTTGGCTAGAGATTTTGATTGTCAGTACTATAGATATAAATGTTATATTTTTCTTATAGAAACCTAATAAATATATGATGAAATCATCAGGTATTATGGTATTATTTTAAAATGGTATCAAAGTACAAGAATTAAAAGACAACTAGGATTTGAAAACTATAAAAAAAAAATTACTTTGGTGTTATGAATTCCAATATTATCGGTTTCATGTTCGAATCGAATATTAGTGTCGATTTTAGGTGTCACAGAAACCAAAGTAATTAGTTTTTCTATTAGCAACAAATCAAGAAACTAACAGTTGCCGGATTTAGTTTTTTGAATATTTTGGTAAAATCTAAGAAATTTCATGTTTATTTTGTTAAAAGAAATGTATATTTTTTATTTACATATAAGGAAACACATAAAAATAAAACAAAACTCGAAAATTATGAAGTTTATGAAAAAGGTTTTTCATAGCTAGAAAAGTCAACTGTAGAATCTAATTGGCTGAATCACTGAACTGTGCACTCGTTTATGATTTCTTATAAGATCTTTCAGATAAAATGGCAAACCTGCTAGTTGCAACCTTTGCGGAATTGGATAAAGCTATCAATGTCCTCTAGTAGCGTAAAGTATCATACGTAAAGCGGTTTTATTTTACGGAAAATAGGATACGAATCTTTTAAAAAAACTATAATTTTATTTTACTGTAACTTATTTTTTTAATGTTTTGATAAAAGCTCAATTACTTTTAACAATAATTCAACAAATGGACAAATATATGAAACAGCTGATTGAAACATCGGATTTGTTTATATTCGAAATTGCAAATATTGGTTTATAATTCAGACAAAAAAGCAAATCCGACTTAAATTCTATAACAGCCCTGAATAAGTCTTTCTAATGACTTATTCCATTAAAGTCTAGTGGAATGGAAATATTTCAAATTTGTTTAATTGGTATTGATGCAATAACCAAGTTTAATATGGTTTATAAACTTTTTTGAATTTCCAGCAACATGTTGCAAAGTCGAAATGAATAATAGACTATAACAAGAAAAGAGTTTGGTCAAAATATTTTAACGAAGAGAAATAATATTGTTCAATTAGTTATTAACAACAACAATGTTTTGTATATGTGTCTAGCAACATGTTGCGTAGGCCAAATTAAATGCTGCATGAATATATTATGTAAGAGCAATAAAAACATTTGTATATAATATTGCAAAGAAAAAAAGTTGAATAAAATCAATTTCGCTCAATATATTATTAAGGCAAAATTAAAATACGAGTACTTATACAATGAAATAAAAAGTTTGATATGTTATATAGCTAATATACAGTTTTTTATGAAAAGAAGAAATTTAAAAAAATTGTTATTTAGAAAAATAATGATTAAAACATGTTTAGCAACATGTTGCTATGCTTAAATCGTAGCTAGTATGTACCCAGCAGTTTATTTAGTGAGAATTAACTCGCTTTTAGTCAGTAAGATTCATTAGTGTAGTCACCTACCGCTCTCCATCGTCACCAATGAGCGTATTGGCCATTGTCACTTTACTGACTCTATTATAAGCGGAAAGGAGACGAAAAGAAGATTTAAAAAATTTTTAACTGACTCGTAACCAGTAAAGTAGTTGTTTGTGCACAAAAGTTTCAAGCTATAAAATGATTTTATCTAGTGTCACTTTATTGACCCTTCGGTAGTCGTGGAAGTGAATATGTGCAAAAAAGTGACACCATGTAGTCGTTAAAGTGGCAATAGACTTCCTCCTAGGACAAGCCCATGTAAAAGTGACTAGTCACGTTGCTAATAAAGTGACTAGTGGTAACCTAATGTAGTTAGTACAAGTTACCTAGTACGCAACAGCCACCATAGACTGCTGGTTAGATAAATAAATAAAAAAAAAAAAACTGTATATAATAACATGTTGAAAACATAAAATAACTTTAAGGCAGGAAAAATATACACAATTTTGTACTTTTAAATGCTTCAGAATTTTCCTTAATATGTAGGTTCACAGCCCTAATTAATAATAAAAATTCAATATAAAAATCTCACACAAAAGATCTCAATTAGATTCTTTTCAATTCTAACAAAATGTCGTAATAAAAAATGTTAATAAGAAAATTTTTTACATTCGATCAAAAGAACATGATGATCTGGCAATATGTTGCTTTGTACATATGATAAAAAAATCTCATTAAAAAAATTCTAATAATTAGGAATTTTAATAAGTACATGAAGCCTTAAATAGTGAAACCTAAAAAAAATTACTTTGGAAGTTTTTCTTAATAACTATTTTAATCAATATTCAATATCCTCACAAGAATCTTGGTATTTTATCCCTTCTTTTTAACAAAATTTAAAAGCCAATCCTTTACATTTTATACACTCTCTACACATTTGCAATTATCTTTATATTCAAATTCCTTTTTCTTATATTTTTATTTAAAAATGATTTTTTTTTTTTTTTTTTTTTTCATTATTTTTTCTGATTATTTTCTTCTTCCATAATAAAAACAATTATTTTTCTCTTATTTTCTTTGTTTTCCTACCCAGCAAAAAACGATGAAGTTCTTCATAAAAAAGAACATTTTCACAACTTCAAAAGTGGAACAATGCACATATTTTAAACTTTTTTGGAAGTTCTTAATAATTACTTCCAAAAAAGTGAAAATAAATTAATTTTTTGCGGGAAAAAGTGGTAATAACTTCTAACAAAATTCCAATTTTACAAATTTTAATGCATTTTTGTTATTATTTAATAGGGCAAAAACAGAATTTTTATTTAAAAATTTTATAAACATAGTTTTAAGAGAAGTGCTTCAAAAGCAATGAACAAGAAGTATAAAAGAAGAACATCCTACCAATGCCAACCATGGGTTAAAAAAAGAACTTCTGCAGCTCTTTTTCACCACTAAGTACTTCCTTCCAATGACAACACAATGTTAAAATCATGACTTTTTCAGTTCTTTTTTTGCTGGGTAGATAAAATCATTTTAAAGATTTCTTTTCATTCGAATATTTGTCATATGAAAATTTCTATTTTTCGTTATGAAATAAAATCTTCTAAATCTTAAAATCTAAATTATATTTAATTATATTTACTTACATTTCGTTGGGTCAAGTTGCAAAAAAATTCTTTACATAAATTTGTATTTCTAATTCAAATTATGTTGTAAAGAATTTTAGAATCTTCTTTAAGTTTTTCGTTGAAGTAGAAAAGTGGTTTTCCTTCAGTAGTTTAGTTTACATTTTTTGGTTCTAGTGTTATAGTTGCGCACGCTTTCGGTGTGGTAGGGGAGATGATATAATCTTTAAGGGGGGTTAGGGAGGGGTCAGTTATGTGTGTCGCAAGAATTAATGACTTTATTTTCTCTAGACTACTTTGTTTTAAATATTTTTGTTAAAATGAGAGTTTATTTTCTAAAGATATTAAATTTAACAAAAGCGATAGTTTTAAAAGGTTTGTAAATAACTTTAAAAAGAAATCATATTATAAAATTTTAGATCTTATTTTATTTTTTAATATGACATTGAAATTCTCTTATATTTTGCAAGTAATTTGAAATCATAAAGCATTTAAAGGCCCTAAAAAAAATATCTGTCAGTTGCACAAATTCAGTAATTCTATTATATATCGTACGTTAGATATGTCGTACTCAAAAGTACATTACTTTAAATTAAAATATTGCCTTTTGTGGGGTAACATTTTTCATATTATGCCTTTAATTTTTTAGCAAAAAAACAAAGACTAAGTCTTTGAAATAGTAAATTTTTACTCATGTATATAATATTTATAGAGGAAATGTGAAATTTTTAATTAAAACTTTCGGAAATGAGCGAAATTTTGCACAAAATTCTTCAATATTCAATATCAACATTAAATTGTTTATATAGAGCAGTGATGCGCACACACACTACTATACATTTGTGCTTGTGTGTGTGAAGCAGCTAAAACGAGATTGAATGAACACTCACTGCTCATGTTTACACTGAAAAAGCTCTTCATTTGTAGAAAGTAAAAACCCAAATAACGAAACTTATGTTAACCTTAATTTTTGTTATTGACGACTTTATTGTTTCTTAAGAAAATTTTTTTTCTAGTTATTTCTGTTCAAATACACCTCTTGTAAAAAAAGTGTAAAATATGTATAAAAAATAAATTAGTTTCCTATTTTTCATCAAAAATTTTGCTTGGTGTATTTTTTTTTTTTAAGTTGCGTAGCAAAGTCTGTTGAGAGAGCAGCAGTCGAACGAAGTAGTTTATAGTGTACGTGTGAAGCAACGCTGCGTAAGCATAATTTGTAGTCTAACCTCGCGAGTTAGGAAATTTGCAAATTGCGCATCTCTGACATAGAGTAATGGAGTATAAGAACGATAAAACAATCTGAACATATTAAATTTTTTGTTCTATTTAAATGCCCCCTTTTTCTGGAAACTTTGGCTTTCCAAAATAAAAAATTAACTATCGCAATTGTTTTCAAAAATAAATAAAAAATACAACTATTTACTAAAATCAAAAAAAAAAAAAAAAAAAAAAGACACACATAAAGATTTAGACAGAGAGAGAGAGAGCTTACCCGTTATTTTATTCCACTCACCTAAAAGCGTGCGTTTGTTC
The DNA here is from genome assembly GCA_951394005.1 of Protophormia terraenovae. NCBI lineage: Eukaryota > Metazoa > Arthropoda > Insecta > Diptera > Calliphoridae > Protophormia > Protophormia terraenovae. Next base: position 42,703,267 of record OX596077.1, on the reverse strand, counting down.
AAGCTGAAAAGTTGTTGTTGTTGTTTGAAAAAATGATGATGATGAAAAATGTGAAAGGAAAAAGTCAATGAAACAAAATAAAATGTTAGGAAAAGTTATGAAGGAAGAGAAAGGAAAATAGGAAGAGATAGGAAGAGTACATAGAGTTGAAATTTAAAATTATAAAAACGCTTTTACAATAAAATAAACAATAAAATATTTGTTTAGAGTAAAAATTAAAAAAATAAAATAAAAAACAAATATTTTAATGTTAATTTAATAGAAAAACGTTTAAACAAATTCAATTTAAAACAAAAAGTAAAAGAGGAATAATAAGTAAGTATAATAATAAAAATTCAACTCAAAAATATAATTTAAAATCACATTTTTAAGCCCTTTACCCAACCGATACTGTCAGGCAAAGTATACTTACCTGTTACGTTGATGTTGAAGTTTAAAAGTTAAAGAGAATAAACCTGAAGACAAAAGTGTTGACAGAAACTGAAGTCTGGCTGGCTGGCTGTCTGAATGGCTGGTGTGGTTGTAAGATGAATTTTTTTAAAGAAAAAGCTCAAAGTACCTCACTGTCTTTTTTTTTAAGATTTTTATACTATACCGAATTTTTAAAAAAGACAGCTACATGCTTTTCTTTAAAAACTCCTAAATCCCTCGTTGTTTTACACCAAACACGGTAACAAACTGGGTATCAGCAGTAACAGCTTTGAAGTAGACTCACAAACAGCTTTCTTAACAGTTTAACACTTTTTTTAAATTTTCTTTCCTTGTAATTTTTTTAAGGTTTTTTTTTATTATTTTTTCTCTTTTCTTTTGCACTTTAACACTTAAAACTTTAAAAAACAAAACGCTTTTAAAATGAAAAGAAAATCCTTTAAACTTTCTTTTCTTTAAGGCATATTTTTTTCTCTTAAAACTAATCACGACCGGTTGATTACAAACGTTAAACCCGTTTTTTATAATAAAAAATTTATTAAATTTTTTGTGTGCCATTTAAAACTAAATATATAATTTTTGTAAACAAAACAAAAAATTATAAAACATAAATTAATAAAAAAAAAAAAAATTATATAATAAAATATTGTCCCGTCAACCAAAAAAAAATAAAGCAAACGATTTTTTCTAATAAAAAAAAAATCTTTTTATACATAAAAAATTTACATAAAATTTTAACTAAAAAAATCTATAATTATGCATGCGTATTTTTAATTTATAAAATTATATTTTTTTTCAATAGAGTTTATAACAACAAAAAATTAAAACATTTCTTTTAAAGAAATTTAAATATATTTTCTAGACGGCTGGCATTTTTTTCTATTTTTAGAGGAATTATATCAAAGAAAACAATTGCTTTAGTAAATTTTAATTTGGCTTAAGCCAAAATATTATTACAGGAATATATTTTAACAAAATTTTAAAGGTTTAAGGGGGAGGTTGCATAAACTTTATGCCAAATAAAGTTTTCAAAAAATTGTTCTGATTAAATAGACCTAAATTTATAGCGAAACTTTAAGGAAAGTGTTTAGAAAAAAAGAGAAACGTTTAAAGGAATTTTTTGAGCTAAAAGAATCTTTAAATTATTTGTTATATTCTTAAAAAAAAAAAAAAATATTTTATATCAAGTTTCAGGAACAAAGAATGCAAAAGTGCTGGATTTGCAATCATTTATCATTTGAATGATTTTTTTTGGAAGTATGAAATTTTCTTATACTCAAAACATACAATTTTTTAAATGAAGCTGAGAAATCTCAAAATTATATTTAATGTTCGTATTGGGAATTTTCAGTATGAAATCCTTTTATAATTTCGAAATATAAAATTGTTAATTCAAATATTTTGTCTATTATGAGTTATTTAAATTTTTAGTTCCAAAAATTTAAAATTCGAATTCTTTTTCGAATTTGAATCACAATTCTAATTTCCAATTTTAAAATTCGAATTCACGAATTTCATATTTTAAAATTCGAATTCACGAATTTAAAATTTTAAAAATTCGAATTCACGAATTTAAAATTTCAAAATTCGAATTCACGAATTTAAAATTTTAAAATTCTGAGTTTGAAATTAAAAATTATAGTAATTTGTATAGAAAAAAAATATGTTTCTCACATGTTTTTAAGAAATTGTAGTAATTTTTCTCCAAAGAGAAAAAAAAAATATTGTAATGCTTTCCTTTATAAAACTTTTAATGGGACAAAAATAATCTTTAGACTTTCTAACCCTTTTTTTAGTATTAGCAATTTCTTAAACGTTTCTAATTTCTTCGTCCTTTTCTCAAACATTTAAAACTTTACACATTTCAAATAATTATAAATAACAAAAAAAAAAATATTTTCAATATTTTCTAAAAAAGGAAGAAAGAAAAATTCTTCCCCTTAAGTATTAATATTTTGCGTACTTGATATGAAGTGGTTGGTGGGCGTTGAAAAAAATATATAGAGATGTAATATGTAAGTGTAAATGTGTAAGTGTTTGGAATTAAAATTGTAACAAATTGATGAGTTAAAGGAAAATTTAAAGAAAAATAAACAGATTTATAATGCGAGCGGCGCATGAATGTAAAAATCTTTAACAAAAATTAAAGATAAAAAAAAATTATATAATACCTAACCATGATTTAAAATGATATTTAAATATAAATTAAAAAAAAATAAAATAAAAACAAACAAAAAATATATTATATAAAAAAGCTACACAAACACCAAAAAATAATAAATGAAAATGTTTTGATAATAATAAAAAACAAATACATATTAATACAAACAAAAAAAATATGTATAAAATGTTATTAATAAAGTATTAATTAAATATGAGTTAAAAAATAAATAATAGTAATAAATAAAAATTAAAGTTAATCATTCTCTAATCAACAAACTTGCACAAAAAGAAAATTAATAATCTTTTTTTTAATATTATAAAAAAATAAAGAGTTAATAGATAGAAATAGATTATACAACAACAGAATAGAAGATTTCAAAATTATAAAGAGTTAAAATAAAAACTAAACAAAGAAATATTTAAGAAAAAAAAGTATTTAAAATATATATTTTAATTACTTTTTTCCCTTTTACTAATAATGCGTTTTTTTATACAATATATAATTAAAATTAGAAAAATTATAGGAGGATAGTAGGGGGGGTTAAAAAAGTTTTTTGTTGCTTGTTTTTGTTAAATTCTCTTCTTTAATATCTCTAAATAGTTTTTAGTTTTTATTTCTAAAAAACAATTTTGTTATAAAATGAGCACGACGTTTTAAAAATTTTCTGTTTTTTAAATAAACGAAATTTTTTCTCAACAGCTTTTTCTTTTGCAAAAGGGAATTATTTTGTTTTGAAGTTCCATAGCTCTTCTTTTAATTTAAAAAAAAAAATTAAATAAACAAATAATAAATAAATTAAAAATCAATAAACTACTTTAAATTTTTTTAAAAAAGCAATTCTTTTTGTTTAAATGCAAGCTCTAAATTAAGAAAATTAAAATTAAATTAACTAATTATTTTGGTTTTTTTTTTCGAAAGAAAGAAGACGCTCGTTTGTGTTTTCTTTTGTAGAGTTAGGAAATAAAGAAGAAATTTTTGCTGTTTTTTGTTTGTTTTTTAATTTTGTTATTGGTTTGTCGTGCTCTTTTTAGCTTTCTTTTGCTTTTTCATTTGTTTTCTTAAGACTCTTTTTAGTTTTTTATATATTTAAATAAATTTTCACTTTTGTTTGTTCATTTTGACTCACCTTGGGGATCCCGTTGCTGTGCCTCTTGTGTTGCCAATAATAATTCATCCTGAGATCTATCATGTTGCCAGGGTGCATATCCTAAAAATAATGAAAAAAAGAGAAAAATGGTCAAAATAAAGTTCAAAATAAAAAGAAGAAATAAGCAAAATAGCCTAAGAAAATTTGAATTTTTTTTAAGATTTTATTTTAAAATTTTTTAAGATAAGACTTAACTTAAAAAATCTGAATCAAATTTGTGTTTAACGAATCAATTTGAAAAACTACAGTACCTATAATTCGAAATTAAAATATTTGGAATTAAAAAATAAATTTAAAATTTTGTTGTTTTCCATATATTTTGTCGAACGAATTTTTCGTTTGACATCGAGGGCAGACCATAAGATTTTCGAATTTAAAAAATCTGAATTAGAAATACTGTGCACTCGCGAAAACGTGAACACTCGAAAGCGTGAACGACTCAGAAATGTGAAAAAGAATCATATAATACCAGTTTTTTTGTTCGTTAAAACAAAAAAGTTTTATATTTAAGTTCACCAATCGAAAACGTGAACAGTCTCGAAAACGTGAACATCCTTGGTAAAAATTAGTTCACGTTTCCGCGAGTCTACTGTATTTAAAGTCGCGATTCATAAGAAAAAACTTCATAGTAGAAATTTTAAATTTACAATTTCAATGATAAAAAGTTCGTAGTAAAAATTGTTAATTCGAAAATTCGTAACAAATAAAGAATAATACATTAAAGTTTTAAATTCCAAACTAAAAATTTAAAATTTTTGGAATTTAAGGACTTAGATTTTTGATTTAGATTAAAGAAATCTGAATTTTATATAAAAAATCGAACATGAAATTTTTAAATTCAAAACTTCAGAACATTTTTAAAATAACTACAAATTTTTGAATTAAAAATTTTTGGAATTCACGAATTGAAATAATGGAGTTAAATATGAAAATTATTTTTTTTTTTTTTTTTTAATTTTTTTTAATTTAAAATGTTTGAATTTGAAATTCGAAATAAAAATTTTGAAATTCTTGAATTTAAAATTAAACTCGTAATTTCGGATTACAAAAATTAATACATCAGAATTTTTGTATCAAATTTAGAGTATTTAATTAAAATCGAAAAAAATAAAAAATTTGGATATTTAAAAATTTTGAAATTTCTATTTGAAAATTTTGAAAATGCAATATTTTCAAGTAATAAATTTAAAGAAAACTTAAATAATTCCCTACACAATTTTACGTTTTCTTTTTTAAGAAAAAATTAAAAAAAAAAAAAAAAGTAGAAATCAAAAACTCACCTTGACTAGATCCTTCGCCACCTTGACTTGTTCCAGCATTTTGATCCAAATCATCCATACCCATATCCTCTTCATCTAATGTCAAATCCTCAACAGGTTCATCATTGGCCTCATCATCGTATTCTGCTTTAGGTTCAATAACAAGTTCCGTTGCCGATCCAGCGCCCGCATTCATCGAATCTTTAGCTTGTTTTTGTTGCTGTTGTTGTTTATGATTCGATTTTTCCGAGGCTGTTGTTGTGGCGGCACCGGCATCAGTTGTTTCCGTATCGAGTGAACCTGTGGCTGTTGTAGCAGAGGCAGGACCTTGTACATTTTCGGTATTCATGGCATCAAGTTGTTGTTGTGTTTGTTGTTGAGTGGTTCCTTTAACAATGTCAGTCTTTTTGGAGGAGCTTAAGGTCGTGCCGGGTGCTGCTGTAACAGCAGTTGAGGAGGATGTTGAAGCGGATAGAGGGATATTTGATGCTAATGAAGGTGTATTGGGAGCAGCAGCGGCGGCAGCAGCTAAAGCTGAAGCGGCAGCTGTAATGGCTCCCAATCCTGAAGCATTCGATTGTGTTTGTTGTTGTGATGAATTGGAATTATCATGGACATCTACAAATATTTCAAAAAAAAAAAATATAAATAATTTTTTTCTTTTAAAATGTATAAATTAAAAAAAAAAAAAACTTACCAGTCATGGCATTTTCAATGCTCCTGCGTCTAACTTTTCGACGTCTTCTTGAAGGACTAGATGAACCCTCTCGTGAGCCCATTTCAGGCTCAGCTGGACCAGCTATGCGGGCTCTTTTGGTTTGTTCCAATGTATAGCCCGCAGATAATTTACCCGTTGGCATTGTGGCCCTATGATGTTCCGGCTTGGGAGCCGTTGAACCACCACCCGAGCGATTATCCGACAAACCCTTTATCTGTAGAGATTCTGCAGCCTTAAGCAAAGCTGCCAATTGATCTTGCGAAATATTCACCTCGCCACGATACATATAATCCATCATGGCTCTTAGCTCTTGATATTTAACATCTTTCAATATAAATATTGGATGTTTATCATATTGCTCTTGTAAAAGGGTCTGTAAATGTTAAAGAAAAATCATTATTTTATTGAACTATGGGGGGAAAATTGCGAAGTGTGTGGATGAACAAAAACTTACCGCAAAATAAGGACTACACGCTGATAGTACAACTTTGTGTGCTTTCAAAAATTTACCCTCAGCCGCCAATGTACAATCGACAAGTGTTTCATTCTCCAACAATGTATCGAATACACTAATTAGTGTACTCTGATGGTTATTCCATCTCAAGCAGAATTGTTGATCGTCATCCATGTTGACGATCTTAGTTTGTTGATGTTTTTGTCCCGTTAAAACTTATTTTGATGTTTTGTTTAAGGAGACGATGACGACGACAACGGCAACAACTTTCGTTGTTGTTTTAAGAAGAGTTTCGCCCTTTCAAGTTGAGGGTGCGTGTGTGTTGCTGTATATTACGTACGATATTTTTTATTTTTTTTTTTTTTATACAATTTTAATATTTTATTTTTATTGTTTTTCTTTTTTTTTTAGTTATTGGTCACTACTTTTTAGTCCTGAGTGTATTACGTCAATTTAAAAATTAAAACAAATCAAAATGTAATAGTTTTTTTTTTTCTTTTATACGTCTTTCCACAAAGACAGTTAGAAAGAGAGAGGGAGATAAATTGTGTATATGTTCCCTTTTTATTTTTTGCTTTCTTTTTGTATTTTCCTTTTCCTTTTTCTATTATTTTTTTTCTTTTTTAGTTTAGAAGAGGAGGGTTAAGGTGGTTTTTATTTTATTTTATTTATTTAAATTTGTTTTTCTTTTCTATATTTTGGTATGTTGTGTTTGTTTTTTGCTTTTTTCAATATGCTTTTTTACACTTGTATGGTTTCATTTAGGAATAAATAGTTTGGTATTTGTTGTTGCTTTTCTTGCTTGCTTATTTACTTTTGTAGCTGTTTTTGTTGACATCAAATTAAAGCTGTAATGAGAGCAAAAGAGAAAGATAGATTAGTAAAGGAAAACAAAAACATACATAAATTAATGTAAATTAAAAACACATGGCTTAAGCCAAAAACAGAAGAAAATACTTTAAAATAAAAACACAAATATCTATTAAAATTCCTATAGAAAACAAAAATGTGAGTTCTAGATTATCGTCTTGTAATTTTTTCAACGATATTTTTTTGTTTGGGAATGTGTTGTATATTATATACTCCTTTTTTTTATGTATTACATTCATTCGTATGTATGTGTGTGTGTCATTTACACTTTGCTTTTATTAAATACCATATATTTCAAACGGTAAATTTCCATTTGTTTATACATTTCAATTAAAATATATAAATGTGGCAACATTGTTATTCGGGGCGATTTTGGCAAATTTATTTCTTATTTAAAATTAAAAGTAAAATTAAATCAAATTTTTTGATAAAATTTGTTTAATATTATAAATAACAATTTTGTAACTATTTTTATTAAAATAAGGAAATTCTTGTTAACAATTTTTTAATTCCTGTTTCGTAAATATTTAATAAATAAATCCCAGGAAACATTTTACAACTTGGGAACTAATCAAAATTACCGGAACTATTAAAATTAAAACATATTTTTTTATGTTAATAAAGTTTTTTTTGTGTTGCCGGCATTCGCCCGGGCTTAAGCACTTTCTCCTCTGGGAATGTCGCTTTTTTCGAATATTAAAAAAGTTCCGCCATTTTTATACAAAATATAAATTTTTGTTCCCAAGGAGTTAATTAATATGGTCGTTATATATATCAATTACAGGTTCACGACAACATTTATTCATAGAAACATGCCGATAAAAAATATGATAATGTCCTTAACGTTGGTGAATGAAGTGAATCCATTTATTATTCTTCTTTTAACCCATTTAGCTTAAAATGCGCCGCAAATTAAAAAGTGTGGCATCGACGCAAAAAAAAATGCATCGACTTGTTTCTCTGGCCTTATTGTGAAAAGTTTTCGAATCGAAAAATAATTTTAATCATTTTAGTTAATGGTAATTAAAATAATATTCAAAGTAAGCACTTTTTAAATAAAGAAGTACGAATGTTATATTCTGCTTGACCAAATCTTTATACCCACCATCTGCAACTTTTTAAAATTGCACATTATATGGAAGTAGGGCGGTAAATTGGGCAGACCACACCCATTCTTGGTTTTCGGGTTCAGATTGGTCCATGAACTATTTGGCAGTAAAGTGGGCGGAACACGCCCATTTCTAATTTCCGAGTTTATATTGATCCATAAATTATTTGTGCTTGGTTCTTTGTAATAGATATTAGTTGGGTTACAAGGGACACCATGTTTCTAATATTTGGTCCAAACTTTTTTGTTTATGAACCGATTTTGCTAATTTTTGATACCAAGCAAACCTCCTAGGCAGTCCGCCTAGGACGAATATCTTTATATCGTCTTAGATTTTCACGAGGACCCACAATATATAAATATATTCATGGGTTCTTAAATGGATATAAAAATAAAACGGTATACTTTTACTCTCCCTTATTATTAAACAGAATGATTTCTCAAGTTACAGAAATTAGGTACTGGTTACAAATAAATTCTGGTTCTATTGTACAAATTCTGAATGAGACAATTTCGAACAAAAATCAAAAATATGTATTTATTACAACCGAAAATTTATTTTAAAAAGAATTTTCTCAAATATTCTGGAATTTTTATAAATATTGAGATGTTATATCATTATTATAATATGTCCCTTCATTATAATACATTTAATACATTCTTTCAAAAAAAAAAGAAACATTTTAGAAATACAAACTTTTAAAAATGCAAAATTTTATTTAAAAAAATTTATTAATTTTTATAGCACGTTATAAATAAATATAATTTTGAAAATATACTTTCCCACCAAAAATGAACTTGCAAAAAAAAAAAAGAAGAAATTCATTTGATTAAAGGAAGTACTTAGTACTAAAGGAGCTGCAAAAGTTCTTTTCTTAATCTTGCTTTTTGTTCATAATTTCTTTCGAAGTACGTCTTTTAAAACTATATAAAATTTTTTTATAAAAATTCTGTGTTTGCTTTATTAAAAGATAAAAAAAAAAAACGTTTTAGAAATGATTAAACTTTTTTGCTGCTAAAGAATGAAGAAATTACTATTGACATACAAAAAATCATAAAATTGCACTTAATTCTAATTTTGAAGTTGTGAAAATGTTCTTTTTTGGAAGCATTTGATCAGACTAGAATAATTCTTAAAAATTCTAAAATATTATGAGCAATATTGAAAAATTCAAAATTTATTATAAAAAATTCTTTATAAATTTAAATGTTTTAAAGCTATTTTAGAAAAAGACTAATTTCTTTTATTTCAAACGTAATAATTGGATTTAAATAATATAAAATCAAGAAGAAAAATAAGATAAAAAAAAACTTTTTTTGTCTCAAAACTGGATTTTAAATAAATAATTAAATTATTAAAATTATTTTAAGATTTTAATTTGGATTTTTATTAGAAAATCTATATTATGTCCAAAAAGAATAACAAAATTTGTTTTTCCAAAAATTAGGAAATTTTATTAAATTTAGAATTTATAAAATTATGTTGGGCAATTATTGCTTTATTTTGATTATTGGGCGTTTTCATTACGAGAATACAAAATGGGTAATTTTTATTTTCTCAAAAGTCACATATATATCGTAATTTTCCTAAATTTGTAAATTTTAATTTCTATACCATACTCAAATGTAAATACAAGTAATTTTTTTGATTTATATATTTTTTAGCCTGTTGAAAAAACAAAGTAACATATAGCTGTCATAAATTTAAGTATGATTTTTTTTATGATTTTTATTACATTTATAGGTTTTAGTCAGAATTAATCAGGAAAATATAAAATACACATTAATTCTTTATACGGGAACGCCTTTTTATAAATTCTGACTAAAACTTGCAAGTCTGACAAGTAATGGAACACATTTATTTATGTGAATATTTATCTATAAACTTAAAATTTACTTTTTTAATTTTTATTTATCTTTTAATATTAATGATTTGATGTTCCTATATTACAAAATTAAAGTAAATTTTAATAAAATTTCCAGTTAAAATTTGCTGAATCATTACACTTCGTAATAAAGTAATAATTAAGTATAGTTCCGTTTGAAATAATAATTATAATCTTAATTTTTTTTAGAATTCATTTAATTTAAAAAAAGTATTAGGCCAGTTAGCATCGAAAATGGATAAATTATTTTTTGGAATTATGGATAAATATTTTAAAAATTAAATGCTTTGCATGAACTTTAGATTTTCAAGGAATCTGAATAAAACTAAAAAAAAAAAATATATTTTTCAAAGTTTTTTTTACATGAAATTGTGTCAATTATTTTCGAAAAAATGTATGTCCAAATTCTATATTGAAAACTATTTTATTCTTATAGTTATTAAAGTAAATCCTATGCATAGAAATAGTATTTTTGAGTATCGAGTATAATAATTATTGTATGTATATATTCACACTAGACAAATATTTGAAAAATATGCTACTAAAAAAATAGATCTTTTTTTTATTGAGAAAACTTTTTTTTTTACTTTTACAAACGAAATTTTATAGATGTATATTTGATAACCGTATTCTTTTAAAAAAAAATTTTATTTAACTTTTTAAAATTTTCTGATTTCATTATTTAATTTGTTAATTAAGAAAAGAAAGTCTTAAAAAATTTTGCATTAAAAGAGTATTCTGTTTTATTATCTTTATGTTGTTTAAACTTCAAAAAGATAAATTATTTAATTGGCATCACTAAAAATAACGGTAACTCCCATAAACTAAACAAATACCAATATTGCCAACGCTTATAAACTGTTTGATTTTTATAGAAAACGTTCTATTAACTTAGCGTTTTACTATATTTTTACAAAAGTTTTACGTATTAAATGTTTATAAAATTTTTTATAAATCTGTATAAAGCCATAAAAATTAATTTAAAAAAAACTTCGAAATAAAAAAAAAAAAAATGTTAATTATATTTTCTTATAAAAAATTTTTAAAAATATTACTTTAATATGTATTAATAGCAAGCAAATATTTTGGTATTTGTTATTTTAACTAAAAACTTTTTTTTCTTAGTAAAAATCATTTTAAAGCATGAAAAATTTAATTTGTATGTAAAATTTTATGAGATACGAAATAAAATAATACGAAATTCTATTTAAAATAGGGGGTTTCATACAATCAAATAAATGCCCCATAAACTGATAAATATACAATATTGTAAAAAATTTGTCAAATTTTGTTTGAAAAATTACAAAATTCATAAATATTTACGCCTCAATTTTAATGTGTAAATTACTTCGTTAATTTTTACTTTTATAAAATCAAATTTGAAATAAAAAAATCAAATTGTTTTTTTTTTTTCATGTTCAAATGAAGAACAAATAAAATTTACGATACAAAAAAGTTTGGAAACACATTTTATTTGCAAATTTTCACAAGAAAAATAAAACGGTACACATAAAATGTGAACATGTGTGTAAAACGTATAAATTTACTAATTGATTAAAATTATCCGTTTGGATGAAAACCTTTAATATAATATTAAAATAAATTTATTTAATATTAAAATAAATTTATTAAATTAAACAATTTTTGATATTAGAATTAAAATTTTCCAACAGAAAAATATAAAGGTTTAGTTAAAATTATAATTTAAAGGCCTGAAATCCATGATTCATTTTAGTTTTTTTTTTTTAATTTTTCATCTACCATAATACATTAAAAACTCACATGAAACATTTTTTTTTTTTTTAAGAATTTGGGTATAAAGGAAAAATGATGTTAGCGAAGCCATTAAAATAATTTAGGTTAAATGAACATTTTTTGATAATTATTAGTTTTTTATAAAATCTTAATTCACGAGATTTCAATTGGTAATTAATTCTTTGACGTAAGATAACTAATATACAAAAATATTTACCATATTCCAGATTTAAAAAAATATATGATTTTTTTTTTAGATTAACATAAATTTTATGTCATAACATATAATCGAAAGTTTTAAGTAATACCACAAATCAATTGTTTTTTCTTTAAATGTTTGTATTTTTTTTTTTATATGTATATGTAAAATACATGAAATATGTAAAGTATTTTATTTATTTTACATATTTTACTTTTTTTCCTAGTAAAAATATTTTCTATTTGTAAATAAGTAGAAAATACACTAATTTTAATTATTTATAATTTAAAATTCTCGGATAAATTAAAAATATATTCCTTCTTTTATATTAATTTCCCTAGTATCAAAACTTTAATTATGTTTTTCATTTTATTTTTTATTTTTTTTTGTGCATTTTCCTAATCACAGCATACATTTTAAGGTTTATATTGTTAAACGTTTTTCCTTTAATTAGGTAGGCAACACATGTAATTATTTTTATAAATGGCTGACATGTTTTAAATTTTCCTCTACTTTAATGATTCATTTGTGCATGTATAAACAACAACTCAAATAACGAAATGTAAACAAAGGGAAGTAGAAATGCAGTTAAATTTTCTCTTATATTAAACTATAAAATAACGGTAAAAGAACATTATAAATTAAAAAAAAAATAAATAAATAAAAAATAAAGAGCGAAATTTACCACAGCTTAATTTATCTCTTTGAAATGAAAAAATTAGGATTAAGAGAATTAAAAATAAAGAAATTTTGAATTTAACAAGAAAATCAATAAAAGAAATTGGTATTTTTTTTTAACTTAAAATAGTTAAAAATTTAAAAATAGTAGTAAATTTATGAAATTTAAATTTAGCAGGAAATTACAAGGGACAATTTAAATTAATAAAATGTAAATTAATAATTTTGAAATTTAATAAAATTAATCTTAATATAAAATGTAAATTTTGTTTAATTTATTTAATAACAATTTAAAATTTTAAATTAATTTTATTTTTACAGTTAAATTTAAAAATTATAATTCATATTTAACAAAAAAATATATAAATTTAACTAATAAGTATAAATAAAAAATAGAAATAAAAGAAAAAATAAAAATTAAACTTTATTAGCTAAAAGGTTTAATTTAACCCTAAAACTTTAAGAAAATTTTTTATTCTTTAAAGATTAAAAAAAATTATCACGAAAATTTTAGTATTAAAAAAAAAATTTGATGATTAATGTTTTACTAAAAAAATTTGGGATTTTCTAAAAAATATTTAATTTAAAAATATGGTAAAATTTATGTTGTTAAAATTAAACAAATTATGAAAAAATTAATTCTAAAAATCATTTAATTCCTCCTAAATTTAATTTTTCCTGATTTAATATTATATAAAAATTAAATAAATTAGTTTGCCTGGAGTTCCTGTTTGTAAACTTTTAGACTTGATTTAAATAATTTTGAATATCAAAGTTCTTTCTAGCTTGAAAATGGCAATCTGTTTTAAAAATAAATATTTCAAACACATTTTTTTTTTATTATTTTTTCTTCATACACAAGTAATTTCAAGGTCAAGTTCAAGTATTAAAACAATCAAACGGCATTAACACAAATAAACTTAAAAAAAGCTCAATAGCAGCAGCTAATGCAAAAAAAAAAAAAAAAAAAAAAAAAAAACAATATTAAAGAAATATGTATAATTTCTGGATTCTGGATCTTTGTTCATTAAAACAAGAAATTTTTATTTAAATAGAAAACAAAATAACATTTAATAAATAAACTAGAATTTATAAAAAGAAAAAAAAATATAACACTTAAATTTTTATTTAAAAATCAGAAAAAATCATTAATTTAAATCTAAGCAAAAATATATAAAGATAAGAGAAACCTTTATGAAAAACAAAAACAGCAAATAAAATGCAAGTGCATTTTCATTTTCTTTTATTTATTAAAGGGACATTTTATTAATTAGAGAGTCGTTTTTAAGAGATATTTTTAATCATAAAATTAAGAGTTTTTTAAAGGAATTTATCTTTAAAGAGCATAGAAAAAGAAATTGTTTGTAAAGAGTATTTTAAAGAGGAAATTTTATTTTCTAAGAGAAAAATTTCCCAAATTAATGATTTCTTTTCCTTGAATTTGTTTTATTTTTCATAACAGCTAAAAGCTAAATTTTATTTTCTTATGTTTTTACTAGTGTTTGTTGTATCAATGTAAACTACATAACTACATTTTCTTTTGAAGATTAACTATCTCTTTCGCTAGCTTTTGTATAAAGCATCACTCTTTCTCTTTCACTCTTTTTTCTTTTTTTTAGTTTTAACTAGCAGAGCAACGACGCCATTTATAATAAAATAAAGCCAACACTTTACTAAATTAAAAAAAAGAAAAAGTCTGAACATATTTATATTTTTTTTTTTTTTGGGTTTTTTTTAAGAAAATTGAAGTATTGCCACGACTTATGAAAATGTTGCCACATAATATTTTTATTTAAAAATGTATAAAAAGTATTGGTGAAAACTCACGTAAGGGAAAATTTTATTTTTAAATAAAATTTTTTTTCAAATTAATATAAAATAAATCCACAAGAATTGTAGGCAAAGGTGTAAAGTTGTTATTGTTGTTGAAAGAACTGCTTGCTAATGCTTGGTTTTTTTTTTTTTTAATTTTAATGTGGGTTTTTTTTATACGTCTTTTTTTTCTGACGTTTCGTTATAAATAGCACTTTAAACGAGCATAATAGAATAAAAGACGAAGCAGCAGAATATCACATTTAGCAGCAGCAAAGTAATACACACTTTAAAAATTCACACACACACATATATACACAAGACATACATTAGAAATTTGTAGAAAATTTTTTTGTTTTAGATTTATTTTTAATTTCTCCTTTAAAATAGAAAACTTTCTTAAAATTCCTTAAATTTTTAAATTTATTATTAAATAAAACGTTTCTATTATCACTATTTTCTTTTGTTTTTTTTTTTTTTTTCAATATTAAATTTTAATAATCTTTTATTTTATTTGAGTAAATAATATCTTGAAATTTTGTTTTTAATTTTTTAAGTTTTGTTTATTTCTTTTTTAGTAAAAGCTTTTTAATTTTTTTTTTTTTACATAAATTCCAATATTTTCATAATGAGCTCACTTTTTTTTTTTTTTTTTTTTTCTTGCTTCATACTTTTTTTTAATATTTATTTTATATATATATACACATACACTCACATTTATATATATTTTTCTATATGTAAAGAAAATTTTTTGTTGTAGTATTATAAAAACGTGAAATTTATATATAAAATTTCTTTTTTAGAAAAAGAAGCGCAAACACACCAAAAAGCTCCAAGAGCTAAAACGCAACTAAAGCGACAAAACAATGTTTTTCCTTATCAAAGCGACATAAATGCACACTCAATAAAAACTCCACATCAGTTGAAAAAAAAAAAAACAACACTCTCTCACTGATATTTTCATAGAAAAATAAAAAACACAACAATACTCTTTAAAGTTAAACAATAGCAAAATAAAATAAAAAAAGAGAGTGGGAAATTTACACAATCTCACTCTTTCTCTCTTTAAAGTGGAAATAAAGTAAATTACCGTTTCTATTTTAACTCCCTCACTTTATATAAAAAAGTTGAAAATTGACGAGCGTACAAACGAACGAACACAAATAAATAAAAAATAACGAAAATTTAGTTAAATGTAGGTATATATGTAAGGCTCCAATGTTGTTGTTGTTTTTGTTATTATTGTAAATTGTGAAATTTACCGAAAATGTACCGTTCACTTGCAAGCCTTATGAAAAACTAAGCAAACGGAGCCAACATTATTAAAAACGACTCACTCGCGCTCACATCATCATCATCATCAGCAGCAGCAAAAACAACAACAACAGTACAAACATCATCATAATGTAGAAAATATAAAACAACACATACTGAAACAAACAATTAATGCTTCATTTACTTATACACCACCAAAAACCAACAACAATAACAACTACTAAATACAATACACCATATTAACTAACACACCACTCTATACTACACATTTTCACAAACAACAACAGAAACACACACTCACTCATACCCATTTAGGAAAAAAAAAAGAAGAGAAGAGAGTAAAAGCAAAATAACAAAAATAAAAACCCAAGCAAAAGTAGGGAATGGGCGCCAAAAAAAACCACACACAAATATTCTGACAAACCAAAAAAAAAAAGAAAGAGAGTATGTGAGCACGAGTGTATTTGTGTGTTAAAAACAGAAACAAAGAGTTATTTTATGAAAAGTTGTATATTTTCAACATTAAATTGTAAAATCGAAAAACCAAAAACTTTCAAAAATTATTTTTTAAAGTATTAAATATTTAAAAAGAAACCTAATTGTTGAAAAAAAAAATTAAACAAACAATTTCTACCTACAGGTAAACTATCTGGCAAAAACAAGCAACCTACTCCCTTCTCCTCCTCTCTTACACTTTCACGACATTATTACATTTCATCTTGAAATTAACATAACGAAAATATTAAAAAATTTTTATTTAAATTGTTTTTGTGTTAATTGATTTTATTAAGCAATAAATTTATGATTTTAAGGAAAAACTTTATGGGGAAAATTTGGTCATCAGTGTGGCTTCATAAAAACTTTAAAAATGTGATCATTTAAGCGCTTTTAAGCTAAATTCTTAATTTTAATTTACAGACATTTTTAAATAAGATTTTTTTATGAAGTAATCAGTCAATCTGCCGACGGTATTAAAGAGTTAAATTTCTATGTTCCGCTTAGGACAAGATCTATTTTCACCAAATTGAATTTTGCATAACTGACACAAAAATAGAAATTATTGTGCAGATAAATGTGTCTGACAACTTTGCACAGTGGGACAGAATAAAATTGTATTAGGATTCATCAAATTGATTTTTTGTTGCAAAAAGTCGAAATCGATAAATCGACTTTTTTGTTGTCAAAAAGTGGATAATAGTCGGAAAAGGTCGAAAAGCAATGGAAGGAATGGTTTCTTAGCATCTTTCTTCTTACATATATTTGTACATCATCTAACCGTTCGTATCGTAAATACTTACATACATGTTTTTGTGTGTCATTAACAAACATATCATATATTACGGAAAAAATACTTAGTATTGGAAAGTGTCTATAGCGCGAATTATAGATTTTCAAAGTTGCAACTTTTAAAAATATTTTAATTTTATTTACAACTTTTGAAAAGAAGTATATTAACTTAAACTTCATATATCTCAGTAAATACCTCAGATATTGATATAACTTTTTTGGTATGTAATAATAAATGTATCTAAATTATTCCATTATAATTTGTTAGGTTAATAAAATCAATACTAAAAATATTGTTTTTTATTTGAAATGAATCATATTAAACAAAAATATTTTTGGAAATTCTAATTTTAATGAACTGGAACTAAAAAGTTTCAACGAGTTCCAATTTAAAGATACGATTGTTAAATAAAAGAACATCTATAAAATTATATTTGAGAACATTGGCTACAACTTTTTGCGATGTTTTAACATATTAGAAAAAAATATAACAGAATATACAATTTCAGACCAATATCTCCAAGATTAGATTTTTGTCGTTCTAAAGCAAATAAAAATAGACTTCTATAAATTTTTCAAAAGCTACGAAGATGATCACCGAATTTTGAAAGTTTGATCTGAACAGATAAAAATTCTTTATTTAGTAGACTAAATTACTAAATAAAGAATTTTTATCTGTTCAGACCAAACTTTCAAAATTCGGTGATTATTTACAAGATTCCAGAATTTGGATAATTTCATCGATATGCAAGATATTTCTTCCCCGAAGAGGAAAAAACGTCTAAAAAGTCTCATGTTATACCTTCAATAACATACTCCTTCATTGCCATCTTCGTCCATGAATGTGAATTCTCCACAAAAAACTAATATTCCTTTACCTGATGTCGATAATGTTTCTTCTAACACAATTTTATCACCGTTAATTGCTCAAAACAACTGTATTTCAAATAATATCTTGGTAAACATTCATATTCCTCATAATACTCTTCGAGCTATTGCTCCTAGAAAAGCTATTTTCATTTCACGTCTGGCGAGTGATACTTCCTCGGATGATGTAGATTATTTTATAAAGTCAAAATGTTGAGGTTTTGATACATACATTTTAATATGCGCAACAGCGATCTATTATATCGTTTAAAATTACTGTTCCTGATGATCTTTTTCAACTTGTTATTGATTCAAATTTCTGGCCCGAAAATACTTTATTTCGAGAATATATCTACAAAGAAAAACAAAGATTTAATAACATTGAAGTTCTTCCGCAGCGTAAGCAGAATATTCCAAAAAACTGAATAACTTCAATATAACAACTTAATTTTCCTTCGCAGTTTAAGCACAAAACTATAAAATTTATACATAAAAAGTTTTGACATTAACAATCATGTTATAGTATTTACTGAAACACGGCTCAATGACACGTTTCTTGCCACTAAAATTCTTTGCAACAAATAAAACATCTATCGTCATGATCGTAGTACTTATGGTGGTGGCGCTCTTATCGCAGTATCCAATAGTTTGTTTTCCGAACCTTTAGTGATTAACTCATTGCTTGATATTGAATTTATTTCCGTTATTATCAAACTAAAACATAAGAGGATAATAGTAACGTGTTTATATATTCCTCCATCTTCTCAACATTCCTTATATATTAAACATGATGAAGCTATTATATATGCTGCTCGTTTTGCTAATGCAAATGATCATATTATTATTATTATTATTATTATTATTATTATTATTATTATTATTATTATTATTATGGCGACTATAACATGCCATCAATAATATGGAAGTATTTACCTGATGATAAGTATTATGTTTAAACAAAATTAAAGGAACATTTTAAAGAATTTTTTAACATTTTGTATGACATACATGACATGTAGGTCTATTTTAAATCAATGGCTGCCATTTGAATGGCATACTAAATGATTATTCTAAAATACTGGATTTTTAGTACATCAAAATCCATCAAGTCTAACTATTCGCCTAAAAGGGAGGATTTATTTGCCGACCAGTGTAATTAGCAAACATTTTAATGTTATTAATTAAACATTTCATTTTAAATTCTTAACTTTACATGATGATCACATACAAATGATAAGCAAAATTTTTGGCGTTTTTATTTCACCTTCACATTAATTTAAGTTGACAACTCTAATGTATGCTTTTACAAATAAATTTTAAATTATTGGGGTTTTCAATACAGCAATTGCAGCAACAACAAACAAAAACTGTGAAAAAAAAACTCCCTTGATAGGTTTTTTTCTATTATCTACATATGTACATTCTCTCTATATGTACATATCATACATATCTATGTATGCATGTCGGTATGTATTGTTTCCACTGAAATGTATGTTAAATAGTACCTATGAAAACAATAATAACAACAAAACAAAAAAACTAGAAAAATATAATTTTTTTATAAAAGCCCTCCTTTTACACTTATTTTTGTTTTTTTATTTATAGTGTTTTGATTTTATGAGTATGAGTAAGAGTGTAATGTTTTTTTTTTTTTTTACTAAATTGAGGTAAGGAGTAAGGGAAGTTATTGTGCAAAAAAAAAGAAAAAGAGTGTAAGAGGGGGTTTGTTTTGTTGAAAATTTATTGAAATTATTAGGGGAGATCGTTAGAAAAAAATCATTTTGTAGGGATTTTTTGTTTTGTTTTTGAAATTTAATTGTTTTTGTTGTATATTGAATTTTTTTTTTTTTGCGACCTGGTGGTGAATATATGCATAGAAACATGTGTTTGGATAATGTACCAATGAATATACAATATATGAATATTCTTTTGTTGTACATATATGCTAAAAGAGATTGGTTTTATATACATAGGGTGAAGTAAGGGAGGGAGAGAGGATAAGGAAACCTTTTCTGTGTGTACAATATCCGTTATGACGGGTTATGTTTAGCATTCATTGTTGGGATCAATCCAAATAATTGTATGTGAGTGACTACGTACTTTTTGGATACTTTTTTGTAAAAAGTTGAAGGGAAGTAAATTTTATGATTTCTTATATTTTATTTTTTTTATACATACATAAAATTGTTTTTAATTCAAAAAAGAAATAAATTTTCTATGTAGTTAAAAGTGTTTTTTTTATATCCTAAATAAAAATTCATAATTAAAATGCATTTAACATACATTTCAAATCTGTTATATTAATCCTTGCTCTTACTTCCTTTCAATTAAAAAGGAAACAAACGTTAATTATGAACATACATACATATGTATTATCAAATTAAAATGGAGTGAGAAAAACGATTCTTTAAGAAAATATCCTAATGATGTTATAACAAAAACAAGAAAACTAATAAATTAAAGATTAAGAATTTGTTTTCAACTTATATAAAACATTCAAGCCCACGCCAAGACCAACAACAAACAAAAGGATCTCTTCTATTCTATACAACCAGCGCAGAAGAAACTTGTCTACCCGACAACAAAAGCCACAAAACATAAAACGTAGGAACACTGAACAAGAAAAACTCCCAAAAGTGAAAACCGAAAATAAACAACCCTCGCAAAAATATAACAAAAACTTTTTTATTTTTCAAAAACAACAACAATATTTCAGTATACATACAGAAAATTCTATATAAAGTATTTTGTACCCAACTGTACAAAAACATTTTATAAAATACAAAATTTTCATCATCATCATTATGCTTTCGTAAAACGAAAATGCTTCCCTCTGTACGTCCGTCCGACCAACCATTCATCCGTCCTATGTTTAAATAATTGTGAAAACTACAACAAAAATAAGAAGCAGATGAAGTTGCAAAATATAAACACACACACACTCATTTACTCAGACTTCAGATACATTTCACTTCAAGAGAAGAAGAGCAAGAGAGGAAAAACGCACGCAAAAATAAACGAACAACAGAAAAAAAGGATCCCAGCAGCAGCAAAAAATTATAAAGAACCCCTGCCTTTAACGCACACACAAACATAAAGCAGAAACAGCAAAAATATCGAATTTACACGAAACCAACCAACATCAACAACAGAAGTAGCAACGAGAACAACAACAACAACTTTATACATATTTTACTCCGACCCTGTTTCAACTCACACATTAACCAAAAGAGGGCGAAAAAATACTCAAACCATATGCTGCGCAAAAACTGCAAAATGATCCTTTTATTATCCCTTCGTAATAGTAAAAATAAAACAGCAACAACAATAACAACCAAGAAAAGGGCTTTACATAAACAATAAATGTGTATGTACATATGTGCTTGGAATTATCCTTAACAACGATAACAACTATGATTACAAAATATATTGTAGTATGTTGATGATGTTGATGTTTTTATTATTGTTATTGTTGCAGTTGAACCTTACAAAACTACCCTTATTCCTCATACATATAAATAGAAACAACAATATCAACGTCATCATCATCATTATGCATTATTTAAGCATAAAACATACAATATTTACAGACAGCGTAGAACTTTCTTTCACTTTACTTTTTTTTTCTATTTTAATCTTATATTCTACTTCTGGACTTAACTATAATTGGCACTAGTATTATCGAGATAAAACTGTTTAGTGCTGTAAATGATCTTTATAATATCGTAAATGTAAGATTTGAAATTGCAATGTAAATTTTCAATTCCATTTAAAATAAAATGTATTTAAACTGGAACAAATAAGAACATTTTAATAAAATAATAAAGAAATCCAAAGCACTACGATACAAGGCAGAGAAACAAGTCAACGTAAAAAAGTCGTCGGCGGCGGCGGCTCATAGTCGGCTGAAGCCGTTTAAATGAAATAAATTTTGAGACAAAAAAATTATTTAAGAACCGAAAAATATATTTTTTCAGCGTTAATACAGTTTTAAGAACATTTTTGTTTTCAGTTTTTTTTTTAAAAGAAGTTCATTAGGGAGTTTTACAATATATTATTTTGTATTAATACAAAATAAGATTAAAAAATGTAAAAATTATTATAATAAAAATGGTTAACAAATTTATAAAAAGTGTCCAATAATAATTCTACTTTTCGTCTGAAAAAATATCCAGGTGTTAATATTTTAGACACTAAACTTTAAATTTATTTTTCTTCTACTTGAAACCAAAGTTACTTTGCTAGTAAAAGGTGTTTCGTCTTATAGGTAATTTTTTTATTTCCAGAACAATCAATTCTTCTTTAAGATGTATTTGTAGAGATATTGCCATCATGAGGAATTTTTTGCAAATATTTATTGAGAGCATCCCAGTAGAATATTCGGCGGCGGCTCTTAGTCGACTTTGAGCCGATCGACTTGTTTCTCTGATACAAGGAGGCTGTTTTTCAGCGTGTCACAGGGCTACAAGATTTTTTTCGAATGAAATCCCCAAATAGCCAATTTTTATAAACTACATTACCTTCTATTTGTGCTACATTACCATCTTTATGATGGTGGGTATAAAAATTAATCTTAAAAGCCAATATCTTTTATATTTTAAACTAAACAAGCGCAAATATTCGGCCCGGCCGAATCTATATACCCACCATCAACTTTTTAAAATTTTACGTTATATGGGAGGGGGCGGTAAAATGGGCAGTAAAGTGGGCGGACCACGCCCATTTTTTGTTTCCGAGCTTACATTGGTCCTTGAACTATTTGAACACAATTTCGTTGATTTTCAAATTAAATTGGAGGTGGGCGGTAAAGTGGGCGGACCACACCCATTTTTTGTTCCCGATTTTATATCGATCCCCGAATTATACATACAAAATTTCGCTGTCGTACATGAATTTGTTGCAGAAATATCGACAGAAAAGTATAAAACGGACATCCTGTGTTTCTAGTTTTTAGCCCATAAATTTTGTTTATTAACCGATTTTGCCCATTTTCAATCCCAAACAAACCTTATATAAGACAAACATTTGTGCCAAATTTCGTCCCCCTACGTTGCTCCGTTCGAGCCCTATCCTGCTTTCAACAGACGGACAGACGGACGGACATAGCTAGATCGACTCAGAATCTTACCAGGACCCAGAATATATATACTTTGTGGGGTCTTAGATGATTCCTTCGACATGTTATACACGGAATAACAAAATTAATATACCCCCCATCTTTTTGATGGTGGGTATAAAAAGATAAGATATATAGAATCCTCTCAAATATACAAATCGATTAAGATACAAAAAATGTTGATAGCCATGGTGTCCATCTTTCTAGGTCTATATGGTCCAAGCTCAAAATTTAAACATTATGTGAAATTTCATTGAAATTAAAAAAGCCGTTCGGTTACTTTAGATTCATTTTAATTTCATTTTAAAAATGTTGTACTGAGCGCAGTAACGATTTCATTATTGGCGATGAAACTCAATGACTATGTAGACATTTCCGCATTGGATTTCTTCAAAAAATAAAAATAATAATGCCAAGCTTCTTAATCAGACTTTTACTCCATGACAATCACTCACCAGCACTAGACAATAGACACAAAACTAAGTGACTTTATTTGACATTTTAATACCACAATTGGATTTTCGATTTTATTTCACACTATTAAAGAACAAATTATTTTATACACAATTTTAGACCTCTTTGCGTGCCCCTTAAAATGTCGGTAAGGACCACCATTTGGGAACCTGTGCCATAAGATATGTGTCAATACCTGGTAAATAATCTCGTTAGTATTCTGAGAATAACAAATTTTCGAATCTTCCTTGCAAAGGAGGAATGTGCAAGATGGCTCCAAGGATAAGAGCATTCTGAAAAAATCGTGCGCATTATAATCCGATTTTAGAAATTACTTTTTTTATTGCTTTGAAGTATCTCTACATATGTACATCAAAGGAGCGTAGCTATGAGGCCTTAAAGTAGGGATTCTCTGACATAGAAAAATGTTTTATCCACTAGCCAAATTTTTTTCCTTACCCACACGCAGAGAAAAAACATGATTACAGCATGATCACCACAACTATTCAATGATTATATAGCCGTTTTTCATTGATTTAAATATACTGTGTTCATGATAGCAACGTTTATGATTCTGTTTAATCATTCAATGATTACCCACAATCAAAATTTTAATATGGTTCACTGAATTATAATATGTATTTAAATATGTTTATATGAAATCATATTTATGAATAAATTCAATCATTTAGTCAATTCTACAACAATTTAGTTAATTACATAACCATTCATTTCATTTTACAAATTTGGTTAATTCTACAACCATTAAGCCATTAACTTTTAATGCCTTTTGAATACACATTTTTGTGTATCAGTCCAGTAGTTATAATTCTCATTTAGTTGATATATGAACAAATATAAATTGACAAGTTTTGTTTTTATTCAGTATGATGAATGTACCACATATCGTGGTACAAGAGAATATAAATATGAATATATGGGATCATATATATGATAAAATGGGATTATGTATATGATGAAATTAGTTCATATATAAGATAAAATGGAATTATATATATGATAACATGGGACTATATATATGATAAAATGGAATTATAGTTATGATGGAATTAGTTCATATATATGATAAAATGAAATTATATATATGATGAAATTAGTTTATATATATGATAACATGGAATTATTAAATGATAAAAACATGATGAAATTGAAAGCAATACTTAAGAAAAGGTTATAAACTTACTAAAAGTTATTAATGAGCTTATGAACCTTACTAATAAATTATAAATTGGAATCATAATAATGATTACGTACAAATATACTTATTGTAACCTGGAATCATATATTACAATCATAGTATGTTGCTCTTAGTTTATGGTCACAGGAACCATATTTTTTCTTTGCGTGCATTTTCAAATATTTTGATAAGGCCTCTCAAAAATATGTCTACATGTAATTTTTATCACTTATAATTTTAATTTCAATGCAATTTCAAATATCTCGATAAATTTCTTTCTGCATATGTAGCCCCTTTTTTTCGACCCATATTATTATATTCTGTAATTAGTTAAATAATAAAATTATCTATTGAATAAAGGAAATTTGTTTGAGTCAAAAAATAAAGGATTTTGAATTTGAAATTTTGTAAAAATTAACAAACAGATGGACGGATGGACATCAGAATTCTCTCAAAAAATATATATTAAAATTTAAAAAATGATATCACTTTTCCGTGGATAATTTACAATGCTTCATATTAACCCGAATTAATGCTCCTAAGAATTAAGGGCCAAGTCGTATTCAAGTTTAAAACAGACGTGGTGATAAATATGCGGTATTGCGAGAGGATATACGACAGTGTGAAGTTAAATTATCTAAGAACAAATTTAAAGTTGAATAAACCAGTTACATAAATGTTACTAGAGTCAATTTCTAAACCAGATTCTTTCAATTCAAAATATCTGTTAGTTTTTTATATTTTCTAAAGTTTTTCCATAATTTTTTCATGTCAAGAAAAATTAATACTAACGATTCTTAAAGGCCTCTTCTTTTGTTCACAAATTTAACTAAAATGAATATAAAAAAAACTAAGTTTCGTGGCATTGCAATTGATTTTTTTTTTTTGTTGTTTTTGTCATTTATTTTAATTTTATGTTGAGTACGTGCGTTTAATGAAAATATAAACCTCGTCCATAGAATTAAAATGAACTTGGGAAAAAATACTAAAACACAACTACGTCAGTCAGTTAGTACACAAAAATACATACATACTATACTTAAATAATGTACTAGAAGTATTTATTTATATATGAGTGTAATGTTGTGGTTGTTGTTGGTGTTTTATTGCTTTGGGTTTTTTCTTCTTCTTCTACTTTTTTTGCATTTTGTTGTTGCTGTTATTATACATATTTAAAATGAGAATAGTAAACTGAACTTCAATATCTCAAAAAACGCATAGAATTGAAAAACCAAAAAACTCTCTGTACAGTTCAAAACATACATACGATATGTGATGATGACGACGTCAACGATGATGATGTTGTTCACCACTTTTTGTATATGTCCGATGAAAGTTCGGTGGATAGCTCGGTTTATCGTTGCTGTATTTTTGGGGTTCGTTTGTTCATATGTTTGTCATATTCTGTACTCTTTTTGTTATTATTTCTGCTGATGAAAATGTTTTCGTATGATATTTTCATAAGTCTACGACCCTCTTTTTTTTTTGTACGTTTTGTTCTCTATGCTCATGATGGGTTTGGACAAATAAATGGTATTAAAGAAAAGGAGCAAAAACAGAACAAAAAAAAGCTACCACTTTAATGAACAAGCAGCAAATGTTTTACCTATTGCTCATGCGCCCTTAAAACTTCTCATGCACTTACATACATAGAACACGTGAACAAACAACACAACATATTATTACTCTCTAGACCTACGTGATATACAGACGAAATGGGGTTTGAGGTTCCCTTTGTAAGAAATGTTTGTACCGTTGGCTTTTAGTTTTTCATTTGTTACTAGAATAATCTAAAAATTCGTTGTGACAAAAGCTTTGATCGCAACTGAAAAGTTTAAGGATTTAAAAAAATTTCCACCATGAAGAAAAATCCCATGTATAAGGAATTTTTAATATAAACTTATACATACATACATACATATGTATATAGACGTTCTCTAGTATTTGTGCTCGTTTGGTCATTAGCCCTCCTCTTCTATGATTCTGTTCAACTCCTTCACCCTTATGTTTTCATCTCTCTTATGTATTCGATGACTATGATCCCCCTTTGAGTTTTGTTAGCTTTTTTATAAGTTTTGTTCGTTTTTAAATCGTTAAACGGACGAAATATAATTTGAGTTTATTGCAAAATGAGAAGGTGTATGTTAGCTGTATGTGTGTGTGGAACAAAGAAAATTCATGTTTATGTCGTACAGTGGTTCCAAAACGCTTTTTATACCCACCATCAAAAATATGGGGGGTATATTAATTTTGTCATTCCGTGTGTAACATGTCGAAGGAATTATTTAAGACCCCATAAAGTATATATTTTCTGGGTCCTGGTTAGATTCTGAGTCGATCTAGCTATGTCCGTCCGTCTGTCCGTCTGTTGAAAGCAGGATAGGGCTCGAACGGGACAACGTAGGGGGACGAAATGTGGCATAAATATTTTTCTTATATAAGGTTTATTTAGGATTGAAAATAGACAAAATCGGTTAATAAACAAAAAAGTTATGGGCTAAAAACTAGAAACACAGGGTGTATCGTTTCCTACTTTTCGGCTGATATCTCATAAAAAAGCATGTTTGACAACAATATTTTGTATAAATAGTTTGAGGGTCGATATAAACTTAGAAACAAAAAATGGACGTGGTCCGCCCACTTTACCGCCCACCTCCCGTATAAGGTGAAACTTCAACGAAATTGTGTTCAAATAGTTCAAGGACCAATGTAAACTTGGAAACGAAAAATGGGCGTGGTCCGCCCACTTTCCCATATAAAGTAAAATTTTAAAAAGTTGATGGTGGGTATATAGATTCGGCTGAGTCAAATATAACATTCGCGCTTGTTTTTTTTTTTTTTGGGAAATAATTCTGTAACTAGTGAACCGAAGATGAGGTGTTTTTTATTTGATTTGGAGGAGTAGGGGAGACTGGGGCAGCTTCGGCTTTGGGGTAGCTTCGGCAATGACGTTTTTGATATGAAACACTAACAAACAGCATCACTAACTATTTATGTAAATGTATCAAAAAGCTTAATAAATAACTCATACGAAGTTTGTCATCTCTAGCTTACCAATTGACTTAGATGCAGATGTTTTAGTATTTTTGCAAGTGTTTTTGTAATATTTTGACTCTAAAGGCCCAACCACTCAACAAAAAATCATCGTATCGCAATCAGCTGTTTCAACCAGCTTTATGCAGATGTGTGTATGTAGCTATTGACACAAAGATTCTAGGTAGCGTATCGCAGAAATCTATAGAAAATAGATTTTTACGTAGTTGCGTGAGTTTTTAACAACCCTGTAATTTATTTTGCTCACAAAATAACCGAAAAACAGGGTTGTTTACACAATAAATGTTGAAAAACATATGTTACGTTTACTTTTGTTGACTGGTTGAACAAAATGTTTCACGCTACTTTTCTTCATTTTACGTTGCGATGGAAAGTTTACTGGTTGGGGCTTAATTTGTAAATATTTCGTATTTGAAATTTTTCAATATTTAAAACAGAGTTTACAAAGCAACATTAAGAATTGTGCTATTTTCTTAAAAAATAAATGAAAGCCAAATCTTTGTTGGAGATTAAAAGAAAAAAAAGAAAAGAGTGTAAGTAGTGCTTTCGGGGTAGATTCAGCGTTTTAAATCGGGGACGATTTGGCTTCTGCTGAATGTCTGATGTTTTGCGTGGTATTGAGACTAAAACGTCCGCCGGTAGAAATTATAATACTAAACGCCAAACAATTGAAACGCGCATAAAAAAACGTGATCCTTTAGAGGATCTGAGCTCTGATCATATTTCTAATATTATTATTTGCCAATATAAGTTTACTTCGAAGCAAGTATTTACGAAGAACGAAGTCAACTATATAAAAAAGTGTTCATTATATCAATTTGGTTTAACGTATAAAAATTTCCGTAGGTTAGCTTATAAATATGCTAAAGCTAACGGTAAGGTGTTTCCCGTAAAATGGGATGCCTCAAAATATAATTTGACTGCAAATACTGAACTTAAGGTAGGAGATTACGTCTTGGTTAAACTGGGTCAAAACAACAAAAAGCTAATTTATATACTGAAGCTCTTGCCGACTACACCTTCACAGTAAGTTTCTATCGGAAACTTGATCTCTTTTCATATATATTTGTTAAGCCTGAAAATGAAGATATTTCACTAGTTCACTAGAAGCGAAATATAACTTAAGTTACCAAGTCCCTCTAGCCTACCTTCGACATCACGCAGTCGAACTAAATATATGTATATTTGGAAAAGATTTCAACTCTTATTATATTAAATAGTTATTTAATAAACAATATTTTTGTGTTACGTTTTAAGGGTTAAAAAAAAAGAAATCTGTTTATTTTTCATTATTTTTATCCAGCTAATAAATAATACTTAATTGGTTCATAACCAACACCTTATTCTATCTTTAAATGAATTTTTACTAACCAATTGTCTTTAAGAATATGATCGACGAATGTGCCCCGTCAAATGCCGCAGCTATGCCGACGTGGGGCACATTCAGCAAAAAAGACTTTTTCTACTAATTCCCAAAAATAAGTAACCAATACTAAGTATTCATAAAATTTTGTACCAATATATTATTGTTCAATATCCAAGATTAACAACAAGCTATAACATTTTTAAATCTGTCGAATACCTTCTTAGATTCAGACCTTTAAAAAAAAGATGCTGAAACTGTCCCAGCCTCCCCTACAGACTCCTTGCGGGTTAGGGGGTAACCATCTCGGTTATGAAATTTAAAAAAAAATGGCCAAAAATTTAATTTAGGGCAAAAATATTAAGAATTGAAGCACTTTTTTGAAAAATAGTATTTATATTTAACCCTGCAAGGCTATAATTCGTTGAATCAACGACACATTTTTTAGTAATTTCGATTTTTTACTAAAAAAAAAAGTATTTTGAAAACTAAATTTTTGGGAATAAAGTGAACGGAAAATTATTTTTTTTATTTTATTTCATTTACATACAAATTAAATTTCAAAAAGTTCGATTTTTAAAAATTTTCGAGATTATATGGTGAACAAAAACTGTTTTAAAAATCAGCGTCGTCGATTTGAAACAAAAACAAGTATAGCCTTTTTTTTTAGAGATTTTCAAGGACTATCTATTTATAAAATTTTTTTCTGTCATATTGTAAATGAATGACATAGATAAACAAACGCCCCCCCCCCCCCCCCTCCCCCCTTGGCTAGCAAGGAGTCTGTACTCAAAAACACCTCATCTCTGACCGTGTGACTCTGACCATTTTATTGAGATATTTCCAACGAATCACAAGTTACAGAATGATTTCCACAAAAAAAGCGTTTTGGAACCACTGTGTGTCGTAGAAACAAAATGCAGCAATGACTGATGGAAGATGGATTATATAAAATATATTATAAAATATACATTTCCATTGGCAACAGCAAAAGAACTTATATCCAGTAGCAACACCAGTTGTGTTTTACAACATCATCATTACCATTATCAACGTCATCATCATGATGGAATATATCACATCAACATGATGATGATGTTAATGTATTATTTTTTCCTTTTTTTAATTCCCTCTTCGTTTATGTACTATATAATAGTATTTATATTTGGTAACTCGTGCCACTCATCTTTTGCAACAAAATACATACATACACATCTTTCATTAACGGATGTACAGTGGAGAAAATGGGATAAAAAGGATTAAGGAAATGTTTATCTACATGTTTATAGGATGAAATAAATGCTTATGTATGTTAGAAAAATCAGTGTCTCATTTTAATTTAATAAAATATTTGGAAATCTCCGCTTCGTATGTCTCTATAGTAGAATCAGGTGTACTATAGAGACATGATCAGTGATTTACTCCAACGAGGCATATTGGGGTAAAAGGGATCGAAAATGGCACTTACTTTAGGGAAAGCTGATAAGAACATTTTTATGTTTACATTTAGTTTTATATTGATCAGTAAGTAAAAACATGTATTTTAAGATTTTTATACCCTACACCACTAGAGGTGGGGAGGGTATTATGCGTTTGTGCTGATGTTTGTAACACCCAAAAGTATTGGTCTAAGACCCACCTTAATTTATACCAATCGGCTTAGAATCACTTTCTGAGTCGATTTAACGATGTCCGTCCATCTGTCCGTCCATGTAAACCTTGTAATCAAACTACAGGCCTTATTTTTGAACCAAAATTAATGAAATTTGGTACACAAGTTTCTTACAGTCCAGGGACAAAGCCTATTGAAATTGGTTGTGATCGGTCCATTATTTCACCTAGCCCCCATACGAATGTCCTCCCGGAAAAAGGTTTAACGATCATAAATCCCTTAAATATAGCAATAATGAAATAATGAAATTTGGCACATATAAGTTTCATATAAGTCTAAATAAGTGTGCAAATTTTTAAAAAGATCGGTCCGTAATTACCCATAGCTCCCATATAAACCACTTTTCAGAAAATCACTTTAACGGCCATAAATCCTATTAAAATGTTAGTATCAAATGAGTTTTATATAAATATAAATGATAGTGCCAAATTTTACAAAGATCGGTCCATAATTTACCATAGCTCCCATATAAGGCCCTCTTTCAGGAATCACCCAAAAATGAAAAATTCATATAAATGTCAGCATCAACGTAATATTCTGTATTTGTATGTGTGTGTTATTTTACACTTATGAGTATCGGTCCACATTTGACTCCATATTTAATAAAACCCCTCCCCGAATTATACTGTACACAATGGTGTAGGGTATTATATGGTCGGGCTTGACCGACTATATCTTTTTCTCTCGTTTTTTTTTTTGAGAGAATTCTGTTGTCCGTAGCCTGATTTTAGAAGTTATTTGTTTTTTTTTTTTTTTTTTTCGAAAAAAGTCCTCATACAAAAAATAGCTTCAGGGGCAGAATCAAACATTTTTGGAAAAAAATCTATTACTTCTAAACGGCTGGTTGGATTTACATAAAATTTAACAGAGGCGTCGAAAAGAAGAGTAACATTTTATGTTTGGAGAGAGGATCCTACATAAATTTCAGGAGCGGAGCTATGGGGGCTCAAAATAGGGTACTAATGTCATAGAAAATGTTTAACCACAAGCGAATTTTTGTTCCTTACCCCTTTATTTTATATATTTTTCGAGTTATATACATTTGAAATTTTAACAATCTCAATTTTGCGAGACCTTGATCAATCGATTAAATCATATATTTTGATATTTAATTAAATAACAAAATTATCTACCCAGCAAAAACTTGGTAATGGCATGTAGTTACTTTGTAATGGCAACAACATACTGTCTGCATTACATAGAAGTTGTTTAGTAACTAATTATTTATAACCCAAGTGTACATAATTATTTATGATCAGATTTTTGAAAACATAAATTTTTATTGATTTTTATAATGCAGTTATTAATTCATATATATAATGAAGAGATACATATGTATATGGAAGGCAAAATTTGCATAAATAGTAAAATAGTTTATTTTTATTACATTCATTTTAATTATATTTTTGGTTGTTGTTAAATTTTTAAATTAAATTTTATAAAATCTTTTTTCAAAAAAAAAAAAAAAAAAAAAACTATTTTATATCCCGACATTTCATTACTTACTTGTGACCTAAAATGTAACTAATTCTATTGTTATAACTAATCATGACTTCAGTAATGCTTTAAAATCAATGCGTTATTGAACAGCTTGGAAGTAATTAGTTACTTACCCTATACATTACTTGGAGTAATGTATAGGGTAAGTAGTTGCCACTAATGTCATCACCGTGTTAAAATAATGAGTTATTCAGCTAATGTGTAAGTAGTGAGGAGCCATTATATTAGCTTTATTCATTATATTGCAACCAAAGTTTTTGCTGGGTATCGAATAAAGAAAATTGACATCAATATCTTTCTTGAGTCCAAAAATAAACGATTTTCAATTGAAAAATTTCCATAAATTAACAAACAAACGGACGTAAGGAGGGACATCAGAATTCTCTCAAGAAAAAAAATAAAATAAAATCCATAAAATACATTTTATTACTTTTCGATATTAAATCATTGATATTACCTTTCCCAGAATTAAGAACCCAATTAATTCCAATGTATAGACGGACGGGACATTACCAATAGATAAAATAGATTTAGATCGATTTGGAACTTAATTGTTTCCCGCCCGGCCAAAAACAAATTCAGGAGTGCAGATTTTATGAAAAAGTTTTCAGGACTTATTATTTATCTTTCCA
The DNA here is from genome assembly GCA_951394005.1 of Protophormia terraenovae. Lineage (NCBI taxonomy): Eukaryota > Metazoa > Arthropoda > Insecta > Diptera > Calliphoridae > Protophormia > Protophormia terraenovae. Next base: position 42,670,371 of record OX596077.1, on the reverse strand, counting down.
GAAATGCAAAAATCTTTGAAATCGGATTTGATTTGTAGAAGTTAAGATTTTTTTGAAACTTTTACATACTCGAGATAGTCAAATTTGACATCCTGTAGCTTATCTCGTTATCACAGGGTAACTACAAGATAATTTCTTTAAAGCTTAGGTCTTCCTCTACAGCTCTTACATACATTTCAATTCGATCAGTAATTTAGGAGATACAGATTTATTTAAAAAAATTTTTCCATTTAGCCCCACTTTATAGACAACAACAAGAACTAAAAATACATAGTGCAACAGTGGTTTTAAAGGCTCCGTTACTCTACCTTTAATGTAATTGTAGCGAATCAGCGGACACGTTTTGCTTATAAGAGTCATGTGTGTATGTGTACTCAAAAACGTAAATGTAACATAGTAACCTATTCAAATTAGGTCGCTCTACGTTTTTACGTGACAGCTGTAAGAACAGTGTTGACAGATTTTTATTTCAATATACTTACTAAAAAAATTTTTTTAAATAATTAAAATAAAGCGAAGAGTTGAATCAATAAATAAAAATTAAAAAATTTTATCATAAAAGCACAAATTTCGTTTTGTATACAAATCGCTGAAATACAAACCAATAAATCTAGCGATTTTCCAACTGATTGAGACTTACTAAAAATATGAGTAATTGACATCACTGATGTTGATGTGTACAAAACAACAACAAAGTTCTGGGTACATTTACGTTTTTTGAGTAACCATCCACTTACGTTCCGTTTACATTTACGTTTTTAAATTTACGGTAGAGTATCGGAGCCTTAATGACAATTGTCAAAGGCTTTTCTCTCGCACATTGGGTTTGAATGGGTCTAAAATGGCGCTTACTTCAAGAAAAAACGAGAGCAAAAGCTATAGTCGGTCAAGCCCGACCATATGATACCCTACACCATTGTGTACATTATAATTCGAGGAGGGGTCTTTTATTAGACTTGGAGTCAAATGTGGACCGATACTCATAAGTGTTAAATAAAACATAAGAATACAGAATTTTACGTTGAGGCTGACATTTATATGAATTTATTCACTTTTGGGTGATTCCCGAAAGAGGGCCTTATATGAGAGCTATGGTAAATTATGGACCGATCTTTGTAAAATTTGGCACTATCATTTATGTTCATATAAAACTTATTTGTGTGGAATATTAGCTTAATACTAACATTTTAATGGGATTTATGGCCGTTAAAGTGATTTTCGGAAAGGGGTTTATATGGGAGCTATGGTTAATTATGGACCGATCTTTTTAAAAATCGGCACACTTATTTAGACTCATATGAAACTTGTATGTGCCAAATTTCATTAAAATATTGCTATATTTAAGGGATTTATGATCGTTAAACCCTTTTCCGGGAGGACATTTGTATGGGAGCTAGATGAAATAATGGACCGATCATAACCAATTTCAATAGGCTTCGTTCCTGGACTATAAGAAGCCTGTGTACCAAATTTCATTAATTTTGGTTCGAAATTGCGACCTGTAGTTTGATTACAAGGTTTACATGGACGGACAGACGGACAGACGGACGGACATCGTTAAATCGACTCAGAAAGTGATTCTAAGCCGATTGGTATAAATTAAGGTGGGTCTTAGACCAATATTTTTGGGTGTTACAAACATCAGCACAAACGCATAATACCCTCCCCACCTATGGTGGTGTAGGGTATAATGAAATGAGTATTCGAATGATCACAGATTTATTACCAAAAATATTGTGTTTGGGCCCACTGTGTGTTCTTGGTTTTATACACTCTTAACTTTGGCAAGTACACATCACTCGTTTTATGTTGTATTTGTAATACTGTTGTTGTTATTGTACTTCAATTCCACTTTCTACTTTGTATACAAATGGATAGATGTACATTGTACATATGTATGTATGTATTTGTACATATTAAGTTTTTTTTTTTTTTTTACTGAACGAGTGTGGGTTCTTCTTCCTGTGTGCCGTTGTTGTCGTTCTTTTTAAACGAATGTATGTATATTTTTATCGATCTTGTAGTTTATGTTTCATTATAATTGTTGTAGTTGTTGCAGTTATTCTATAAAAAAATATAAAATATATGAAATAAACCCTCCTCTATGTTTTTTCCGTTCTTTAGTTCACTTTATAGTTGTTGTAATTTTGAAAAAAGAAAAAACAAAGTAAAATAAAAAGAAAAACAAAAGAATGAAAAAAATATTGTCAAAGTACAAAAAATAATGGACGACGAAAAAAAGGGAGCAAGGTTTTAGATGTCGGTTTTTGTTGTTATTGTCAAATTTGTTTTTTTTTTTGTTTCTTTATTCTTCACTGGTTTAATAGTACTCAGAGAGGGTTTTTTCCTTTATGTATGTAGGTTCTGTTTAGTTCTTATTTTATATTTTTTTCTGCTAACTGCTGTTGTTTTTGTTTGGACAAATATTGTTGAAAATATCGACAGCTGTATGTTGTTCAGCAGGACAATGGCAGGAAATTTTAAGAAAAACTTTTTATTTGTATTTTTCATAATGGGGGGATATTGTATTTTTGTATATATAAAAAAATGAGAAGAAATAAGCATATGCTTGTCAATGTAAAGAAATAAAAAATATACTCTAATGCACGATGATTCATTCAGTAATTCCATTCGTATGAAGAAAGCATTTGTGAATGATGAAGGATTTTGTTTTAATTCTTTAGAGGTTTGTATTATTTTCAAAATATGTTTCCATACTTCCTGCCATACTTTTGCCTTTGACATTTCTTATGAAATATAAACGAGACAAGTTAAGAAATATTGATCACTATTTGAGGTTCTTAAAAGGACTCTCGAATAATTAACTCACATTGAGGCCGATCGCAAAAATTTTGGTAATAAATCTATAATTCCTAAACTACTAGTTGCACCAAATTGAAATAGTCCTGCAGAAAAATGTTAATGCAGTCACCCTGTTGTAATACAACATAAGCTACAGGGTGTCAAAGTTAATAATATCTTTTTTCTTTTTTAATTTTATTTTTTAAGAAAATTTTTATATAACTGAAAAAGAATGAGACGGCGGGAAAAAATCGATGTTTTAAAATTTAAATACTTAAACCCAGAGAAAAATCGACCACATACGTGTTGTTAACGATACCATTGAGTGTCAATAGTGAATCTGCCCCGTATATGTTCAAATTCAATATTACGTGTTCAAATCATTAACAAAAATTGATACCAATTGGCATCAAGTTGACACCACTTCATTATCGATTTATTAAATTAAATATGTAGTGTTTTCGTAAATGAACGTTTTCAAAAATCCGATGCCATAAATTTTCAATGTCACCACAATCGGGATGGATTTTGAATCGAATTTTTTTAGTGTATAACTTTTGACTCTATAAATATATATATATTTTTTTTAATTCTTACCTTATTTTATTTTGCCATTTGTTTTTAGTAAAATATAAACAAAAATGATAAAAAAAAATCTCTTGAAAGTTAGACCCGCTATAACGAAAAAACTTCACCAAGGTACGTTAAAAAATAAAAATGTTAAACTTGGTAGACCAATATCTCGTAAACTAAAAGAGATAGGATATGCACAACACGACGATGATTTTTTTTTTTTTTTTTGTAAATCTCGACTTGTACAGTTATCTCATATATAAATCTTTCAAATTGATTAAGATATAACGAATCAGGAATAAATAAATAAATAAAATAAAATTAAAAAAATAATAAAGAGTTTAAAAATTAAAAATTTTTATTATATTAATCGACACTGAACATGTCCTCTGACCTGTCCCAAGGGGCTAATTAGCCACCTCAAATGACAAACTCATGTAAAAGTGACAGGTTCCTCTCATATAAAGTTCCGGAACTGCGACCGGTCACGTGACTAGTTTTGAAACGGTTATCTTTTCTCCAGGGATACTATTGAGTATTTATTTATATAATGTAGGGAAGGTAAATAATAATGACACCTAATTACCAAGAAACCATTTTAATAAGTAGTTGCCATTACCGAAAACCAAAAAGTTTTTGATGGGAAGTTTTAAGTTTTTCTTATCAAAAATGGAAGAAAAATATATCTACTTTATTAAGTTTCGTCAAATATTTGCCTAGTCTGACATATTTTCTATACCAGTACCCGTGTTCTGTAACTTTGTGAGAAAATTTTATTTCGAGAAATTTATAGTCGTTTTGTTAAAAACAGGGTGATAAATAATAAATCGTCTGTTTTTTGTTGACATTAAATGTGTTTACTTCAAATATTATATGAATCAATCTGCTAAAAACTGGATGACTACTAGCTTTTTTAAAATTGTTTTCGTTTCGAAAACTTTTCACAAGTTACAGAACACGGGTACAGGTCTTAATGAGATCTTGGTGAATCAGTATTAACTTTTATCAATTATTGACTTTATTGAAATAAAAGTTTCTTATAAAAAAAACTACTTAATTCTAGTTTTCTCTCAACACGCAGAGAAAAAATATGGTTCTGGTGACCATAATTTAAGAGCAACATACTATGATTGTTATATATGATTACAGTTAAAAATTACTATGTTTGTACATAATTATTATTATGATTCCATTTTATAATTTTTTCATCATTTAGTGATTCGATTTAATAATATTAATAACTTTTCTTATAATATTGCTTCCGATCATCATGATTTCATCATTTAATGATTTGACTTTATTATATTATAAACTAATTTTATCATATTATAAAATGCTTTTATAATATCATAATTTAATTATATCATATTATTGTTTTAATTCCATTTTTAGACAAAAAAAAAAAAAAAAAAAAAGATGCCAACATATCTTTAATAATTATCCCTATTTGTTATACACATCCTTGAAATATAAATTTTTTCAGGATTTAAATTAAATCCTTTATAATTTAAAAACTTAAAGAAAATTCTAAGAAATTTCATATTTTGCATAATTTTCCACTTGAGAAATTCATACGTACATTAACAAAATGTCTGGCAATTACTTAAGTCTGTATGTATAATATGTATGTATTTAGTACCTACTAATAGTAAACTACGCATAAACAACAAAATATAAACAAAAAGAAAAACATACGCAGGCAGGATAATGTTTGTGTCAAAACACCCACACACTTACACAAGCAGACAAAACGAAATTGTAGACACAATTATAAAATAGACAATTTTTTGGAAATAACTAATACACAGAGATTTAATTATCTTGGGTCGGTGTATTTAGCAAAAAGATTTAGAAAATATTTTTATGATTTTAAACCAGAAAAAAGTCCTGGAAAAAGGATTAAAGTTAATATAAAATAAAACTAGTTATTGTTTTTCCACAAAAGTAAGTTAAATTATAATATACCAAAATTAAAATAAAGTAATGATCTTAAAAGGGATCGAAAAAAGAAAAAAATATGTATTGTATTCCATTAAACAACCCTTAAAAAAGTGGGTTTTGTAATTGAACAGACGGGAGGAAACACGCGCCATATTTACTTTTATTCTTTATGGTTTTTTTTTCACTCTCTTTTTGTTTTAATTATTATTGTTTTCATATGCTTGCAGTGGCGTATATTAGAATGTCTGTTTGAATTTATACACTTATTAAATCCAATCATCCATCACAACCCCAGAAGTTTCATGGCAACAAAAAACTTCTACTAGTGCTGCTGCTATTGCTAAGACCTGTGAAGCAACTGACGCAATATCCTGTACATAATACAAGACCAGGTGGTTGGCGTAATATTGAAAACAAAATCCCTATTAGAAAAAATAAAGAACTCTAATACAAATAAACAGGGTATTTATTGGAAAGTTATAAATTTATTTTTGTTTATTATAAATATTTTATCTGGCAAGGATCGACAGGGAATGAAAAAGGAAAATTTTCCTCTTAAGAGTATTGCTTTCGCTTAAAATAAGTTTAGATGAAGAAAAATCCTTGGAACTTTAATAGACATTTTTATACCCACCATCAAAAAGATGGGGGGTATATTGATTTTGTCATTCCGTGTGTAACATGTCGAAGGAATCATTTAAGACCCCACAAAGTATATATTTTCTGGGTCCTGGTAAGATTCTGAGTCGATCTAGCTATGTCCGTCCGTCTGTCTGTTGAAAGCAGGAACAAAATACGAAAATAAAAGCTTATTAATTGAAGTAATTCTTATCGCATTTATTAGTAAACATATCATGTAATATGGAAAAAATACATAAAGTATTGGAAAGTGTCTATAGCGCGAATTATGGATTTTCAAAGTTGCACCTTTTAAAAATATTTTAATTTTATTTACTACTTTTATAAAGAAGTATGTTAACTTTAACTTCATATATCTCAGTAAATACTACAGATTTTGATATGATTTTTTTGATATGTAATAATTAATGTATCAAAATTATTCTATTATAATTTGCTAGGTTAAAAAATCAATACTGTAAATATTGTTTTTTATTTGAAAGAAATCATAATATTAAAAAATATATTTTTTGAGAAATTCTATTTTTAATGGAATAGAACTAAAAAGTTCCAACGAGTTCTAATCTAAAAATACGATTGTTATATAAAAAAGTATCTATAAAATTATATTTGAGAATATTGGCTGCGACTTTTTGCGATCTTTTAAAATATTAGAAAAAAAATGTGCGATACCTCATATTAGCATTTTTTAAAAAATTATTTAAACACATTAAGGTAGTGGCTGAAAATTTATTATGCAAATGTTACACTATGATTGGTATGATTAGATCTTGCCACGCCTACTTTTAAAATATCCTTTATTTTAATAAAATTTACAAAAATATGTCTGAAATTCATACAAATAAATTATTTTTTTTTCAGTATGGGAGTGGATGTGGTTCTCCCCGCCCATTATTAGTGTTGGTGCTTAAGGCCTTATCTACTAACAGACTAAACAATTTCAGAAAAATATCTCCAAAACTGGATTTTTGTCGCTCTAAAACTGCCAAATGTGACACTGTGCTAGGGCTCAAATATTTATCTTATATAAGTTTTGTTTGGTATTGAAAATAGGCAAAATCGGTTAAAAAAAAACAAAAAAGTTATGGGCTTAAAACTAGAAAAACAGGGTGTCCGTTGTAGCTTCATTTCATACTTTTCTGCTAATATCTCTTAAACGAAAGCATGTACGTCAACGAAATTTTGTACAGAGAGTTCGGGGGTCGATATAAACTTGGAAACCAAAAATGGGCGTAGTCCGCCCACTTTACCGCCCACCTCCCATATAAAGAAAATTTTTAAAAAGTTGATGGTGGGTATATAGATTCGGCCGAGCCGAATATAACATTCGCGTTTGTTTTTTTTTAATTTTTATTTTGTTGTTTTGAAAAAATTTAATTTTTTTAAATAATTTTATTTCTTTAAAATTGGTACTTTTTTGAAAAATGGATAATTGTCCAAATTTTTTTTTTTTATAAAAAATTGGTACTTTATTCAGAAAATTTGTACTTTTATTTGAAAATTCTTATTTTTTCAGTTACAAATATTACAAACAGCTGAGAACAGTTTACATTTTTTTATTTTTAAAAAGAAAAATAGTTACTACTACAAAAGTTAGAATACTTATACCAGGGGTTCTCGCAAGATCTTGCTTCACGACCCCCTTTTGACATTGTAATGGAAGCGCGACCCACTACAACTTTGACTAGTTAAAAAATCAAATAAAATGTTATGTAAAGATAAAATAATATTAATAAATGCGACATTGTTTCTGCTGAATGATTTCTTTAATATTTAGAGTCTTTTTCGCATAATGCATTTCTAATATCATTATCTGAAAAAAAAAAACACAAAAGTTCGATACTTTAGTTTTGATGGACAAATGAGCGAATATGGCAGTTCCACATAAACATTTTTCTAATACTTTTAGAACTTCGGGACCAACAAGCGGACAAACATTGCAATATTTCAACTAAAATGCTTTTAAATCTACAGATTGAGAATAAAAATTTAAACCATGAGTTACATTATAACAATTTTGAAATGAATCTGGTATTTTATCAATATTCACATTGAAAGGATTTTTACGCCTTTGAATTATAGTCGTTTAAGCAAAATTAATTTTTACAGCAAGCAAAGTTCTCTGCAAAATAAATGTTTTGTGTACTTTGCATTGAGAAGTCACACCATTCGATTAAATTTTAATAATGTGATTACACAGGATGTTATTCCATGGTTAAATATCGAAAGGGCATTGAAATTACCTTTTAAAAAAAATTATTTCCATAATAAACTTATAGTTTCATCAAGTTAAAGTGACATATTTATCTTTTCAATTAAGAGTTTTCCCTGCTACATCGTGGTTTTCTTTATATTGTGTCATTCGACAGCATCACTTTCTTTATATGATCATTGTTTTCTTTATGTTTACGGAATATTTTCAATCGAAGCTCGGGTTTCTGAATCGGTTTTCTTGCAGCTAATGCAAATTGGTTCCTAAAAGAATTCATAAAAAAAACATGACTTCTGTCCTTAATTTGGGGATTTTTTGTATAAAAATATCTTTCTATTTTTAAATAGTTTCATACTTTCATCAGAATTTTTATTTAAACTTCTAATAATATTTACATAAAAAAATTCTTTGTCCAAGAAAATTTTTCACAATCTCTTCGCGACCCCCTACGAATGTCTGTACGGACCCCTTGTGGGTCGCGGACCCCCATTTGAGAACTGTTGACTTATACTAAAGATACTTATACTAGAAATTGTTGGAGTTCAAAAAACTAAGGGGTTTCATTTTTATATTATAAGGTGAGTCTGAAAAGTTCACATAATTGTATAACGAATTAACTTCCGAACAGATTTTATAAAACGGATCAAGGTTAGCAAAATTGAATCTATGGAATGGAATGGTTAACGGATGGTAGGATCTCAACATCCGATTAGGAATACTAATGGAAATTTTACCTAGAAGAAATTCAAAATCAATTTTTCCTTGATGAAGGTCTATTATAAATGGTATATTAGAAACCGTTCTTCTACTTTTCAGCGTTGTCAGCCTGATAAGAGCAAGTCAACGGTGGATGGCGAATATTCGGATTCCAGTTTAATACACGAAGACAAAACAACAAAAATTGTTTTTGAACAGATTCCAGTTTATTTATATAAATGTTGTAGTGAGGATCCCAATTGGCCTTACTAAGGATGTATGCAGACGTTTGGTGACATGAGGATCTTTGAATTCTTTTGCCCAGCGCTTAACAAAGCAAAGTACGCCACTTGCTTTGTTAGCAGTTATTTGAATGTGGGAATTAAACGTTAATTTCATATCAAAAAGTACTCCCAAATCTGTAAAACTATTAACTGTATTTAACTCAACTCCCCCAAGATTATAAGCAAATACATTAGGAGTACGCCTATAATAAACCATTTGTTTGCATTTTTTGAGGTTTAATTCCATAAAGTTTTCTTCACACCATTAGGATTAGTAATTGTTTTAAATATTTTAACATCATCTGCATACATCAAAATTTTGCAGTGATGAATATTTAGAGGAAGATCATTAATAAAAAGTGGGAATAGGATTGGACCAAGGTGACTAAGGAGTGAGATCGAAAAAATCTTTTTTTGATCTAGTTATCATGGAAAAATACTTCAGTTATTATTTATAATAACAACCATGTTAATTTGTCCTTATTTTCATCAAAATAAGTGACGAAAAAGATTTACGTCCTACAAGTTATTAAAAAATTTCAAAAATCCAAATAGGTCTTACAAATAATTGGCCACAGAATTAAATGTCGTCCGTAAAACCGTTTCTAATGTTATTAAACCGTATCAGGAGAACTATTGATATGAAACCTAGTTCGGTAAGAAAAAAGGACCACATGATATTAGGAAGGCCAGAAAATTGAAGGCATATTGAAAGGAACTCCAAACACATCTGGTAGAAAATCAGCTCAATTTTCTCAGTGCTTCGACTATTTGGAGCGAAAATTTAAAGCTAATGGGAAAATTGATAACATATAAAGTTCAAAAAATTCTAAACTGGAATTCTGCAAAAAAAAAAAAAAAAAAAAAATACAAGCCAAAAATAGGACTCGGAATTTAAAACCAAATTTCATACAAAAAAACCTCAAGCCGTATAATTGACGAAGAAACGTAGGTGCTGGCAGAATCTTCGCAGCTTGTGTCTCAAAAATTTTTATTGCTAATGCTCGAAGCAATGTTGGAGATAAGTTTAAGACCCAAAAGCAGCAAAAATTTCTTACAAAATTCATGGTATGACAAGCTTTTTGCAGTTGCGGCAAAACAGGAAAGTCATTTGATACATTCGGATCTATAAATACCAAAATATGCATAAAGGAATATTTACAAAAAAGACTTCTTCTTTTCTTAAGAAAGTACAACGTGTCCACATATTTTTGGACCCATTTGGTATCATGTCACTATGGTAAGAAAGCTCTGGAGTGGTACCAAATCAATAACATAGTTTTAGTACCAAGATAGGTCAATTTTCAAAATTGTCCATAGCTTAGACCAGTGGAGAGATATTGAGCTCTTGTGAAAAGTGAATTCAAGAGCACAAAAAAGGTGTCCCAAAATACCGAAGATTTTAACAGAAGATGTGCACACTGTTCCAAAAAAGTGACTGAAGCAACTATCAAATCTCCAAAGAAAGGGTTTTCAAAAATGGTCCATAATTTTATAATTAGTGGTTAGAACCATAAAATATATTTCTGTGATCTGTGCTAAATTATCAAATGATTAAAAAAATAATGAAAACTCTAAGATCAACCGTTTCCAAGTTATTGAATATTATATATGTTAAGATTTTTTCGATCTCACTCCTTAAGTTCTATACAAAGATCGGTCCAGAATTAGGCATAGCTCTTTTTGTTTTTTGAAAATTGTATTTTTTTTTTTACTCGTAATAAGTGTTTCTCCAAAATAGTTCTTTTGATTTTGGTACTTTTCATCAAAAAAAAAAATGAACTTGTTTTGTAATAAATATTAGTATTATTGTTTTCTTTGACTCATTTTACACCTCTTTTACCAACTCCCTTTTAATAAATGAAAATAAATAAAATAATAAAAACTTAATCATAATGGTCTTTCTTGTCTGATGATGAAATACATTCAATCACACATACATATAGACACAAACAGACACATACAAAGCAAACGAACGACTCCACATCAAATGTCTGCATAATCGTCTGAATCTGAATGATTGTTGGTGTGTGTGTGTATATCCTTTTTATTCTTTTTTGAAAATTCGTGCGTGTTTTGGACATTTAACTTACATTTTCAAGGGTAACAACAACAACAGCAGCAGCAATAACAAACAACGTCAACAACATCAATAGCAACAACTACAAAAAATAAAACCAGACAATTTTTTTTTTTTCTCTTTTTATTATTTTTCACGCACATTCACACTCGTTTACCATTGATACAAACACACGGTCGTTTGTTCATACTTTCGGTCATATTAGAAAATATATTGTCAAGGACTTTATTTTCTCTAAGGTAATCAACCCCTAAATAGGATTTTTTTTTTATATTTTACTTATTATAATCAGGATATGGCACAGCACGACTATTTCATTTCATATAGAATTTGCTGTAAATACGTAAAAAGGAAATATTATTAAGAGAGGGAGGACATAAATTGAAGGACTAAGTTGTATTGTAAGTTTTCAAGTTGTTAAGCATACAGAATATACAAGTTTGCATGTATGTATGTGTATGTAGCAATAATAGGCTTTTCATCCTTTTTAGTAAAGTTGAGAGTTTATTGATTCGACTGGAATATTTTATGAAGTTTTAGGGGGAATGATATTTGTTGGTCTAAAGGATATGAGAGACTTGAAAAGAATTTCATTTAATTTTGTTTTATAACTCAAAGTTGTGAGTGGGAAATGTGATGTAGAAGAAATATTAGTCTATAATTTGTAGATCTGTCAGTCGTAACAGAGACGTCTCTGGTTATTTCACCTGTCCTGTGCTTCGTAATCTCAACTCAGTTATGCAATATCCTGGTCAAGTATTTTTTGTTTTTTTTTTTTTTTTTTTAATTCAAGTCATAAATGAATTTTTGGAGAGTTAAAAATTACATAGATGTCCAACTTTTGAGGTCTACCCTCTACCTCCTAGACCCGCAAAGGCCCAGGGGTCCTCCAAATCAATTCGAAAACATCACAGCTCTATACATGTGAAATTTTATTTAGATATCTTCAAAAGTTAAAAGATACAGAATTATTTCCAAAATAAAGACTTTTGGGATCAATGTGTGCTGTCTATTGAAATTGGTTACGATCGGTCCATTATTTCACTTAGGCCCCATACCAAGGTCCTACCGGAATAGGGGTGTGACGTTCACAAATTCCTTGAATAAAGCAATATTTTAATAAGATACTACTACACACACAGAAAAAAGATTACATGGAAAACTGTTACAATTATGTAATTTTTATTAATATAATTAAAATTTCATTTTAATAATTAAAAACTGTATACTTCAATTGATATTTTATAATTATAGATATTTATATTGGTATTATAGTTCCTGCTATTATTAAATCTGTTAATTTGACCAATATGTGTCTTTATAAAATAAGATCTACAAATTCGCTAAGGAAGAGTGAATTGAAAAAGCTTTTATAGTAAATAAGGCCTGCGCACGAAAAAATCCGTGCATACAAATCTGCTTATAGAAACTAAACCAGTGGGCGAATTTTTTTTAAATGATATTTTTATTAATGACTGTTATGTTCAAGTTCTAAACATAAAATAATAAATTAGTTCCTGTTGGTTTTTAAGAAAATCTGATCTGATCTTTTCCAGAATTATTCTAATTAAAGGTTTTATTGTGTTTCGGCCACTTTTTTTGCTCCAACAAGTCGACTTATTTTTAAACTCCGTGTTATGTTATAATGAGCTTTTAATGTCCTTTAAATTATTTTTTACTAGAGTCCAATATCTTTCAATTGCATGGAGTTCCGGTCAATTTAATGGATTAGCCTCTATCGGAACAAACTCTTACAATTTCTTTGTTACAACTCCATTGTTTTGTTGTTGTACTGAGAAAAAGCGGGAACAGGCCAGAAAATAGGAGATATACTGAATTTTATTAGGAAAGGGAGAAGTCTTTTCCAAAGGCACTCATTCACATATATTTCCGTCTTAATGCAACCATTTTTTAAGAATGAAGTGCTTCATTTCTGCGTATGCATATGACTTCCCAAATCAAAAATTTTGATTTCTTTGATACACGAAATTTTTCTGCCATAATCCCTCTAATATCTGCGACTTAGAATTCCTGGCTAGGAAGTTAGAACATGTCACCCTGTACGAACGTTTCATCCTCTATTATACAGAAACAAAATTTCCGAAAAATTTTTCGGCAGAACTTTATAATGTTATTTATTTCCCCCAAACTCTTGCTTGCATTTCTATTAGGATTTTTTTCTTGCCTTATAAGTCTTCAGGCTAGATTTCCTTTCAAATTTTCTGATAAAGATTCAAAGCAATTAACTTTTTCTTACACTTTTCTTCCAGAAATGAGGTGAATTTCTCTCAAAATCCTTTCTATTTTCCCTGAGTCCTACAGCCTGAAGATAGTATTTGTCTTCCATTACCAGGTTACCATTCAGTGACCATGACTTCTTTGTATAATATTATGACCCAAGAAACTGTATTTTGTGGCACAACAGCCTTCCTTACAATTATTTTATATGACCTAAGCAAGATTTCATGAACAATTTTAATTATGTATTTTTTGTTAAACTTCCATTTTAAGAAAAACCAATTTTGCTATTACCATGAAACTTAACACATGGCAAGTGAGCATAATGGCAAATACAAATTAGTTAACAGAATTATTAATTGTTCACCACATCAAAAGTTATAAGCCCAAGAGCATGCAGGGATTTTTTCGTGCGCAGTCCTTAATAAGTTGTTGCAAGAGAAAATTTATTTGTAGTATCAGCTTTTTAATTTAAAAATATGTCTTCCTTTACAGCAGCCACTATTTAATTGTATAGAAATATAATTCGGAGCTCCTAACTGAAAAATTAGGTACCACGATCGAATTATTGGTGTTTTATTATTTTAACATTTTATATAAAAAATATTGAAACTGATTTTTTTAAATACAATTAACGAACAAATAAATACCTCAAATCGAAATTTGCTAAACTTAACACTAAAAAACGGATATAGAACATGTTACGCTAAGGTAATGTTAATTCTTGATAACATCCTTGACTAGATGTAATAAAAGCTTCGTGTTATATTTCTAAATATTCACAATTCATTCCTAATACATATGCGCCTACAAGGAGAAAACTGATATGACTTTGGTGTTAAATGTGCTGATAATACTCGTACACCCAAATATGTTGGTATAGCTTAGTTTAAGTCATTGTGTTATTTATAAGATATTTATATATTTACTGTTACAGATCCTGTTGTTTGAAATTTACATACAAATGAGTATATGCATCAGAATTGGAAATAAAAAATCTGTAGCTTAATAAAACAGTTTATAGAAACCAATGCAGAAACAAAAGATCAGACGTTCTTGGGTGGAATGTGCAAGCATATGGTTCCGTACGAGTTCATACAATTATTAAACAAACATGTGTTTTAAAGTTCATAAAACATATTAAGAAACATTTTTTTTATATTTGTTAGGCACGAAAATTCGGTTATAGCAACCGTTATGGTATGTGAATTTAATTAATTTATTTTCCACAAATTTGGTTGTTATAAATAAAGTTTTTCTTCGGCGTATCTGTAATATTATACTGGCGAAACGAAATATTCTGCGATTGCAACCGATTTACACAATGGTTGTTGGAACCTACCGGATTCGATTGGCAAAAAATTCGGTTGCCACAACGAATCTCTTTTCTCTGTGTATCAATCATTATGCCAAATTTTATTTTATGTCCATAATTGACTATTAATGTATAGTCCCATAACAAACCCTTTTTTAAAAATCACTCCAGATCCAAAATTGCATAAATCGCATATAAATATTACTATTTGATTATCTTATTTATTCTAGTCATGTTAAATAGTTACTAAATACTTTTTATAAAAAATATACATATTTTAAAAGATAAGACATCATAGATGATTAAAAACAAATTCAATAAAATGATCTCCCTACACCTGGTTAGTACAAAGGTGGTAAATTTAGAAAAAAAAATCACGCGAGATTTTTTAAATAAAAAAAATGCTTTAATAATTACATATACATATATACAGTGTCGGACAAAACTAATTGAACAAATGTCACTTATTAACTAATATGGAATATTTTAAATCTAATAAGACACAAACATTTGTCTAGTGGTTAAAAAGTTGTGAAATTTCATATTAATCCAATCAGCTGTTGTTAGGATTTATTGATTTATTTCCTAAAAACATGTCATTCAGTCCCATTGTACTGTACATTGGTTAGTAAATCACCAATCCAATTAATCCTACACATATATTGGATATAATGCATCCAATTATGGGGAATTTGTTAACCATTCCCCATAATGAGTATTGATCTCATACAGAGGACTCAATCAAAATTCTGAGGAACCCGACGTATACACCATGGTACATTAGACGTACGGATGTAATTATATTAATTGATTTCT
This sequence comes from Protophormia terraenovae, assembly GCA_951394005.1. NCBI lineage: Eukaryota > Metazoa > Arthropoda > Insecta > Diptera > Calliphoridae > Protophormia > Protophormia terraenovae. Next base: position 42,654,775 of record OX596077.1, on the reverse strand, counting down.
GAGTTAAAAATAAAATTAACTAGGTTTATAAAATCTAAAAAATGTTTAAATTCTTATATGGGCCGTTATCAAAAATGTTTAACTTGGCTGAATTTGACTTAAATCCTTAATAAGTTTTGTGGTAATGATATTTTTAAAACATTGGTTACAGATCTAAACTCACAAGACTTGAAACTAATAGAATGCAAAATTTTAGCACCATAGGTTTATTCTTACAGTCATGATTGTTGTTCAAAGTTCAAAACTTAGAAAAACTTTTTGTTTGCGCCATTATACTTGTTGATCTTATTCTACCATATATATACTAATAGGTAGGGTGATCGGCTCGGTTTTTCAACCGGTTTTTTCAGTCAATGTGCTGTCGGTTTTTTCAAAATGTTAATTTTTCGAATGCACAGTGGGGCCAAAAGCAAAATAAATGGTAATAAGTCTGGAACTTTGAAACCACTAAACCGATTTCGATGAAACTTGGAACATCGATAGAGGAGGAGTTAGGCTTTCAGAATATTGTCGGATAGAGTCTGTAGCTGCAGCACGCCGCTACAGTGGGCCAAAGTTGACCACCTCTAGGGCGAAAAATATATCGGGGCTTATAACTTTTACAAATATTAACCGATTTGAAATATTTTTACATTTTTGAATTCTCCTAAGCAAGATTATCTCGTATGGTATAAAAGATATTTAACTTCAAAAAATAAATTTCTCATTTTTCGCCTTGACTTTTTTGCGATTTTGCCCTATAACTTTTAAAATAAAATCTCTAAAAATTTTTTAAAAATATGTTAAATTTCTCTACAATTTTCTAAATTATGCTAATAAAAAAATGTTTTTATTATCTCAATTCGAAAACAAGAAAAAATTTTCAAAGTCAAAATTTCAAACCACGTCTCAAAAATTGCAATTTTTTTCCAAAAAATAACTTTATATATTTAACTTTTTTAAAAAATTTTGTTAAAAAAGTTTAATATTTTTTTGGCATTTTCTGAAAGAAGGGACCTCAAGAAAACGTGTAGGTGTAATTTTGAAAAGTTCTGAAAGTTCACCCTACATCCTGCAGTGATCAAATATGATCGATTTTGGATGAGACGTTGAAATTATTGAGTCTGTAAAAAAAATTTATTGTTGATTTCGGTACTTCTGTGAATTAGACTATATAGCTCAGTATGTTCTTAAAGGTTTTGCAAAAAATTATAACAGCCTACCGGTAAACTTAGTCACACGAGGCAATTTTCCGAAAATACCCATATTTTCAATAATAAAAACTTCGACCTTTAAAAATATATAGTAAAATTATATATATTTTTCTGATTTGCACATTTATCAATTCTCCATTAAATATTTTATATCATGTGCAAAAATTAGAAATTATTCAGTCGAATGTCGAATAGGCCGGTTTTTTTAAACACAAAAAACCGGTTTTAAAAATACCTTTATTTCAAAAAACATACTAAATACTGATATTTGAATTGAAATTTATGAATATTTTTATAAATATTCATAAAGTATGAATTCTAATGTTTTAAAAATATAGTTTAAGGCTAAATCGAAATTAATGCTGTAATAATTATCCTGAATGAAATTTGTTTTATCTATTGTAACACCTGTACTATTTTTACACCTAATTTAAATCTTTAGGTAATTTTTTTCATCCAATATTTTCTTAATTTTTCAAAGATGTTGTATTAAAAAAGGTTTCACCTGCAGAATCGTTTCAATAAATTTGATTCTGACTTTTCCCATGTTAACCCAAGGTTTCTGTTTATGCTATATAAAAGTTAATATAATTTTTGATGACTATTTCAGAGAACCAAGCCGACTGGCTCAAAATCGGCGGCTAGCCGCCGCCGCTTAATTTTTCAAGCCGTGGCCGTCGCCGACATGTATCGGCTTAAACGGCTGAGCCGGCTCAAGGTAAGCCGCCGATACAATCGGCTGCACCAATGATAAAAAATACTAATACTGAAGTCCAAAAGTACAGAAAATTAATTATAAAAATTTTTTGTACTTTTGGACTTCAGACACATTTTTGACTTAAATTTTATTTTTTTCTGCCATAATATAATCAAGAAAAAGTATTTTTCGGCGTAATGTCCTTTTAGAACACATTTTACTTTTTTGTTTTTATAATCATTGAATACACTACTGCCACCTATACGTATGATTACCGCACTAAAAAATTTTTTATTTTTTGCGCCCAAAAAAATGTTGTTTTTTTCTAGGAAAAAACGGCAAGCCGACATATAAGCCGCCGCAGGTACTGTCTTGTGTAAGCCGCCGCCGAGCAAAATATGCCGTGCAGCCGCCGCCGACAATTTCGCCTCGGCTTGGTTCTCTGGACTATATTCTTACAATTTTTATAACCTACACCGCCATAACTTGGGAGGGTATTATGCGTTTGTGACACCCAAACATATTGATCTAAAACCCACTTTAATTTGTACCAATCGGCTCTGAGTCGATTTAACGATGTCCGTCCGTCTGGTTATGATCGGTCCATTTTTTCAGCTAGACCCATACAAATAACCTCCCTTAAATGTAGGAAGAATTTTTGCACATGTAAGTTCCATATAAGTTTAAATCTGTATGCCGAATTTCATGAAGATCGGTCCATAATTGAAAAAGTAAAGTAAGCATCAGAGAACCAAGCCGATGCAAAATTGTCGGCGGCTGCGTATCCTACTTTGGTCGGAGGCGGCGACTTTCACAAGGTCATATCGGCAGCAGCTTATTTGTCAGATCAAAGTGTTTTTTGTATTATATTACATAAATTAAGTACATTTCTTATGTATATTACTAAAAACTAATTGTTTCGTTTAACATATACAATTTTAAGTAAATTTTTATTTGTATTTTGCTCAGTCTCAGAGTCAGCGGCGGCGACGGCTAGAAAATTGATGCGGCGATTAGCCGCCGGTTTTGAGCCGGTCCGCTTGGTTCTCTGGTAAACGTAAACAAAGTTTGACAGATGTAATATCCAAAACAAAGCAAAAAAAAAAAAAAAATCAGCTGATTAACAGACTTTACCTGATAAATAAATGTGCCTTGATATAAATGTTAGTATCGACGTAATAATATGTATTCGTATGATTAATTAATTTTATACTTAATACAAGCATCGGTCCACAATTCCATAGGTCTAGAAAAAAGAAGACCCCTCCCCGAATTTTGAATCACACAATGGTGTAGGGTATTTTCGGGCTTTACCGACTATATCTTTTTTTCTCGTTCTTAATGAATTATTTCCAAAAATAATTATGTTTAATAAATTTTAACTTCAACATTATAAGATTTATTAATTTTTTTTAAACAAATGTAGTCTTTTGATAGAAATATTAACTTCTGCAAAAAAAAAAAAAAAAAAAAAAAAGAAAAGGTTAACCGTTTTTTTCTGAATTAAAAAAAGTGCAACCAGTTTTTTCAAAATACCAACTATTTGAACTATTCCAAAACCGGTTTCTTAAAAAAGTCGAATAATCGATCACCCTACTAATAGGTCTTTGTTGGTTAATTCTGCATCTCTGTTATTCGGCAGACTTTCAACAGTTAAATACAGGGTAACCGAGTTATGATGACAAAATTTTTAAATTTTTTAAAATATTTGGTTTTATGGGCTGTGTCTGTGGTATAAGGATTTAATCCTGTTGAAATTATGCGTTTTCTGTGCTATATCTCGTCCCAAAGTTTGGAAAACAAGAGCGAACATTTTTCAAAAAGTCAGTTTTTCGCGGGGCACATTCACAGTTTCATATGGAATAGCTTGGATTACTGCGTGAACTTAATTTTTTTGTAATGTCGTTAAAAATTTTTGAAATGCAAAAATTTTATGCAATTTTTAAAAATTTCACTAAATTTCAAAATTTTGTTCTGAATTTTTTTCAGTGTAAGATATTACTTACTTTAGATCATCGAAAAATATCTGTAAAGAATCTTGTTATTAAAAATTAAAGAAACGTCATTTATATCGGCTACGGCGGGCCTTCATCTCCAAACTTATTTTGCTTGCTGACAACTATCGCGATTCGCGAAGTATAAATGATGTTAATATTGATGTCAAATGAAAGCATTTTATTTGCTTAATAATAAAATTCAGATGGCATCAAAATATTTTAAGGACTTAAAATTGTATGGACTAAAAATTATGTTCTTAACCTCAAAAATCAACCCTAGATATTTCGCATTACTATTAAAATTTTGAAATAATATCAATTTTGGAAATTTTGCGAAAATTCACTTAACAAAAAATTAAAATCGCGCTTTTTGTAAGGAATATTATTACGAGTACTAATGTTTAAACGACTCTATTTGCCTAAAACTAAAACCGATATTCACTTAATTTTTTCAGCAAATAATCCCAAGATATGTCTTTTATTACTCATAATTTTGCAAAATTTTAAACCAATATTATTTTTTTGCTATTTACGAAATTGTGCAAAAAATAAATTAAACAATTTTTTCTTTTCAGTGTATTTCGATAAATTTTGACATGTGCTGATAGAACATGAGAAGTTCTATAAAATCGCTTTATTTTGATTTTAATAAAGCCAAAGCTCCACAACTATTGCGCGCATTGATTTAAATTATTAGCGCGAACAGATTTTGTATGCAAAAATAGTCGTTAATAAAACCACAAATCGACGTTAGTGTCAGAAGAAAAAAATGTTGAAAATATTTTTACTTAAAATTTTCAAAATTTTTGAAATTCATCGTCCCTGCTCTGCTTGAATTACCTATGTAAAAAGTTTGGAAATTTTTTTATTGCTGCATTTGGATCCCCTACTAGTTATACATATGACCACCAAAGCGTTTGTCGATATCTCGACTAGTTTAGAATTTACAAAATTACCACAAATGTAAACAATTTTTCATACAAGTTAAATTTATTAATATTCTTAGAGAAAATGGTAATATTAAAATTTAAACATAAAATATTTAATATTATATACTTATGATATGCCGCCTGAAAGTATACATCCCAAGACTAGTTACAACAAAATTAACTGACACAGACTTACGTCAACTAAAGCTTTGATGATGTCTGTCCGTATGTCTGTCTTTCAGTTTCAGATTATTATAAAATTTATTTTTTTATACCCACCATCAAAAAGATGGGGGGGGGGGGAGGGTGGGGTATATTGATTTTGTCATTCCGTGTGTAACATGTCAAAGTAATCATTTAAGACCCAACAAAGTATATATTTTCTGGGTCCTGATTAGATTCTAAGTCGATCTAGCTATGTCCGTCCGTCTGTCTGTCTGTCCGTTGAAAGCAGGATAGGGCTCGAACGGGAGAACGTAGGGGAACGAAATTTGGCACAAAAATTTATCTTATGTAAGGTTTGTTTGGTATTGAAAAGTTATAGGCTAAAAACTAGAAACACAGGGTGTCCGTTGTAGCTTAATTTCATACTTTTCTGCTGATATCTCTTAAACAAAAGCATCTACGACAACGAAATTTTGTATAAATAGTTTGAGAGTCGTTATAAACTTGGAAACCAAAAATGGTCGATATAAACTTGGAAAACAAAACTGGGCGTGGTCCGCCCACTTTACCGCCCACCTCCAATATAAGGTGAAACGTCAACGAAATTTTGTACAAATAGTTCAAGGACCAATGTAAACTCGTAAACAAAAAATGGGCGTGGTCCGCCCATTTTACCGCCCACCTCTAAAATTAAAAAAAGTTGATGGTGGGTATATAGATTCGGCCAAGCCGACTATAACATACGCGCTTGTTTTAATAATCGGAACAGGAAAAAGCTCAGGAGACCATACTGTCAATGTCATCTAAGCGTTACCCAGTGATGTCAGATGGAGGGAATTTTCCCTTTTTGAGGGAATTTTTATGGCAAATTTTAGCCGAAGGGAAAAAGGAAGGGAATTTAATTTTTGTCAAAAATAAAGGGAATTTTTAAAACGTATAAATTTATTTAAAAAAAATTACAAAAATTTTAAATAAATTAGAAAAAAGTGCAATATTATCATACACACTCATTTAAAAATAGAAATCTTAAATTGCCGAATGGATATTTTCAGTGTTCTCGTCCATTGTTTAAAATATTTTTTGTATATTTTTTATTGAATTACAAACAAAAACTACATTTATGTAAATTTCAATGCATTTAAATGCTTTAAAATTTGTAAAATTTAAATTTTGTTAGAAATAGTTACAATTTTTTTCCTGCTAAAAATTTATTTATTTAAAATTTGTTTGGAAGTAATTATTAAGAATATTTAAAAAAGTTAAAAATATGCACTTTGTTCAACTTTTGAAGTTGTGAAACTGTTCTTCCAAAGGTTTATCGTTTTTTGTTGGGTTTTAAAGAGGAGGGAAAAATGGAGGGAAATTTTTTTCTAAAAAAAGGGAAAAAAGGGAATTTTTCAACTAAAGAGAGGGATTTTTCTTAAATTTTATCTGGCATCACTGGCGTTACCTATTATAAGTTTCATTTCTTTTAATCAAAAATTAAAAGTTGTGTATAGTGTTGATCGAAAATAATATTTTTGGAATTACTTTAAAATTGGTCCAGCTCACGAAAGTGAAATAATTGATTCTAATATTTAGGGAATTAGCTTAAGACACATTAATCTTTAATTTTAGGAGGCTACACTTGCAGCATTTATTGACGCACTTTATTGAGTTCAGGAATTTTTAGTAAATTGTTCATTTTATCTTATTTAAAATCTTTTTCTGAAAATCATGAAATACGGGTTCATTAATTTTTCTTTAGCTATCGTTTGATACATGTAACATTAATATTGCTGAATTTTCTTTTTTAATGTAATATTAAATTTTTAATCACTCTTTGAACAAATTTTATTAAAAGTACGTAAAAATAAAAAAAAATAAAAATATTTCCTAATGGGCACAATAATTTAGTTTAGAAACCCTTTATTGGCATAAAAATTTACAAAATATCTTTAAAAGAACTTAGCAGCAAATTGTGTGTTATTTATAGAAATACATTTTAAATTAACCTTTTTTTTTCAATATACTAAAATTCGAAAATTCAAAGAAAAAAAATCCAGAAAATTAATATTCCTTCTAGTTTGTTTCTTTCCAAAAACTCATTACGAAAAGAACAACAAAATTATAATAAAAAAACACCACAAAAAATATTTAAATTAGTATATTTTTTTAAACTAGTTTTGAAAATACAAAAAAAAAAAGTTTGTAAAGAGAAAAAACAGCAAGTAAAAATCAGCTAGAATTCTTAATGCCAGCTTAATAAGATTTAAAAAAAAAAAAAAAAACAACATCATGTTTTTGTGGTTTTTAATGGGCAGCCACAATAATATTAACAACACCATCCATCCATCCAGCAACGCCAGCAATAGCAGTGACAGTACCAACAATAACAACAAATACATTATTTTATAATATATTTATTTAAATAAATAGCACCGACACTACAACAACAGCAACTACTACCATGACAAACAATTCAAACAAATGTGAAATGTGATTTTTCAGCAAAAAAATAATAATAAAAAAAAATGTTAAAACAAGTTTTTGATATTTTCTTTTTTTTTAGTGAAATAATTTATGAAAAAACCCCAAATCCAGAATTTTATAAATTTTTGTTTTCTTGGTTCCAAAAAATACTGAAAATAAAACAACAAAGTATTGATTATATGTATGTATATGAGAATATGTGTATGTAGTATGTATGTGCTGATCGTGGGTATGGAAACAATAATAAAAGAACAACAAACAGAGCTCCCCCTCAAAGATCTCCAATAATATGTTTTTTTTAGATTTTTATTTTCGCCCATTACTGTTGTTGTTGTTATTAGAATTTCTCATCTACTTCAATATTTGCATATGATTTACACGAAACAACTAGAGAGTCAATATGACAGACTTTACAGTCAGTCAGTCAGTCAGTCAATCGGTCTGTTAGTCATTTCGCTAACAAACCATTGAAATAGCAGCGCAATCATTTTAAATTATTATTGTTGTCGTCATGATCATAATAATGTTTATTTGTGATAATAATAATAAAGATGTTAATGATCATTATCATTATTCACATCATTATAGAATATTTTTGTTTTATAAATACAACTAGAAGAAGATAAAGAGCTAAATATCGACTGACACAGCAACAACATCTAAAACAAATTTATAGAACAAATCAAATATTTAGGAATAAAGAAAAAACTGAAACAACAAAAACCACAATTGTCGTACTAGTCAGAAAGTAATGTTTGTTTAATAATTATATAAAATTTATTTATTATATACCCTTCACCCCAACACACCATATACCAATTGTGTTTGGTAAACTTTTAATAAAAGTTAAATGAGTTAAACATTTTAGCTTGAAATAAAACTTTTGAGGTGTTAAAATGATGTAGTATGTATATAATAATCCATGCATTATTCTCTTATCATAGAAATAGGTAGGGTGTATCCCCTTGACCACAACTTATTTATGATATTGAGATTTAAAAATGGGAAAAACATTTCTCAATGAAATATTTGATACCAATAGCCTTACTCAAATAAAAATATAACTATAGAGTTCTTCTTTCTCTCAGCAAGTGACAGTGGAGCTTTTTTTTTTTCTACAGGGGCTCTCAGATAATTTTTAACAAAATCGGCAAAATGTTTTGCAAAATATTGGAGTAGAAATTAGAAAAATAATATAAAAAAATCGGTAATAAGTTTTTATATTTCGAGAAAATCAGTAAATTCGTAATTTTTAAGACTCCATTACTCTACCATCGAAAACAACTAAAAATCCCACTTGGTCTTAAGGCTCCGTTACTCTACCGTAAATGTAGCGAATCAGCTGACACGTTTTTCTTATGATTGCTATGTATGTGTAATCAAAAACGTAAATATAACGTAGCAACCTAATCAAATTAGGTCGCTCTACGTTTTTACGTGACAGCTGTAAGAACAGTGTTTACAGCTTTTTATTTCAATATACAAATCTGCGTAAAAAATCGCCGTAAAAAGTTTGTCAATTGCTCAATTTGTTTTGCTGTTTTCTTCAATAAAAAATTTTTAAAATTATTTAAGTAAAGCGTAGAGTTGAATCAATATTTAAAAACTTAAAATTTGTGTCATAAAAAGACAAATTTCGTTTTGTATACAAATCGCTAAAATACAAAGCAATAAATTTAGCGATTTTCTAACTTAATTTTATTTACTGGAAATATGTGTAATTTTTTTATGTTTTATTTGTATATTGAATCTGTCTTATTTTAGACCTCTAAATATGTATTAAAATCTTAAAAACTAAATATTAAACACTATTCGATCTCTAGCGAGATCAATGGTTATTCCATGGTCCTACTATTAACGAGGTGGAAAGTCGGCTCTGCGAAGCCTTGTAACAGACTGAACTTCAGTAAGAAATCTTGCGAATGGGTTAGGGTGAGTCTCTAGTTTAAGTATGTATTTTTCACTGAGCTTCCTAAACTCGTCTCTTACAAATAGTACTTCTAAGTCCGTATGGATATTCTCATTTCTTATGTACCATGGTGCACCCGTCATGGTCCTAAAAATCTTTGATTGGGCCCTCTGTATAATATCGATACTCGTATAACTGGCTGTTTCCCGTAGATGGATGCCGTATGTCCAAAATGGCTTTATGAAACGGTTTTATACAGGATGACTTTATTGTCAAGGCTTAGTTTTGAATGACTGTTAATTAACCAGTGAAGTGTAGAAGCTTTTAACTTCATATGAAGTCTCTTGGCTTAATGAATGTAACATGGTTACTTTTCACTTTATTTACACGAATACGCCAGTTTCTCAACCATGTCTCCATACGTCGGAGATAAATATCTAGTTGGCTAGATGCTATTTGTGGGTTTTCATGAGAACAGAGTATTGCAGTGTCATCAGCAAACGTTGAAATAGTCAGTTCATCACATATAGGCAAATCAGAGGTGTAAATTAGATATAGGGTAGGTCCAAGAACACTTCTCTGTGAAACACCGGCTTTTATTTCAAATTTGTCTGTCACAAAGTCATTATATTTTACCCTAAATATACGATCAGATAGATATGACTCCAGCAATTTGTGGGTACATGGTGGTAGTAAACATTTAATTATATAGATCAGGCCCTTTTGCCAAACTTTGTCGAATGCTTGTCCGACATCTAAGAAAATAGCTGAACAATACTTCTTTAATTCGAAACATTTCCTTATCTCTTCAGTTAGACGATTCACTTCGTGAAAAACACGGACAAGTGAACCAAACTGATAATCTGGGACGATATTTCCATCGTTCAAGAATGGTAGAATTTTCTTTTGAAATACTTTTTCGAACAGCTTCGACAAGCAAGGAAGTAAGCTAATGGGTCTATATGAAGATGCCATAGTATAATCTTTTCTTGGCTTTGGTATCATTTTAATCAGAGAAGTTTTCCAAATTTTTGGAAAGACTACTAGTTTTAAGATCGCGTTGAAAATGATTGATAGCACAATTATTGTCACATTCGGTAGGTTTTTAATCATTGATGGTGTTATTGAATCATATCCAGGTGATTTTTTAATATTTATTTTTTCTTTAATGATCCTCTGGGCTAACAACAATTATGTCATCATAATTTAGTGTAGTGTCAAGTGTCTCTCCCAATACAAAATCATTTGTTTGGGGATTTGGTTGAAAGACTGTGCTTAAATAGCATGCAAAAAAATTTGCCTTATCTTCTGCACACGGGCCCAGGTACCGTTAGCCTTCCTTAAAGGACTTTGTCCCTCTACCGGTGGTTTAATAACCTTCGCTGTCTTCCATATTGAAAAATTGATATGTTTAATATTCGTTAAACTTTCAATATATTTTCTACTTTGGCGATCCTCTTCTAATTGAAGGGTTCTTTTTAGTTTTTTGCTTGCTATGGACAGCCTCATCTTTGCAGCTGGTGATCTAGTTTGTTGCCATTCTCTTCTGAGTTTTCTTTTTTCAAAGAGAAAATTTTCAATTTCAGTATTGGAAGTAATCTTATCATCCTTTATAAAATTTTTACTATTAGAATGTTTCATTGCTGAAGTAAGTAAGTCATTAATATCTTCCTCACACTGAACATTTAGATTCGTGTGGATATGACTACTTATATATTTTCTATATTTCAACCAATTTGTCCTATAGAAAGAGTTCGTGGGATAATTTCGTAAGTTAGTCCTTCCATAGTATGTTACTATTACAGGAGAATGGTCAGAAGTTAAGTCATAAGAAATTTCAGTAGTTATTTATATTTTATATTTTTAGATATGGCAAAGTCTATGAGGTCAGGAATTTTTCTAGGATTAGCCGGCCAGTACGTTGGATGTCCAGGGGACACGAAATCAATGCCATTTTTCCCATCAACTAGTACCTTGTAAAGCTGTCTAACTCTAGGATTCAACAATCTTGAACTCCAATACGTGTGATTTGCATTATAATCGCCACATGCCAGGAAACGATCTCCTAGAGTGTTAAAGAAATCTTCAAATTTTTCTTTAGTCATTGAAAATCGTGGTGGGCAATAAACCGAGCTTAAGGTTAAACCACCTGAGAAACATTCAAGGTGAATAGATGTTGCTTGCTAGTAATCTTTTGAGAATTCATCTAGGGTATAATGTCGTATTCGATTTCTAATTAGTATACCAGTACCACCATGTGCTTTTCCATCCGGATGATTAGTAGAATGGAATAAATAACCTGAAATATAAAAATTGTATCTATTGATGAGATGAGTCTCGGAGACTAACATCACATTAATATTTTGCTTTTTTATGAAGTATGAAATTTCCGTTTTATGTTCGTTTAAACCATTTACATTCCAGAAACATGCTCTCAAATAACTCATTTTCTCGTTAACAGGATTTGAATCATTTGGTTCTGCGTTCTTAGAAGCTCTAGTATTGTATTTTGCATGGATGATATAAAGTTTGTTATATTTTGATTTAGAGAGGTAACTGTCTGCGTTAGAGTTTGCATTAAAGTTTTTAACCCTCCCGAGTTTTGGGGGACATTAAGTTGTTGGTAACTTGTTCTTAAAACGTTGGCATAGGAAATATTTCCAGGATTGGCTATGCTCGATTGATTATTTGTTAAATTTGGCTTAACTGAAGCCATATCCTCATTACTAACGCTAACTCCAGAATTTATTTGATTAGTAACGGTATTAACAGGTGCTAGTTCGACAATTGACATCATTGATGTTGATGTGTACAAAACAACAACAAAGAACTTGCTACATTTACATTTTTTGAGTAAACATCAACTTACGTTCCGTTTACATTTATATTTACGTTAGAGTAATGGATCCTTAAAAAAACGTAAACGTAGCAAGTACTTTGTGCTTGTTTTGTATACACCGAAGAAAATTGCAAAAATTTTTTCAATTAATTTACTTTTTAAAGAGATTTTTTATGCTGATTTATTGTATTAAAATAAAAAGTTGTTACAGCTCTCACGTAAAAACGTAGAGAGCACATAGGACGGATAGGATCATACAAAAAAATATTGTTAGTTATATATACATATAAAGAACTATTATATTCAAATGACATATTTTTATAGCTATTACATTCAAGATCTTAACATTTTGTGGCAATAAACACTTGAGATGAATATAGGATGGATAGGTCTAGAAGTATTATCCCCCATACCTCCTATTTATAAAATGTACTATAAATGAGAGGAAAATTCTATGGACAATTTTTTCTTGTTGCAAGATATATCAGATCAACCTAGACGAACATGAACATAACCTTACTTGTTAGATTTTAATATTTTATAATTCCAAACTGTCTAGTCGTATTGTTTTTTTTTTTTTTCTTTTTTTTATATTACAAAAAATTTTCCATTTATTTCTTTGTTGGAATCTCATAACGTTTATAAATATTGTAAATAATTATTGGTAATTTAATCATTTAATTACGACCACAAGATATAAAACAAACAAATATGTAATCATTTACAAAACAAGACAATAGAATGATCTCTAATAATTTTTGTTTGTTTGCAGTGGTAACGCTTAAATGATTTGATTATTGTTAAGATTATTTAAAAGTTTAACTACTTTTTATTTACTGATACAAACAGTTTTGAAACAATCAGAGTAGTGGTTTAGAAGTGTTATGCTTTACATTAATATTTTAATCGACTGTACCATAAAGGGTGAAGAAAATTTTATATTTTTTTAAGCCAAATATATTTTTAAAAAATTCATATTTATTGATTACTTAGCTAGTAAAGGACTTCTGAAGTAGTAGAAAAATAATCAAACTATATAATTTCATTATTGGGCGGATACATACATATATATCGTTACCGAAAATGCAAAACAACGTAACATCATTTTTCATAACTTTACAGGAGGCACAAAAAACTTTCTAAAATCTAAACGAATTGTCCTACAAACAAGATTTTTGGGTAATTACATCCTTAACTACTGCCTAATATATTGTTAATGAATATTTTTATTTTTATTAAACATTTTTTAAGTTATGTGGTTTACGTTTTTCAAGATTTAAATTTTCGGAAGCCAAAAAAACGTAACATCAATACAAATGTTAGAAAAATTGTAATTAAAACGTTTTCTGATAACTTCTACTCCAAAATTTTAATTGCTATTATATTTTTAATAATTTGCAATCTAAATTTGCAAAAACAAAAATAAAAATTTTTTTTTTTTATTTTTTTAACAATTGTGATGTTACGTTATTTTGGCTTAAGAAAATTATTGCTTTCGTTAATATAATCGTCATTTTTTGAACTACAAGTCTGAAAATTTGTGATCACACGTATTTTGGAATAATAAACTATATTTCATCAAAAACACAAATTTTAAAATTTTGATGTTACGTTGTTTTGCATTTTCGGTGACGATATGGATATATGAGTACAGTAAAGTATATATTAGGCCTGCGCACGAAAAAATACGTGCATGCAAATCTGCTTATAGAAACTAAACCAGTGGGCGAATTTTTTTGAAGTGATATTTTTATTAATGACTGTTATGTTCAAATTCTAAACATAAAAGAATAAATAAGTTCCTGTCGGTTTTTAAGGAAATCTGATCTGATCTTTTCCAAAATTATTCTAATTAAAGGTTTTATTGTGTTTCGGCCACTTTTTTTTATTTATTTTTAAACTCCGTGTTATGTTATAATGAGCTTTTAATGTCCTTTAAATTATTTTTTACTAGAGTCCAATATCTTTCAATTGCATGGAGTTCCGGTCAATTTAATGGATTAGCCTCTATCGGTACAAACTCTTACAATTTCTTTGTTACAACTCCATTGTTTTGTTGTTGTACTGAGAAAAAGCGAGAACAGGCCAGAAAATAGGAGATATACTGAATTTTATTAGGAAAGGGAGAAGTCTTTTCCAAAGGCACTCATTCACGTATATTTCTGTCTTAATGCAACCATTTTTTAAGAATGATGCGCTTCATTCCTGCTTAAGTATATGACTTCCCAAATCAAAAACTTTGTTGGGAATTTTGATTTCTTTGATACACAAAATTTTTCTGCCATAATCCCTCTAGCATCTGCTATATAGAATTCCTGACTAGGAAGTTGAAAAAAGTCACCCGGTACGATCGTTTCATCGTCTACTATACAGAAACACAATTTTCGAAAAAATTCGTCCGAATAACTTTCATGTTATTTATTTCCTCCAAATTCTTGCTTGCGTTTCTATAAGGATTTTTTTCTTGCTTTGTAAGTCTTCAAGCTATTCTTCCTTTCAAATTTTCTGCAAAAGATTCAAAGCAATTAACTTTTTGTGACACTTTTCTTTCAGAGATGAGGTGAATTTCTCTCAAAATCCTTTCTATTTTGCCTGAGTCCTGCAGCCTGAAACTGTATTTTGCGGCACAACAGCCTTCCTTGCAATTATTTTATATGACCAATGCAAGATTTCATGAAAAATTTGAATTATGTGTTTTTTGTTAAACTTCCATTTTAAGAAAAACCAATTTTGCTATTACTATGAAACTTAACACATGGCAAGTGAGCATAATGGCAAATACAAACCAGTTAACAGAATTGTGGTGAACAATTACCACATCAAAAGTTATAAGCCCAAGAGCGTGCAGGGATTTTTTCGTGCGCAGTCCTTATATTTTTGTTCAAAAGTTATAATGAAATTGTAACTTACGTGTTTAATTTTTTGGACTTCTAATTCCCAAAAAATGTATCATGTCATTATGACAATTCAAATAAGTTTATAGCTGTAGGTTTTGGTTTATAAAATTATAACTCTAAAGTATACAATAATTACTAAAAAAAAGTGTCTATGCTCTGTATATTTAATAAAACTGAAGTGCACGATGGATGATTTTTTTTCTTCTTAATTGCACTAAATAAGAAATAAATAACGATCCAACACTTGAAATTTAGTACTGTGAGAGCTAAAAAAAAAGTACTAATTAAAATCTATTTTGATACCGAAAATTATTTTCATTTTCCATACCTGTTGTCTAGATTAGACACATTTTTTATCAAGACAAACGTCAAAATCAGTGCGAATCAATACGTGGTAACCTTAGTTAAACAACTGATTATTTTTGGTTGCTACAGCTGTCAAACGCATACATAAAAAATAATAATGAATTCGCCATATTATTGTTTTTGTGCAACTGTTGCCACCTAGCGTTAATTTTGACGTTTGTCTTCATAAAAAATTGCCTTATGTAGACCTATGTAATAGAATTGTATCGTTTATGAAAGAAATATTACAATTTAACGATTCAGTTAAATGAAAGATATGAAATAGTTCATAATCTTTCATGTTTATGTTACACTTTTCACTTTTCTTTCATATTTCGTTCTTTCCTTCTGTCATATTCTTTTCATCTGATTTAAATGAAAGATAAAAGAAATCTTTCATTTAGTCGTACTGGCCGATAACGAAGGATTCACCAAAATGAAATATTATTATCATGTCTAAAACATAAACAACAATTTGACACTTCAAATTTTAAAAAAAGATTTAAAAAAGGAAAAAAATTTCAGCTGTTTAGATGTCGCTATTTTTAAATCAATCTTGGGGCTTTCTCTCTACAACTCTTCCCTACTTTCCAATTTTAGCTGTCCATTAGTATTTGAAGCTATAGATTCATAATCAAAATTTTTTCAATCGGTCCCAGTGTGAATTCTTCGTTTTAATGTTCTGTTTAAATAAAGCCATTCTTCTCGCTTTAGAATTTAAATACATACTATTGTAATATAGACAATTTTGCTAAAAATACTAAAACCAACAAATAAATAAAATAAATTTTAACAATAAAATTGAAACTAGTAATACGTGCGCGTTTTGGTTTTTGGCTTGTTTTTTTTTTTTTTTTTTTTCTTTAAATATTTATTAATATAATTTACAATAAACTTTTGCTATTTTACAGTTTTGCTGTTGTTGTAGATTTTTTGTTGTTGTATTTTATTGCTGTTTAGCTGCTATTACTAGTTGTTGTTTTTTGTTGTTGTTATTGTAGTTGCTGTTTAAAATTTTTACAACTTCTCATAAAGTTTATGAAATTACGACGTAATTTTTCAATGTACGCGAGAGTATATGAATAGATTTTTCTTATTGTTGTTGCTGTTTAAATGATCAACATTTTTTTTATATAATAAAAGACTAACATACAGAAAGACTGACAGACAAACCGACCGACCGACAGACAGACGTACAAACAAAATTAAAACAAACATATACATACTTATACATGTAAAAAATGTTTTTGTTTTTCTCCAAGTGTATTTACAAAAATTTATACGTACATAAGTATATTTACACTATGTATATGTAAAGTATGTGTTTGTATATTTGCAAACTTAAGTTTTATATTAACAAGAATACAAGTGCGAGAGTAAGTATGTATGTATACATATACATATGTATGTCAGTGTGTTGATACATTTGTTTTAGTTTGTTTGTTCGATTGTGTTTGTCCATACCACAAGATGTGATTTGAATTGTTTGCTATTCATACTCGAACACACAATTTAACAGTGGAGCCAAGTGTAATAATTTAAAAAATATGTAAAAAATACCTGTTAGAAGAAAATTAAACAAAACTGGTTGAATAGATAGAATACTGAACAAACTTTCAGATACAATTTAAACACAGACAGCCGTATTAAAAAAAAAAACAGCTTTATTAACCATTGTTAAGCAAAATTCCTTAAAAGTTGTATTAAAGAACGATGATTCCCTTAATATACCTTTGGTAAACCATTGTTAACTTTAAACATTTTAATGTTGGTTGGACTCTAAGGCTGTTAATATTATTATATTATTTCTGTTACAAAAAAAAAAAAGAAAATTATTCATTCGTAAAATTTTGACAAATTTTTGTTCCGAAATTCAAAAATGTATCGTTATATTTATTTAAAAACGTATTAAATGAATTCATAAACAGGATAAAATATATTCTGGGTGCTTTTGGATTAAAATACCAACATTCCGGCTGCTCGCATGTAACCCAATATTCGCCACAATCGCATATGTTCAACATTTTAATTGTTTGCTGTTTCCATGTAATTCCAAATAGTACATTAATATGTACACGTCTTAGATTAAGGTGTCATTAATCTATCATATCAACTCCGGGTTAAAATTTATGTATTTTAACAGATAAAATGATTAAAATAGTTAATTTTTGCTAAAATTTCAAACAAAAATTATGTAAGCAAATCAAAATATGAAATAGTGATGCTGATTTTATCACAGAATATTCGTTATTCGGTTACTTATAATTACATCCAACAAAAATTAAATAAAATTATTTCTTTTATACATTTCTTTTATATGCATTTACATAAGCCAAATAATGTTTTTTCCAAAATAAAAAATAAAAACTTATTTGTCAAAAAAAGGGGGTAAAAACGGGTAAAATTGTTAACCTTATATCTCCCAAATTAATAAAGATGCAAAAAAAGTTGAACAGTTATCGTTATTCATTTAAAAAATAATCGGACAGATGTCTGGTACTTTTTTGAAAATCTACCCTTTTAAGGGAGAAAATACTGTATTTTGGTACTTTCTTGGCACCCTATATATATTTTCAACCAGCAAACTTAGTAATAAAATTTACATCATATTGGTACCCTATTAAAAAATGACAAATACAAATTTGGTACTTTTTAGAAATTCAAACGTTTAAGGGGTAAAAACAGTAACCATTTTTGGTACTTTTTTCATACAACATTTTTTTCTATTTATTGGCATAAACATATGCGCATTTTAATATGTGATCCCACTTATCATTTAGACATTTTTTGGAATACATTTTTTATATATACATGGGGGAAAAAAAGTACCAAAAAGGGGTTAAAATCGGGAAAATACATTTTATCCAAATTTAATAATGAATTTTCTCTTATATTAAATCTAGAAACCTGAAATTAAGTAAATATAGTCCTTAGTGAATGGTATGAATGAATTCTCTTCTATATTGAACCTAGAAATGTAAAATTAAAGACACATAACCCTATGTTGTTAAGAATTCTAATAGTGCTTTTTGAATGCTTTTTTTGCAACTTTTTCGTTCTTATTTGATACTTTGTGAACTTTGTTTTATATTAAACCCAGAAACATAAACTTGAATATATTTATGTGGTCCTAAACGATTGAGAGTCCATAAGTTTGGACTTTTTGCTACTTTTTCGTTCTTTGAATATTACTTTTGAATTTTATGTAATATTCAGTTTAGAAGAATAAAATTGAGAATTCTTTAAAGGAATTATGTGGTACTTATTCGTTATTCTTATATTATTCTTTGAATTTTTTGTAATAATTAACCTAGAAACATGAAATTGAAGATATATGGTTCTATGCGATAAGAAAAAGGCCTATTAGTCACATTCTTCTCTACTAGAAAATAATAATGGAAATACTTCTATAGTTTTTAAAACTTCGAACGTTAGAGATGTAAAAAAGTTGGTACTTTACTTGTACTCTACAAACTTTGCAAACCAAAAATATATAAATAAATTTAAAATAATATCTCTCTCGCTCTTCGTACTTTTTGAAAATTCTAGTTTAATTTCATGGGCTTTTTTCACTTTTGGTATTTTGTTTTGCCCGTCTGTTTTTACATATTATTTCGATGCTTTTATTTCAATACAATGGGGTAACGAAGCACACAATATTTAAGCTATTCAATATATTAGTTAATAAAGACAGTAAATATTTTTTTGAATACAATTTTCTTAATAAATACTTTAACAGCTAAATTGTGTATTAGCTAGTGTATGCATTAAATATATATTAAAAACTTTTTTTGATTACGGCTGAGAGAAATTAACAAAATGTTAAATTTGTTATTAAGGAACTGGAAGTGCTTATAAAAAACAAGCAGGCCATTTTATTCGGGGATTTGCAATAATATCTTCGATTTAATTTCTTAAGTATGCAAAAATAGTTGTAATATAAGTCCCACTGTATGAAACAATTTTCAAGTTTTTTATATTTATTTTTTTCTATAATAATTTTTTTGTTGTATGTATTTTATTTTACTACTTCCACACGTGTGTAGGTGTATGAATGTTGTCAGCAACAGTATTTTTTTTTTTTTTTTTTTTTTTTTTTTTGCCTAAACAACAACTAAGAGTTTGAAATGCTTTTATTGTAAAAAAATATCTTGAATCTTAAATAACCAACACTTTTACTTGTGATTGATTTATGAATTTGTTAGAAAAACCTTGAATGGAAAAATTTTTATGAGTGTAAGTTGCTAGAAACTTACTCACATGTACATATGTATGTAGCACGGGTACAGTCATTTCAATTGTTTTTGTATTTTTTTTTTTTTTTTTTTTTTTTTTTTGTATATACTCTCAATAACGGGTCAAGGTTTTTCTTTTATTTTTCCATTTAAAAAATATATGGAAAATTATAAAAAAAAAATGTTTGTTGTATGTAATATTAAGGGAATTTTTATTGCGAAATAATAAAGATATGTATATTCTGTTGTATGTCCTTATGTAGGTAATTATAAGATGCTGGGAGTTAAGGAAAATAAATGTGAAGTCATAGTTTGTTAGCAAAATAAAACTGTATCTGCTAAAATACTGGACGCATCGAATTGAAATGTTTGGGAGAATTGTAGAGGAGTTCCTAAGCTTTCACCTTTGGTTATCAAAGTTAAACAATTTCTTCAAATCAAGTCCGATTTCAAAGCTCGAGAGCATTCCAGATAACATTATGGTCCAGGGTATCAAAGGCCTTTTTGCAATCGATAAATATAAGGAAAAGAGGTGACCTCCACTCAACTGATTGCTCCACAATTATTCGCAAAGAATTAATGTGATCCACGCACGACTTGTTGGGACAGAAGGCTACTTGTTGCTTTCTTAGATCTGGCATTAGTTTGTCCGATAACCTTTTGGTTATGAAGTGAGCTAAGACTTTGTTCAGCATGCCTAGTAAGGTGATTCCCCGCCAGTTGTTGCGGTTTGTTAGGTCACCTTTCTTAGGAATGTTAACAATATGCCTTCTTTAAGATCGTCTGGAATTTACTGTTCTTAAGCGTCTTAATGGCTGGTATTATTTCAGACATTTCTGTAGGGGTTATGCTGATATTTAGCTGTGTATTGTGATCGATACCCTAGTTTATTTGTGATTGAATCGGCGGTTTAACTTGAGCCAGCTCAGCCGTTTAAGCCGATACATTGGTTCTCTGGACAGAGGTGCCGTTATTTGTAAACTTCTTGATGAGCCAATATAAGTCGCTAGTTCGGTTTGTTTCAGCTGCAGCTTAAGCTTATTGTGCTATTGAGTTCATCCACGCACGTTTATCCTTACAAGCACTGCGTTTAACTTCGCGGTCTAAGATAACATAGTGGTTTTGGAGAAATGCCTTTTTATCCTTCGTTGTGGCAGAGTTGATTGCAGCAATTTCCGTAATAAAGAAATGAAAAAATTTTCAAAAATATACCAAGATTTCCAATACTTTAAAAAATAACGTGTTGATGTTTTTGTATTAGCTTAAATCGCTAGCCGGAAAAAAATTATCAAAGACAAAACTTTAAAATGAGTACGAAAAATATATATATATATATTTTTTTTTTTTTACAAACAATTAGTTTGATTCTTTCACTTTTTTCTAAAATTTTATTAAAAAAAAATAATAAGACTTCAAGAATGGATAATAAAGAACTTTTTATTAAATTGGGAGCTGCACCTTATGTCCAGCATTATTTAAAAATGATGAAATTTTGAACAAAATTTCAAGTTCAACGAGCTGCATAAAAAAATTTGAGCGACATTTTTTAAATCTAAAAACTTGTTTTAACAATTATATATACAAAACATTGATTTTACACTAAATTAGTTTCCCTCCGCTCAAAAATGTAGAGAGTAGAACAAATTTTATGAAAATAGTCAAACTTTTAGAATCATATTTATTAAGTGCACAAAAAATATATTAAAATTAATTTCTTTGAATTTATTTTTAAGGTAATGTATTAGAAATATAACGATCTTTTCATGTACCAAAAATCATTTTAATATGTTAAGTGGTTAATTTTTTATGAATTTTCAAATCTGAAAAAATTTGTCTTAAAAAATATAAATACTAAAATTTGCAATATTTTTAGGCAAATCTTCTTCCATTTTTTAAGAGTGTAAAAAGTAAAAACATAATATAAAAATATACATATTTACCTATCCACTGATATACATATTGTCTACATAGCTCTCCAAATGAAGCAGATATAATGTTCTTAATCCAGATATATTGGTAAAATGTATGCGTGTGCACATACCACATAATAGTATGGTACTTTACTGTACTGAAATATTTGTGACGTATACGCATAGATGTGAATCCAATAAAATAATAAATTTTTTAATCATTATTGCCAATATATCTGAATTGAAATCTTTATATTTGCTTCATTTGGAAAAATAGAAAGGGTTAAAAAAAATACAAAGAGGTTACGATTTTAAAAAAAACTTGTTCACACTCGCGATGCTATTCTTTGACACCCTGTAATTTATCTGGTATTATTACAGGGTTACAACAGTATGATTTTAGGTCCTCCTCCACAACTCTCTCATACATTTCAATTTGATTTTTCCATTACTTTAGAATATACAGATTTATTACCAAAATTTTCGAAAATTTATCTCAATTATGTTCGTTCTCTTGTTTGCTTCACTATTTTTTTCTATCATTCCTGTTAGAATTTTTTTACGTTTTTAGAAGTCTCATCTAAATAATAAACTTGCAATATTTGTAAATAACCATTAGGAAAATTTTTAAAAACTTTATATGATTATACACAAACTATTTTATAAATATATTCTTAAGCCACCAACCACATTATAAGGGGGAATAAATAATGTTGACAAATATGGTAAATTATGATTCTTTAATATTTTTTGTGATATTTTTAAAACCAGTTTTAAAATAAACATTTCTGGACTGGTGTAAGAAAACAAAAACACACGTAACGACGAAAATAATAACATGAATAAAATTTTAATAATAAAACAGAAGAAAAAAAATTAGTCATATTTAACCGTAGTAAAACACTTTTTGATTATTTTGCTCTTGATTAAATTTCTAAAATAAAAACCACATCCGTATTATGAACATTATTTTCTTGTTATACTGCTTCTTTGAGTACAATATTGAAGGAATTTTGAAAATTGCGGTCAGTTAGTTAACAAAAGCATAAGTGGAAATTTTTATGATAAAAATATATGTTATGATTTAAAAAAAAAAAATAAGAAAAAATTTCTTGATAATATGAATTATTCTAATACATGTGTATATTAAAAATTTTCTTTTCGCTAAAATTTTCAGTCAATTCGGATACACGGTATTAATACTTTTTTGCTATTTTAATGGTACTTTTTGAATTTTCTATTATATTTAACCTAGAAATATGAAATTAAGGACATGAAGTGCTAAGTGAATGAGAATCCATAAGAGAGGTTTTTGTGGTATTTTTTCGTTCTTCTAATGGTACTTTTTGAATTTTCTATAATTATGAACTTAGAAACATGAAATTAAGGATATGTGGTCCTAAATGAATGAGAATTCATAAGAGAGGTTTTTGTGGTACTTTTTTGTTCTTCTAATGGTACATTTTGAATTTTCTATATTTCTGAATCCAGAAACATGAAATTAAAGATATGTGGTCCTAAATGAATGAGAATTCATAAGAGAGGTTTTTGTGGTACTTTTTTACTTTTTGAATTTTCTATAATTATGAACCTAGAAACATGAAATTAAGGATATGTGGTCCTAAATGAATGAGAATTCATAAGAGAGGTTTTTGTGGTACTTTTTTACTTTTTGAATTTTCTATAATTATGAACCTAGAAACATGAAATTAAGGATATGTGGTCCTAAATGAATGAGAATTCATAAGAGAGGTTTTTGTGGTACTTTTTTGTTCTTCTAATGGTACTTTTTGAATTTTCTATAATTATGAACCTAGAAACATGAAATTAAGGATATGTGGTCCTAAATGAATGAGAATTCATTAGAGTGGACTTTGTGGTACTTTTTTGTTCTTCTAATGGTACTTTTTTAATTTTCTATAATTATGAACCTAGAAACATGAAATTAAGGATATGTGGTCCTAAATGAATGAGAATGCATTGGAGTGGACTTTGTGGTACTTTTTTGTTCTTCCAATGGTACTTTTTTAATTTTCTATAATTCTGAATCTAGAAACATTAAATTAAAGATATGTGGTCCTAAATGAATGGGAATCCATAAGAAGGGACTTTGTTGTGCTTTTTTGTTCTTCTAATGGTACTTTTTTAATATTCTATAATTCTGAATCTAGAAACATGAAATTAAAGATATGTAGTCCTAAATGAACGAGAATCCATAAGAAGGGACTTTGTGGTATCTTTTTTCGTTCTTCTAATAGTACTTCTTGAATGTTCTGCAATTTTCATACTTAGAAGCATAAAATTGAAAATGTAAGGTCCTATGTGAATCAGAAACCTTTAAATGGATTTTGTGGTCCTTTTTCTTTATTCTAATATATTTTTTCGTAATTCTGTTATTTATTTTTCATTATTCTAAGATTATAAACCTGAAATTAAAGAGATATTGTTATTTATGGATGACATAACACCATTATTATTGTTCCCAATTGAGTTAAGAATCTTAGTTTAAATTTATTATATAGTATAGTTTTTATAAAAAATTTCCGCTGACGAAGTAGCGGGTTTACAGCTCGTTTTTTATATAAAATTGCTGTTAAACTTTGTATAGAAAATACAAAATTGTTAAATTTCTTTTTTGCAAAAAATTTTCGTTCAATATTGTTTTAAAGAAAAAATTTTGAACAATTTTGCATTTACTTTTTATAGAAAATTTTAGTTAATTTTTTCTTTTTTTTTATAGACTTTTCATTTTTTATAGAAAATTGTGGTTAATTTTACTGTTTGAACAAATAGTTTATAATCTATTTTTATACCCACCATGTCACAAAGTTTATATTTTCTAGGTCCTGGTTAGATTCTGAGTCGATCTAGCTATGTCCGTCCGTCTGTTGAAAGCAGGATAGGGCTCGAACGGGACAACGTAGAAGGACGAAATTTGGCATCTTATATAAGGTTTGTTTGGTATTGAAAATGGGCAAAATCGGTTAACAAACAAAAAAGTTATGGGCTAAAAACTAGAAACACAGGGTGTCCCTTTTATACTTTTTTACTGATATCTCATAAACAAAAGCATGTACGTCAACGAAATTTTGTACAGAGAGTTCGAGGGTCGATATAAACCAAAAATGGGCGTGGTCCGCCCACTTTACCGCCCACCTCCCATATAAGGTGAAACTTCAACGAAATTGTGTTCAAATAGTTCAAAGACCAATGTAAACTCGGAAACAAAAAATGGGCATGGTCCGCCCACTTTAACGCCCACCTCCCATATAACGTAGAATTTGAAAAACTTGATGGTGGGTACACAGATTCGGTCTAGCCGAATATAACATTTGCGCTTGTTTTTTTTTTATTATTTGAATATAATTCTTTCTTTTATCTGGCAACCATTTTAGCAAAATTTATATTGTCTTATGTTAATGTTCTTGGATAAAATAGAAAACACGAAAGTCAAGTTCAATTGAAAACTATATATAATTTACATACAAACTATTTTAAAAGGAAACAACAAAAACTTACATACATACCTTATTTAAAATGTTATTGCTTTGTTTTCAATTCTTAGTAACAAAATTGTAATCTGAAATGCAAAAAAAAATAAAAATAAAACTAATTATTATAAACTATTTATAAGTGATTTAAATTAACAAGTTTATTTTTTATAAATATTTTCTATTTACAACAAAGGAAAGCATAACAGAGAGAGAAGAAGAAAAAAACACAACACGACGACAATAAGTTCAATGAACTTAATGGCAACAAAAAAAAAAGCTTTCAATAAAATAATAAATGCGGTTGAAATAGATTTTTTCCTAAATAGTAGATGGCGAATAAATAAATTAAAAAAAGTTTTGTTTTTTTAATAAAAAGCTTAACCAACAACAACAATAAATACACCAAAAAATATAAATGACACAGTTTATAAGTGTTTCGAAAAGCAACAACAACAATAAATTAGGACAATTTACGCATTTTTAAGGTCATTTTACAGAAAAAAGTTAACAACTAAACAAAAAAAACTAAAAACAACAACAACAATCATAAACACAAAATAAACGAGGAAGTAAACAAAAAATTTGCGAGAAAAAAAAAAAGCCAATTTTGCAAAAATAATAATAGTACGATACGATAACATTATTAAAAATGCAAGTTCACCATATTTGTTTGTTGTAGAGATTTTTGACAGCAAAAATAGGCTAGACAAAACAATTATTAAAAAAAATCAACAACTACTACAATAATAACAACTAGTAAAACAAAATATAAACAAAATAACTATAAAAAAACTGTGTTATAATTTTGTTCTTTTTTTTAATAAACAATAAAAAATGTGTTTAAAATTTAAATGGTGAAAAAAAAATCACACAATAAACACAAAAAAGAATTATTAAAAATCAAAACAAACGAAAAAATATGTAAACATAAGTGCTAAAACAAAAAAGAAGAAATAAAATTAAAAAAAAAAAAAAGAATTTAAGAAATCAGTCTTAAACAGAATAAAAATATTAAAATCATAATTAATAAAACAAAAATATTTTTATTATGGCTAAATATGTTGATAAAAGTTATTGGTTTTGTGTAAACAAAATTAGTATTTAATAAAAAATAATAAAACCAACAGCATAAATTAATAATAAACAAAATAAAAAATTGTGTGATACAATTATAGTGCTGTAGGTATTTATACAAGTATTCGATAATCAGTAGCTGTTTTGAATTGAAAATGAAATTTACCTCAGCATTTTTGCGGAATTTATGGAAAAATAAGTTCCTAATTATGTAAATTGCTAAAAAATAATTTCTATTTAATTAGAAAAAAAAAACTGCCTCAATAATTCAAACGTTGTTGAATTTCAACCGGCGGCTTTTTAAAGTCAGCTTATGTTGAAGAATTTTTTATAGCAGCGGCTAACATCGAGTCTATACTAGATAAATTTTTATCAAGAGAATTGAAAGGTTTAACAACCAAATTTTTTTTTTATCAATTTGCTGAACCTTTCAGAAAGAGTTAATATCCAATTTTTTGTTATCAATTTGCATAATTAATGTGACACCATATTCAAAAAGGGTTAATGCCTAATTTTTTTTTATCAATTAATGGGATTGAAAACTGCTTTTATTGAAATACATTCAAATTGGCATGTTTTTAAATCATCGGGGTCATTTTGACCCCAAGGCCGTTTAAGGGTTAATTTCATTTTTTTCACTATCATTGTAAATATCGGTTGTTAATAAATAAATTCCTTAAGTTTAATGATAATCTACCGAAAAATAGATAAAATTTCGACTTGTTTCCATCAAAAATTGCAAATATTACAAAATTTGACCTTTAAACTTTATGGGTTAATGTCGTCCAAATTGTATGAAACTCTTGATTTATATTTAGAATTAGGTGAATTATAAAATTTAAAAAAAAAATTTCCATTTAAAATATACAACAATGTAATGAAATGGTTGATTTTCCAAAATATTACATAAAAATGGGTTTTTCTCGAAATCCGCTGAATTCAAAATGCAGGTACAGGCAAACTATAAGTGGTATTGACCTAATTTTTTTTACTGTATTATTCCGTAATCTGTTGTCCATAAATCCCTATGAGATCTCCCAAAAATATTGAAATTTGTTTAACAAAGTATCAAAAAAACTGAAATTTGAGTTTTGAAACGACCGTTAAAAATATCAACATTTTTTGACCATAGCTGAGAACAGGTTTACGTTATTCTATAAGGACAAAAACTCATATTCAAGTAACTACATATGTATTTTAAGTAATAAAATTGTTTTATTCGAATATTTTTAAAAATATATTTACTTTTTTGTCACATTTCGAATTCAAGTGCTCTGAGACACGTTAATGGCCTGGGGAATTTTCAATAACTTTTACATTTTTCAACCAATTTTTGTGTTTTATATCTTTTTGTAACACTAATTCTGTGCACATTACGATTCTTTTACAATAAAATGCAAAACTACCTATTTAATGACAAAATTTTTGTGAAAACTGAAAAAAATGCATATTTTCCCCTTGTAAATGCATCTTCAAACTTCAGAGCCGTTGCGGCACCAGTTAACGTAGTCCTATTGCCCTAATTTTTTGCATGACGTATTTTTATAACCAATAGAACAATTTTAGGTGGGGACGGGCAAAATTCGAAACTTCGTTTTTTTGGAGCACTCTAATGGTGATAAATATATAATTCTGTTAACTGTTTTTTAATTTGTATCATGATAATAACGAAACTAGTTTTTCTAAAAATGGAAATTGAAAAAAATTTGTTCGACAAAAAGTATGGGAAACAATAACGAAATTTCAAATTTATTTGTTGTTTTCCATATAAATAGTCGAAAAAAAAATTTTCGTTCGACATCGTGGGACAGGCCGATAATTTAAATTTTTCATGAAATCTTACATCTGTCATATAAAACAATTCCTAGGAAGGCAGAGTTCCCAAAATACAGTTTCTTGGGTCATAATATTATACAAAGAAGTCATGGTCACTGAATGGAAACCTGGTAGTGGAAGAAAGATAGTATCTTCAGGCTGTAGGACTCAGACAAATTAGAAAGGATTTTTAGAGAAAATCCTCTCATCTGTGGAAGAAAAGTGTCACAAAAAGTTAATTGTATTGAATTTTTATCAGAAAAGTTGAAAGGAAATCTAGCCTGTATAAAAAAAAAAAAATCTTAATAGAAACGCAAGGAAGAATTTCTAGGTAAAAAAATAACGTGAAAGTACATCAGACGAATTTTTTCATAATTATGATTAGTGTATAATAGATGATGAAACGTTCGTACAGGCTGAATTTTCAACTTCATGGGAAGGAAATCTATGTTGCAGATGCTAGAGGGAATATGGCAGAAAAATATCGGACTTCATTCATAAAAATGGTCCCATTAACACAGAAATATACTTCTCCCTTTCCTAAGAAAATAAAGTGTATACGTTTTTTTCTGGTCTGTTTTCGCTTCTTCTTATTACACCAACAAAGCAATAGAGTGTTAACAAGAAACTGTTATTGTTTGTACCGAAAGAGGCTAATCTATCAAATTGACCGGAACTCCGTGCAATTTAAAGATATTGGGCTATATAATAAGTGGACTTATTCGAGCAAAAAAGTGACCGAAACACAATAAAAAAGATCAGATATTTCCTTAAAAACCAACAGAAAATAATTTATTCTTTTATGTTTAGAACTTGAACATAACAGTCATTAATAAAAATATAATTTCAAAAGAAATTTGTCCATTTTTTAATTTCTATAAGCAGATTTGTATGCACGGATTTTTTCGTGCGCAGTTCTTAATATAAAGCCCAAATTACAATAGCGCTTAGTCAGCAGCAGTGTGTGCTGCCATAATCAGCTGATTATTTAGAATGCACTGTTTGTTATGGTGTTGATTACATTTACTCAGCAGCAGTTTGCAGTGCTGTTTCATTTAGCCCTGTTTCTAAATTCACTGCGCTGCATGAGAGGCTAAAATACACAAG
Source organism: Protophormia terraenovae (assembly GCA_951394005.1). Classification (NCBI taxonomy): domain Eukaryota; kingdom Metazoa; phylum Arthropoda; class Insecta; order Diptera; family Calliphoridae; genus Protophormia; species Protophormia terraenovae. Next base: position 42,625,697 of record OX596077.1, on the reverse strand, counting down.
TAGAACAAAGCTAGATGGTGGTTGTAAATTGTTGCTGCCTACACTGAATTGTAATTATAACGGCAGCAACATGTTGTGCTGACAGTGATCAGCTGATAATTTTTGCTGAATACTGTTGCTGACTACGCGCTATTGTAATTTGGGCTTAACAGTTCTAAAATAAAGTTTTTTTAAACAAAAATTTACCACATTTTAAAAAGTATTATTATATATTATTTTATTTTTAGTAATAAATTTGAAAAGCAATAGAACTGTGGGTGAAATTCTTATACAGATTTCTTTCAAATATTTTGATGAAAAATATTTTTTAATATAAGCGCATTTATTTCTCCCTTTACATTCGCGTTTAAATCAATATAGAAGGAAAAATTGATATCTGGTGTATTGGAAATTTGTTTAATTTTATTAGCGAATACCTGCAGATGTAGGACTTACGGACGGACGTAATTGCACCACCAAAATGGTATAAAATAACATGGAAAATATATATATGATTAGCTGTTGTAACCTTAATAACACTGTCAGTTTAAATCACAATAAATCAATTGATTTCTTAGTTAATAATAATAAGTTTTTAATTGAAACTAATGAAATCAAATAACAATAAATTTCAAATTCAAAGAGTGGATTTAACTCGTATTAGCTAATATTTAGTGGTGTTAGGCTTTTTTCTCAAAAAATCGTCAAAAATAAAAAAATATCGTCAAAATAGTCACAAAAGTTAAAAAAACGTCACTATCAAAAACGTAAAAAATAAGTTGTTTTCATAAAGCTGATGTTAGTACCCCTGCTCCAGCAACTAATTTTGTTTAAGTTATCTCTATGAATAGCTGCTAGATTTACCACTAATAAGAATTTAAAAAAAATCTTACAACCCTTCAACAAAACAAAATATGTAATGGAAAATTATTTCCATTTATATTTCAGAAAAAAATCCCCCACTGTGCTTTGTGCCAAAAAATCTATAAACTCAAGAAAACAAAAGCAAATGTGAAAAAATGGGAATTTCATATCCAACAGACAGACACCCCACTCAGTAATTGCATTAAAATAGGCAAATAATTGTTTTTGTTGTAGTTGTTGCTATTTGAATTTCATAAAAAAAAGTAATAAATAATGCCAACATTTTCAAACTAACATACAAATATACATCCATATGTACATACCTACATTGTGCAGTCAAAACGAAAATATGCAATTTTTAAATATAAAAGTTCATTTTATTTATTATAATAAAACACAAACAGAAAAAAGAGATAGTGTGAAATAGAGAGAAAGAAAGAGAACTCACACTAAGATCATTTACAAAAAAAAAATACCCCCTACTAAAGTTGTTTTCATTATTTTTTTCATCTTTCTACTTGCTGTGGTTTTGCAATACTCGTTACTAAAAGCTTAACTGCGCAACAACAATTGTAAAGGAAAAACATAAACTCTCTGAAAAAATACTCTAATACTCTCTTATTTGATTGAGAAAAGGAAAACTTAACAATTGCTCTTACTCTTAAATTCCTACTAATAGAGCTTGTTTAAAGAGCATTGTTTTTGTTTTTTCTAGTAAACATTTTCTCTTGTTCCGCAAAGTCTATTTTGGGATATTTTTTTTCAGTCTGCTTTCTCATACATTTAGTAGATGAAGTTAAGTTTTGTGGTGAGTGAAAATTTCAAAATGGCTACTAATGCTAGAATGCAGTTAAATCTTTTTTTCTTCTTTTCACTTTATTTGTATTTCTGTTTTTTTTTTTTTTTCTACACTCTCTCTCTATGTAGTTTAGTAGTTTTGCTTCATTTACTGCTACAACAACTGTTAATGTTGTTGTTACAGTTGTTGCCAGCTACTACTCTTCAAGTACATTGGAGAAAATTGAAAAATTATGAAAATATGTTAAGAAAAAAAAATAAGCAAAACAAATAACTCATACATTTAAACAATTAATACATTCGCATACATACATATGTATGTACATATAATATAGATGTGAAGTGATATTATTATTGTTGTTGTACTCTGGTGAATTTCATGTGGTGTACAACTTTGCTTATTGAGGCCACATACAAAGCCCATAAAGTAAGCACAGAACAACAACAACAACACGTACCAACAAAAATAACATATTCGTACATACCTATTTAAAAAGAAAACACATTGATATTTTGTATGTATGACAATGATGACATGAGAAATTAATGGAACACACTAAATACATACAACCATAAAATCGATTTAGGTTGCCAGATTATACAATAAAAAGTTTAATGCAATTTATGCGAATAAATTTAATAAAAAGAAAAATTAACAAAATACAAAAAGAAAACAATTGCAAAAGATACAACTTAAAGTTGAAAATAAATTTAAATAAAGAATAAATTTCAATTGTAATATACATATCCTGCAAATTAACCCATCCGCAGTCAATGTACAGTATCGGTCACCTAATTAGCCCACCCAACCAGATTTTTTTTTGGACTTAATTTTCTTTTTCTAGAAAAAAGTTTTTCAATGTTTTATTAATTCAATATATTGATTATTATATACTTAATGCATTGCAGCCAAAACTTGCATTAATAAACTAACAATTTACGCAAAAATATTGTTTTATTAAATATTCCTATAAAAATCAAGGACAGCTAATTAGCCCACTTACACTATTTATGACGAAAAATCTAAGTAAGCTCTGAAAAAAATTATGTTTTAATATAAAATTCTAAGTATAAAGTAATTTTAATTAATTTAAGATAATTTTCGTGGGAAGATTTCATGGAAACATCCATTAAAATACTGATATTCGACAACACATACAAAGTGGTCAAAATCGATTAAATCCATTAAGAAAATTGGTTAGAAAGGTTAGATAATCATTACATTATCGTCAATAAATCCTCCAAAGTATCATAAATCATTCAAAAACCTTAGCGCTGTGCAAAGAAATGAAAAACTTAGCTAAATTGCGAATTTCAAAAATAGAATAATCATAAATTTCGCAATGAAACTCTGACTTAAAAGATTTGTGGCGAATAAAAAACGCTTTAAAATGTACTTAAGTATCTACTAAATGTAAAACCAATTGCCAAATGTTATACTATATAGTATAAAAAGCATCATAAGTATAGATGTTTCAAAAAAAAGTAAGTTCTTTATATCAGTAAACAAAAATGCAAAGAATTTTATCTAAAGAAACCGTTGGATGAGATGCATAAAATATTTGTCAATAAGTAACCTAGACGAATGATTTAAGCAAAGTTATTTTCAATTTTGCAATGTTAAGGTAAGATTTTACACTTTCTTTTTAACTAGAATACTAATAAAACTTTTTAATACATCGCATATACCAACTACCAGCAATTGTTTGCACTAGATAGTAGCGATATAATATCTATTAAATATTATTAGATAGTTTATCAATTTTAAAATGATTTCTCAACTTTTATTTTTCTTTTGGAAAAGATTTTTCTTACTTAAATGCTGATTATTTGATCATCTAAATTCGCGGAGTAACTCAAACCGTAATTTTAGTTAACGAATTTAAACTTTTTGTATTGCTTTCGATGTTACAGATGATTGTTTACCATAATTAAAGGACTATCAAGATTTCTATAAAATTTCATAATATTTTAATTTACATTTTTCGCGATTTTTATTAAATGTCGAATATGCGAAATATAAGGCGTTTTAACCAATTTAGATATGAAATTTTTTACGAAAATTGCAGTACTTCTATTTTTTAATTGTAATCCATATGAAAAATTACTTTTTTTCAAAGCTTGCTTAGATTTTTCGTAATAAATAGTGTAAGTGGGCTAATTAGCTGTCCTTGATTTTTATAGGAATATTTAATAAACCAATGTTTTTGCGTAAAGTGTTAGTTTATTAATCCAAGTTTTGGCTGCAATGTATTAAGTACATAATGGTCAATATATTGAATTAATAAAACAATTAAAAACTTTTTTCAAGAAAAAGAAAATTAAGTCCAAAAAAAATTCTGGTTAGGTGGGCTAATTAGATGACCGATACTGTACCTGATCGAGTACAGCAGACTTATCGACTGTTTTTAAAGTCTAAAGAACAGCAGCGCTTTTTATATATTTGTTGTTTTAAAAAAATAACAAATTTGTCAGATACATATGTATGTATATTAGGGATCGCAATTTCCCGGACTTTTTGATTTCCCGGGATAACGGGAAAAAATTTTCGACTTCCCGGGATCCCGGATTAAAAACTATAAGTAATACTACTCTCATTAGTTGAACAACTTAGAGCCAAAGAAATACGTATTTTTGCATTAACTGATTTAAAACAGGATTGTAAATATCCTAAGAAAAATATATTTGATCAATTGCTTAATCTACCGATTAATGAACTCGAGTGAATGCTGTCGTGAAAGAGCTTTGTGGATATCGACATAATATTAAGCAAATCGTCTTTTCCGAAAACCTTTGGGGTAATTAAAATGTGTATTAAAACTATATTAAATTGTTTGTAGCTTCATTGAATGATCCAACATTATGTGAAAATATCAAAAATATATCGCAAATTTCAACATACCTTAATAAAGTTTTGAACATCATATATAATACCTAGAACTAATTTCAACGGTCATCGAAATAAAATTAAATTTCATTATAATTTTTTTTTTTTTTTTTCTTTTTGTTAAAGGGTGCTTTTTGTCATTTTCAAAATGTAATAACTCAGAAACTAATGAACATATTTTCACAGTTCTTTCACAGCCTAACTGACACAAGTCCATATAATATTTGTGTAAAATATTATACTGGTCGGAGTCAGATATACTATGATAAACATTTATTATATAAATTTGTAGAATTTCTTCCATTTTTTCGCCGATATTGTTAGGAAAATAAGAGTTGCGAAATATTTTTGCACAAAATTGAACTAAAACATAATCGCGAGATCATTATAATACAAATAAGTGTAAATTATATTAAAAACTATATACATTTGTATAATAATAAATAAATAATCTGAATGCCTTCTAAATATTAAACAAAATTAAACAATGAATTAAAGTTTGATAAATATGTTCAGATATGTTTTCGCTATAACTAAACCATATAAAGATATTTTATGCTCCAAACAAATCAAGCTTTAGTAAATCTCCGATACTTAAAAATATTGTAAAGGCATTTTGAATATATATATTAGTAAGTGTCCAAAGTAAACATTGAGGTTATGAGACAAAACCGCAAATTATTCCAAAGTGGATAAGAACTTAACATTCATTTTTATTTGGCTCAAAAGTAAAGATGTTACCTTTAATTAGGTATCATTATAGTTTCCTTAGTGTAAAAACCTGTCACTTTATAGCGTTTCAGAAATTACAAAAAGCACTTCGGACTCTCTACACACTATTTATATTAACTTTCTTAATATTTTGTAAATTTTTTAGGAGATAAATTCCGCATGTTGTTATATAGTCTTTCAATTGCTGGGTTTTAGAACTGATATTTTTTTAAAATATTAAACTGAATTCATGTTATAGAGTTATTCCATATAATTCATATAATGAATTGTATATAAAACCTTAGTGATGACATTGTGATTAAGACATAGTTCCCAACTGGATTTTTAGCTTAATCTTTTTAAAACATTACTCAAATATATAAGTTCTTGTTCAAATTCATGCTGTTTTCTTCCATTTAAGTGATTTTAAAATTTCCGGAAATCCCGGACGAAATTCCCGGGAAAGCGGTACAAGAAAAATAGCAAATTTCCCAAGAATCCCGGGACGGGAAAACCCGGGTTACAATCTCTAATGTTTATTGATCACAAACGTCAGAAATTTAACAATGATTTTTAACTATAGGGAAACTATATCGTATAAAAAATCGAAATTCTCGAATCAACTTTTGGTCTGGAATGATATTGGTACGTGTGGGTAAAATAGCTCTAATCTAGAAAATTTTTTAATACTTAAATAGAACAGACTTTAATAAAATTTAAATTTGATCCATTGGTTTAATTTTTATAACCTGAATTGTATATATTTTTGGTGCGCAGTTCGCATTGGAATACCTTTCGTACTGGAGCGTTATCATCCATTCTTACCTCATTAATTTCCCATCATCGAATCTCTGTATCTCGATTCACCTAACTACGTGGTAAAGCTCATGTAGCTCGTTTATCCGATAACGATAATCGCCGTTAAATCAGATAAGTCCATGTATTTTGTAGAGTATTTTTATATCGATAACTGCCAAATAAGCAGCTCCATCTTCCTGCGTAAGTACAGCAATTAAATAAATAAGAAAACGCAACAAATTATGTTTTGTAATGCTATAATTGAAATACTTTTTTCCCCCCAGACAAAGATGTCTTATCACACCAAAAGTTTATGTTGTAAAACGTCCATCAGTACGTACTTTTTATTGCCCTTTATTCAGTATTAATATTAAAAAAAAAATTCAATATTTTCTAGTGATCCTTTTAGGAACTTCTTTAACTTCTTTGCTCTGCAGGAAAAGTTTTTTTAACTTCTGATATCATATTCCATTCATAGATTTAGATATACATTTTCTTTTAAAATTTTGTATTGCGGAAATCACTCGGAAGCACCAAAAAGATGAAAATACAGAATATAACTTGATCATTTTCTCTTAGATGATAAATTGGGGATATTGCCACATTATCATCCAAGAAGATATATTCCATTTGTTTTCAGGGATGTTTCTGTAATAAATTTGTATTATGTGTTTGAACAAATTTTTTTCAATTTTCATTTTAAGAAAAATTAACTTATGCGATTATAATTAAATTAAGCACTTTTTTTTACATAAAAAAAATTATAAGAACGGATTTTTTCGTGAGCAACCCTAAGAGCCGTTATTATAACTTACCTATAAGGTATCAGATAGTTAAAGGTAAGATAAAGTGAACAATAAAGTGAGCTTTATCTATTTAGTTATTACAACTTGGTTTTAAAGTAAATTTTATAATTTTGATAATACGCCAAGATCAAAGCAAAAACCGATTACTTTTGGCCACTTAACGTAGTGGCAACATGCAATATTTGAACGTAACTGCCAGGTACGACAATATAAACAAATAAAAACAAAGAAATTTTTAAAATAAATGAGTTAAAACAAATTAAAAGACAACGCCGGAAGAAATATAAATAATAACAGAATAAATATGATTTTATTTATTTCTTTAATAAAGCAGAAAATATGGCAGCTCTAAATGTATAAACCTTGCGATAAAAGTTAATGGTCAGATGTTCTTACCTTTAGCTTATCGGTCACTTTTGGCTAAACTTATATGTATTTATAATAACCAAAAACAGTTATAGTGACCGGTAACATCCTAACTTTAGTTATTGGATAGTTATAATAACGGGCCTAAAAGTACCCATTCTAAATCATAATTTAAAAGGCTAATTAATAATTATGATCTTTAATTGAAAAACAATCTGGCAACCAATTAATTCTATATAATAAATGAATATCAAGGGAAAGTGACAAGTGAAAAATCTTTAAAAATAAGGTCATAAATAAAAGTAGTTTACAACGTTAAGGCATTCTAATCAAAATGAGGGGCATGGGGGATCAATGAAGGGAAAATCAAATTTTAAAAAACAAAAATTAAAAAATATATGCATGTACATAGTATGTATCTGTATATGTACATATGTAAGTATATATTTTAATTTCACAATAAAAATATTGAACATTACACTCGTTCACTTACAAACTAAGTAACTCACTGTACCAACTGATCGTATGTATTAAGTTTAGTTGAATTTTTTTTATTACTTGTTTTTTTCCTGCAACTATTTAAACATCACGTATTTATGAACGACGAACATACAGCAAACTTACATGACAAATAGGAAAAACCTAATAAAAAAAAATACCAACAGCAATAAAATAAAACACATGATAAAAAAAAACTATAACCAACAACAACTAATATGTAAAGTACATACCGCTAGCTATATATGTATGAACACATAACCAAACACACTGTAAGTTAGAAAAGGGAGCATTTTTCTAGAATGATTTTTCTGTTGTTATTGCTATTCATGGTGGGGAGAACTTTATGCATACTGTAAACATTAGAAAAAACTACTCATACAAACCTCCCTACCAAATACTTATACACTCATACAATAACAACAATAACACTACTAAATAATAGAAAATAAAAAAAAAAGCTTATGTAACAAACTCTACGATAGCAATGAAAAATAAAATTGTAACGAAAAAGAAAACACAAAAAAACTCATATGAATGCAAGCAAAGTGATTGCCTGCCTGAGTGACTGATAGACAGTCAGTTTGTCAGCATATACATATGTATGTATGTATGTACATAAGCAAACGAATGGAAAAATATCATTAAAACATTATTTTAAAATGACCTCAATTTTAGGAAAAAAAACACTAAAAACGAAATACAGCAACGTAAAAAAAGAAAATTCACTCCCATGTTGAAATGTAAGAAAAAAGTTTTTAATGCATTTTGTTTATTAGTGTAAGTGTGGTGTAGAAAGAGCGAATGCTTGTGTGTGAGAAAGAGAGGTCAGAAGTTTGGTATGTGCAGTTAGTAATGTCTATGCAGCGTTTTTTCTTTACTTGAAAAGCTTATATTTTGAGATTTAAATAACACTGGTCAATAAAAAAATTGTTTCGTCCTCCTTCAGAAAAAAATATGTGGACTAGATGGAATTCGACATGCTAAACGACTTAAAGCCAATTTTATTCCGCATATTTTTGTGTATAATTATATAAATCGTGTAGAGTTATAGTTAAATATACTCAAATAATCGGCTTATTTAGGGCTTAATATTACACACGCCCATAAAACAAATCTCCACCTGATAAGGGAAAAAAACTGAAAGCAGATTCGTGTTTAGCACATCAAAATGCATCAAGTCCAACTATTCGTCTTTGGGGGAGGATTTTTTTTATCGACCATTGTAATAAAAAGGAAATAATTTATTCTTTTTTGTTTAGAACTTGAACATAACAGTAAGGGGCGTACGTGTTGCTTTGGTGGACTGTGGCAAATGCTAAAATACAAGTAGAACATAAATATTTGAAAATTTATAAAATTCGTAATCTACTGCAAATTGTGTGAAAATATTGCTAAATGTACATATGTAATTGTCCTAAAATATTGGCTTAATTTTTTATATTGAAGTACACAATAGACAGAGAACTTTGCGTAAATTTGATTTTTAGTAATAAATTTTAAAAGCAATAGAACCGTGGTCGAAATTCTTGTACATATTAATTTTTAATGGAAAGCGCATTTGCTGGTCAATTTACCTTTGCGCTTAAAATCAATATATTGTAAATTGTAAATTCCTTTTCAGTTTTCCACAATTTTTTTTTTTTCGAAAATAATTTGATATTTAATAATGAATATTTTCAGAATTTTAAAATTTCGGGATCTAATACACAATTCTGGCAAACATTTAAATACCTAAAACACAATTACAGTTAAGTTACAGTTTACAACATTAAAGTAAAACTATTCTTTTTTTTTAATTCAGAAATTCATAATGTCATGTGGCCTAGGGGGTAAGAATTCAAAGCTTGATTTTTAAAGTAAGATTTATTTAATAAACTTCATAGAAACATCACATTGCTTATTTTAAAAGTGTAAAACGCAACTCAAATCTGAAAATACTTTTTATAAAAAAAAAAAACTTAAAATTCTTTTAGGACAAACCTAAATTTACAAGAAATTCCAAGCATTCGAACTCAGGCTTAACGGTTTGTAGTTTAAAACAAGTCCTATAGAATATTTAATTTCACAGCTTCTTAATAGATATTATTATGTTTTACTGCATGTGAAATAGAAAAAATTATTCAGTTTAAGTAAAGAAAATGGAAAATTTTTTGAGGCTGTGATTGAACATTTTTATAACTCCGCCATGCCTAAACGTATGTCGCTGAATTTAAATATATAGATTTTCTAGATCATATAGAAATCACTTCAACATACACATACATTAATTCTCAAAAGTTATTTTTAATCATAATAACTACGAATATTTTGCGATTTGAGGTACTTCATCTATATTTTATGTGGAGGGTATAAAAAGTGAACTAAAAATATAATAACTTCTTATATTCACAATCTAAAATAAGTAGATATTATTTTGAATAAAATATCTTTGTGATAAGTCTTTTAATTATTTTAAACTATTAAACTAGAGAAACACCTCTCTAGTATATAACATTTCCAGAATAATTTGGGTTTTAAATAAAAGTTTAAATTCTGAGATAATTTCTGTATATTAATATGCATAAATTCTGCCATATTTAAAACAAATTTTAAATACTATTCTTAATTGATTATTAAATTTATAATTTTATTAAGAATGCAATATATAATAATTATACTAAATCCATCCATGTTGTTATTTTAAAGATTTAAATTAAAATTGTAAAGAATTAATCATTTCAGAACAAAATAGATACAGAATGTATATACATCGATAAATCAGCGAACTTTATGTAACTTAATTTCCCTGTTTTTCACCTCAAACTTGGATTTAAATAAAATTAATTAATTTGATTTTCGAAAAAAATAAAAATATATGAGCAATTATCAAACATTTTTAACCTGGCTGAAACTGACTTAAATCCTTAATAAGTTTTGTGGTAATGATATTTTGAACAAATTGGTTACAGATCTGAACTCACAAGACTTGAAACTAATACAGTGCAAAATTTTAGCACAATAGGTTTCTTTTTCTAACCATGATTGTTGTTGAAAGTTCAAGAATATAGAAAAACTGATAAAAACTACTTAAGTTATTACCATTCTTCTACAATTCTTGTTCGCGCGTTTATACTTTTTGATCTTACTCTATCATTAGTAAACTAATTCTGCACCATCTTTGTTGTTATGCAGAATTTCAACAACTAAATACAGGGTAGTAAAGTTTTGATAACAAAATTTAAAATTTTTTTTTTAAGGCGCGGTCTGTGCGCCCCTCCACCGAATACAAAATTTGGGATAGAGATTAATACTTGTTGTAATTGTGCTTATTTTGCGCTATATAACGTTGATGTGCCCGAAATAGTCTACGTAGTAGATAGTCTCAAAATTTGGAAAACAAGTTCAAAAATTCAATTTTTTCGAGAGGCACATTCACATTTTCATATGGAATTGCTTGGATTACTGCGTGAACTTAGTTTTTTGTCATTTTACATAACAAAATTGGAGGAGCATTAAAAATAAATTTGATACAAGAATTTTATGGACTTTTTGAAAATTATGCAAAAATTGCACTTTTTGTTTTTGTATTTATATATAGAAAATAGCAATTTAAACAAATATTAGATATATAGGTATAAGAGTGGCGATGAATATAATTGATTGGGATCATAAATTTAAGTCAAATGTCGTTGATAATTGAAAACGGGATACTTCTGTCAAAACACATTTCGCTAAGGCACATCATGAGGACAGCATGAAATTAACTATAATTTACATAATTAGTAGGTGCTTGAAATGCTTAATAAAAATTCGGAGGCGCATCAAAAAATTTTGAGAGATAAACATTTTATGGACCAAAATATATTTACTTGTATTAAAAAAGGATCACAATATTAAAAAGCATTTCTATGTAATAAACTCCAACAAAATATATTTTCAATCAATATATGGAGAAATAACTTAGATTCGGTCCAAATTTTTCACAAAATGTTTAAAAATCGCTATTTTAATTGAAAAGAAAATTTTAAAAATTTGTCTAGGAAACCCTAAAATATTCTGCACTAATACCATCAAACATTGAAAATATTATAAATTTTATTTGAATAACTCAGTAGGTTTTGATATTATGTGTAATTTTGAACAGAATTGTACATAAACTTCTAGTTTGTAAAAATTTGTATATGTTCAACTTAAAACCGCCATAACTTTCGCGCCCCTCAAAGGAAATGATTAACGCGAACTGATTCTACATGCATTCGAGTCACTTTATATATATACAAAAGGAATTTAATGTGCCATAAAAAAAAAAAATTATATTTTTTTGAAGGGCTAAAATCAAAAATTTTTGATAATTGCCCATATATATATATATATATATATATATATATATATATATATATATAAACGAATAACGCAATATCTCTGGTCAACAGAAGAAACGCTGGAGGAGCTCATTACAACATCAAATTTAATGTAGTGGTCGCCAGAAAGATATATTGACTAAATTCATAATATAACTAAACTGAAATTTTAGTAGTGGGTTTACAAGTATATAATACATAATTTCTATGAATGAAACGATTTAAGATTTAAACTATTAAATCTTATTGAAAAATTTTATAAATTGTTATCAGATCTATAATTTATTGTTAAAATCCATAACAGTTCTATAAGACCGCGTCCACATTAAAAGCAAGCAAGTAAAAACAATCACTTGTTGTATTATAAAAACGCCAATTTCAAATAAGCGTCTTTTACCAAATACACTTCTTGACATTACTTAACATAAGTAAAAAAAGAGAAGGGCAGAGTAGAGAGGCCAGAAAAAGGAAAGTTACTTTTTTAATGATTAAAGCTTAAAAAACAGAAGAAAAGCTTGACTTTATAATTTTAAAAACCTAATAAAATAAGCTGCAATAAGCAAACAACTTTAATGTATTTGTTAATTCCAAAAAAGAAAATTTAAAAAAATGCAACATTTTATGAGAGTAAAGAAAAAAGTAATAAAAAAAAAGTACAGCTCCAGCAAAAAAACAAAATTTTTCATATTACAAAATAGGAAATTGTAATTGTTAAAATTTTAATACACATTAGATAACATGAATTTTTCAATAACAGTTTTTAATATTTATAAATTACAAATATTTTTCATAAAACTTTAGTTTAAAATTAACACACAAATTAAATGCCCCAAAAAGTTACATTTTGTTTTATGCAGGAAAATAAAATTTCCCTTTAATTTCATAAATTTTTACCATATACATACATACACACACACACTCACTCACATATTAGTAGCAGCCGCAGCAGCAGAAGAAGAACAAACGAACAAATAAATAGCAACGGAAAAAGCACGTTTAGCCGCACAAAAACTTTTGTGACTTTCGAGTGTTGCACGATGTTGCTTGAAACTGTAGAGCAAAAAAGTTTTCTACATTTACAAGAGCTTCGTCGTATGACTTCACATAAAAAAATAACACACACAAGCACACAATTTTATGAAGCCCCATCAAAACCAGCAAGAAGAAAATCACAAAAACATAGAGGAAGAAGAAAGAAACTATTACAACAACATTAGCATTAAAATTATAAAATAACTAAAAAATTTAGTTTGAAAAGGCAAAGAAAAAAATTAAAGAAAATTTCATTATAAAACTTCGTTGCTCTTAAAAACAAGTTAAACTCTTTTGGCTTTAGTTTAATAGAGCTCTCAAAAATTGTTTACTCTTTTTTTTTAGAGGTGCTCTTTTTACATTTTACAATAACATAAATGCACTTTAGTTTTCTCTTCATTTTTTTTGAGGAAAAAAAAACTGCATTCTGTTGTTGAATTTAATTTTTGTTTTGTTAATTTTTCTTTTTAGTTTTTATTGTTGTTGTTATCACTGGTACTGCTGCTACTAAGGAGTATGTGTGTGATTATGTGTTGTTATATTTTTCTTCTTGTGTATATGTTTTAGTGCGCGTGCATTGCATTTTATGCAAAAAAAATAAAAAATAATAAAGCACTACAAAACGCCAACAACAAAATGCATAAAATTTTTATTTGTTGTTACTATATGATGTAAATACAAAATGCATACACACACTCAATACATACATACATACATTTTTATAATACATACTTGCATACATACAAATATATACTGAGTGCATTTTTAGGAGAATTACTAAATTTACCGTTTTGTTCTTAATTTTATGGTCAATATTTTTTTGTTGTTCTTGTAGTTTGTTTTACTCTTATTGTTGTTGTTGTATTTTGTTTGCATTCGTTTAAAAAATCTCAAGGTAACTAATCGTATATTGCATTTTCTTGTTGTTGTTTTTACTGTTGATGTTTTAGTCGTCGTCTGTTGTTGTTTGTTTTGTTTTTCATGATTTTGTATGAATACGTGAATACAGAAGTACATGCATATGTATGTAAATATGTATTTATGCACGTATGTACCTGTATTAGCATGTATGCTAGTCATTGTTGTTGTGTTTCTTTAAATCAATATCACTTTATGTATTTTATTTTTGCATATTTTGTTTGTTTTTCTTCAGCAAGGAGGATGCATTATTAACGTCAAAAGTTTTAAATGATTCTTGGGGTAAAATATTTGACTAAAGGTTTTAAAAAGTACCATTAAAAAAAAACGAAAATGTACAAACGTTCAAAAAATTAAAAGAAGATCTACTAATTTTCTAAAAAAATATCAAAGTTCTTACAAATTGAAAGAATTATTTATTGAATTAATAGCTAATTTTAAAAAGAAATTACTTTTTTAAATGAATTAATTAAAAAATTGCCAAGTTTTTAAAAAGATATACATACATACATGTATGCATACTAATATGCGGAAAAATTACCCATTTTGAAAAAATAATAAAATTCAAATAAATTCTAGTAGATTTCCAAATAGTATCAATTATCAGAAAAGTACAATTTTCAAATATTACTAATTTTTTTTAAGTACTAATTTTTGAAAAAGATACCTTTTTAATAAAAGAACAAAATTTGAATTTTTAAAAATAATAGTTTTAGGAAGAAAATGTATTAGTTTTTGAAAATTTAAAAAAAGTACCACTTTTCTAAAAAACTACCAACTTTCTAAAAAAGTACAAAAATATTAATTTTTGAAAAAGGTACCTTTTTAATAAAAAGAAAAAATTTAAATTTTTAAAAATAATAGTTTTAAGAAAAAACTATTATTTTTTAAAATTAAAAAAAAGTACTAATTTTCTAAAAAACTATCAACTTTCTAAAAAAAGTACCACACTCCAAATAATAGTATTTCCCCAAAATAGTACTAAATAGTTTAAAAATAGTACCAATAAAAAAAAAAAATAGTTTTTCAAAAAGTACTAATTATCAAAGTACCGTTCGGTTTTCAAATATGTATTACTAATTTTTTGAAAAAGTACCAATTTTCGAAATAGGTACTATTTTCTTAACTGTACTAATTTTGTAAAAATTAATATGAGGAAAAATTACTATTTTTTGTAAAATTTGAATTTAAAAAAAAAAAATAGTTTACAGAAAAATATGTATTAGTTTTTGAACTCTTTAAAAAAGTACCAATATTCTAAAAAACTACCAAATTTACAAAAAAAAAAAAAATAATAACAGACGGACAGACGGACGGACATAGCTAGATCGACTTAGAATCTAATCAGGACCCAGAAAATATATACTTTGTGGGGTCTTAAATGATTCCTTCGACATGTTA